>CM017917.1:6179515-6779515 GCA_008369825.1 Triplophysa tibetana | reverse complement strand
AAGACTCTCTCCCACCGGACACAGAGATGTGTTTTCACCCGGCCCCGGAAAATGACAATGTGATAAAGAGCTCTGTGAGATTATTATGAGACGGCCAGTTCAACTCAAAGATTTCACTTCCAAGTTAACAGCGATGACTGTCGATTCACAAGCAGCAACTACTGCAATAGTAAGAAGTGTCAGTCATATGGACTTAATAACACCTGAATGATATTACAGCAATTATAGCATGAAAGCTGCATTAAGACTTCAAGATCAATCTCAGATCAAAGAACATGTGACTGTAACTAACATTCACCTCATATCACCTCACCATTGGGATGTTTAAACCTCTAATGATAGATAAGATGAGAAAGAAAAGTGATCACTTCAATTATAATCTTTACTTTACATGTTAAGGGAAACTTCATTTACATAACGGATCAGAAAAACTTGGTTGAGAAACAGTATAAAGTTTTAATATTTATATTGTTCTGGGTTCAATCTGTCACACTTAAGGCAAGATTGACTAAAAAGGGAATATAATGTGATTATAAAAATAGCACTTAATGTGTTAACACCACAGTGAGTTAAAATGAACATCAGTCTTAAGAGTGCAGTTACCACATGCACTCAATACACATTAATATATTCTGATAATTCCAGCAGGAGGAACAACACGTTTGCTACAAAACATCTAATACACTTGAGAATAAGCAGAATTGGTGTTTCCCTCTGTTGTGATGATAAACTGATGAGATACAGAACAGGATTCATGTGTTTTACTGTGTGAGGAAGACGAGTAAAGAGCTGCACGCTTGTGTCCTGTTCTGTCCAGATTTGAGTGTCATTCACACAAGCTGTTAATTAAATTGAATATTAACAAATATGACTTAGTTTGTGTTTAAAGGGGTCACATAGCATGAATATGTGTTTCAGCGTATTATTGCTTCATGAACCTGTGAGAGATCAAGGCCGGCTGTGCACGAAAGATTTGCTTAAAAAGTGGGGCAATTCCAACCATTACAATTCCTCAAGGACAGTCTGACGCTTCAGATTCGCAGCCTGTAAGTATATTTTCATTGTAAAAGACTTTATTACGGACTAACGCGAGTTGAGTTTGTCGTGTGTGTGTAGCGCATGTTGTTTCTTTATGTGATCTGTAAATGCAGACACGAGCGCAACGTGAAAGAAGACATAAAAACATAAGTCCTAATAATCAGTAATTATGTTTCAACTAGAGGCAACAAATCTGGTGTCTATAATGGGCTTTATTGTCTTTGTAGAGTCGTGACATGACGTAACATTTGTTGATCATGAAGCAAAAGCGCTCATGTTATTTATTATGTTATTATTCACTGCTGTACTGCGATCTTTCTCTCTCACACAAACTCTGTATGATGTTTAGGGACTATGGTTGTTTGTTTATAATTAATTAATCTTAGCACCGGAGATTTTTTTTTTACAAACAATCAATGTACATATGATTCTTTTAGGGTACATCTCAGTAGGGCCACATTTACACACAATTTTCCATGTCGTCTCGACCAGAATTCGACCAATCACTAAGCACTGGTTAACTGGCCAATCATAGCACACCTCGCTGTTCAGAGCGATGAGCTTTGTAAATAATCTGCGCTTTTCAGAGAGGCGGAGCAAAGAGGAGAAGAAAACATGCAAAGTATGTGGAAAATACAGCGTTTTTGAACCTTAAATCATGTGAACACATTGCATTAGATCTAAAACAAATGATAATCTTAGTTTTAGCCGTGTCATATCACCCTTTTAAATTCCTTATAAAATGTTTTACGATTCATGTTCGACAGCCCCAGTTGTAGAAAAATGAAGTCACCCATCTAACATTACACAACATGACAAACATAATTTTAATATGTTCACTTGGTAAAAAAAAAAACAACAACAAACACCAACAGGGGATCAGAATTGGTCTTAAGACTCTCACCTGAGTTGTGAGATGTACGGCAGACACTGGAGGAATCCTCTCACTTCACTCTCTTCATGTGTCCAGTCTATCAGCTCTACTGGTTTCTTCTCTGTTTGGAGTTTCAGCACTTCTAGGAGGATGGAGCTCTTTCTCTCTGAGAGGTTTATTCTCCAGACTTCAGGAGATGACTGATGATATATTGACTGTAATGCTGGTAGGACACTTCTGCCTGTTTCACTCTCATAGTTCTTCACATGTGAACACAGATCCAGCAGAAAATGACACTTAATACTTTGATTGTTGTCATTTTTACATTCAAAGGGGAAAGTTGTGTAGCTGCACACAGATGTTAATAGTTCAGTGTATTTTTCTTCTGTATTTGTGTCAAACTCTGATGCTGCAGTGAACAGATTCACAAGAAACTGAACAGCAGATTCTCTTTTCTTACAGAAATCATCAGTAAATCTGTGGAGAAACACACATTATTATCACATTAATGTCCAGTGCAGGATAATATGAGATACTGTGAGTGATTCATCATTTAAACAAATTAAATTAAAATAAAAAGGTCCCATTCAATGATCAGTTCAGTAACAGTTGATATTTGAGGAGTGTTGTTAAATTAGGAGTATAATTATGTAATAGATCATCTATTCAGGTTTAATAACTCTTAAAATGAGAAATAATCATTTATAGTATAGAAGCAGCATTAAGACCTCAGGAACTAACTCAGATTGAAGGGATACGTGACTTTAATTATCATTCAGAAAAGACTAAACATCATATTTCTCCATCACTGGTCACACACACCTCTAATGATAGAATACAGTGAGAACAGTAAGTGATCACTTCCATTATCATCTTTAGTTTACATGTGAAGGGAAACTTCAATTACATTATGGGTCAAAAACTGTGTTGAGCAACAGTAGAAAGTTTCAACACTGATATTGTTCTGGTTCAATGTGATTTTACTCAATTTATAGTGGTGTGTAGAGCGCAGGTGTTAGGTACGGCTGAGTCTATACAGAGATGTGAACCCTATGCTGTAGTCTGATCTCCAAAACTGTAACAACACATCATTCTACGCTGATCACAAGCGCTTCCATTGGTCCGCTTGAACTCCTCCTCAGGTAATAAACTCAGAGATAGCATCATGTTTACTCACACAAATGTCAGAATGAATGATCTAAATAAATTATATGTTCTTCTACATTTAACAACTGGAGCTGCAACAGAAGTCACTATTTATTTGCTGCCATCACTGTTAATGCTTCTCAGACAGTGAACACAACAAGCTGCTTCTTCTTCAGCACTCTTGTCTTGTTAAACAAGCAACACACCTTGGAAACTGATGACCAGTGGTTATTACCTGTCGACGTTGACAACAGTTCAGAATATAAATGAAAACTGATGCTGTTTACACACTGACAACAAACTTACTCAGTGTCAGAGACAACCAGCATAAATAATAAAGATGATGAACGCTGTTGTTGTTTTAAAAGAAGTTACCACATCAACTCCATTACATTACAGCAGGTATTCTACAAAACCAGTCAATACACTTGAGAATAAGAAGCATTTGTTATTCTCTCTGTTGGGATGATAAACTGAGATACAGAACAGGGGTGTATTACAGAAAGCAGGTTAATTTACCGTCAGCTAAACCCTGAACTCTCGGTTGATAAACCCAAACCTTGCTTGCTGTCTGTTACAAAAACACCTGAGAAGAGTTATTTTAATCAACCTCCTGAAAGATACCCAGAGTTAACACTCGCTCACAGAAACAACTTGATGACAGTGTCAATGGATCACACATTTCACGAGTAACCATGGAAACAGCCGGGAAGCTTAAAGTTTTTGACTGTAAAACACATTATACTGTAAGTCAGAGTTTTTTCACAGAAGACTTAATTCTGCATCAGAGTATAAACTGCGGGATAAAAATCATAAAATAAATTATTTAGGTTATATGTTTATAAAACTATAAACGCTATAAATTAATTATTTAATTAAACATATAAATATTTTAAATATATGCACTATTTTTATACTATAATATTTAAAATATATACTAATCATGGCTATCTTTATTAAATAAACTGTAGATTTGTTGAGATGTTTGTGACTGTTTATATCACAATATGTATTTGATCACATTGGTCATTTTGAAGGCAGTATTAAACCTCTTGTTGTTCCTTCTCTGTATGTTCCTTAAAAAATCTCCCTTTATTTGGTTTTCTGAAAACTGACTTTGCATTGCTGATGTAGTCATATTAATGGAGACCCTTTTAATTCTAGAAACTACTACATAGGCCACAACTATCTTTGACCCAAAGCATCAAATATTGCCTAATAAGTGGACAAGAGTAGTGATATGTATTCCCCGGGAGTTAAAATTCTTCACTATTAACATCCATTAACTGTTGGAAATTGTAAGATGTGTAAATACACGCAGGGATATTAAGAGATCTTTTTATAAAAATAATTTAAAATATATACAATATTTCATATAAATACATAAAGTTTAACAATAACAGCTTACATTATTTGATCTAAAGATTATTTTATTTAAAAGGTTAAATAATAAAGTTAATGAAAAAAAATGCGATGGGTGAGATTGGAAATGATATTGTAATATTGCTGTAAGATTATTATATATTATACGTAATCTCTACTTCCACGGCCACTTAACGCTCATCAAAAGCGCACACATGCACAGACAACCCCTAAAGCTTAGAAACATTTCCTTAAATGAACTAACTCTGAAACATAACCTGATCTGGAGGATGTTATCTTCATAGAGTAAGTTGCTATGGTTACTAACATACCCTGAAAGTTATCTCTGTTTTTGGAACTGAAGTGGTGTTACCAGCTAACTAACCCTTTAATTTACCCGGGTATGTCACATAACCAGCTTTCTGGAATACACACCAGGATTCATCTGTTTACTGTTTGAGGAAGACGAGTAAAGAGCTGCACGCTTGTGTCCTGTTCTGTCCAGATTTGAGTGTCATCTACACAAGCTGTTGAACTGAACACTGACAAATATTATTTGGTTTTGTTCTTTAAAAATGTGACGAGTGCTTAACTTTACTATAAAATTGTTGATTAATTGTGTTTGACGGCCTTGTTTGTGAAAAAAAAATCAGGTCATCTGCTCAAACATTACACAACATGAGAAATTAAACATGTTCACTCGAACGAGAGCAACAAACACCAACGAGAGTGCAACACAACAAAACTAAACACAAGTTTGCTGAGTCAGAATTGGTCTTAAGACTCTCACCTGAGTTGTGAGATGTACGGCAGACACTGGAGGAATCCTCTCACTTCACTCTCTTCATGTGTCCAGTCTATCAGCTCTACTGGTTTCTTCTCTGTTTGGAGTTTCAGCACTTCTAGGAGGATGGAGCTCTTTCTCTCTGAGAGGTTTATTCTCCAGACTTCAGGAGATGACTGATGATATATTGACTGTAATGCTGGTAGGACACTTCTGTCTGTTTCACTCTCATAGTTCTTCACATGTGAGTACAGATCCAGCAGAAATTCACACTTCTCATAATCAACAGATGACAGCAGCATCTTCACAGTTGTTTCTATGGTCTCTTTCTGACAGAGAGCAGCTTGCAGACACAAATCCAGTATAAATAATTTATTTCTGTTTTCCCACGGTTCAGATGATTCATTTGATGGTTTAATAAATCTAAACAGAGCAAACAAGATTCCGTTAGTGATGACAAAAGAGACAAAAGAAGTGTAAATTGCGTCAGCTGGGATGTTAAATTACACTTCAGTTTAAAAATGCTTTTTTACAGGACAGACCAAAAGTTTTTTTTATTTTATTTCATTAACAAGTAGTGTGTCTATGCTTTTACATTGCAGGTCTGGAGGAAACGGTTCAATAAAGTGTATCAACATCCTGCATGTATGGTAAATGCTGTCTTTTTTCTGAAGTAGTACAAAAACAGAAATTCTTGTTAGAGAATGTGGCATAAAGTGGAGGAAGACATCACTTGATTATATGTTTATAAAAGTGAATTTGTTTCCTCACAGATGTTTTAAATTTACATGTTACTAAAGCAACGTATTATGAATCAAGTGTATTCTACTCTCAGTATGTCAGACTTTCACTTTACTGAGGTGATCAAAGCTGGATCTGGCGGTGAACATGTGTTCAAATTTTTTTGATGTTTTTTTTCTTTTTGAACAGCTGCTTTGACACAATGCATTTGAATTGAAAAAAATGAATCAGAAGTCAATATCTAGGATCAACAGTGATATTATGTTCTGTATGATCATGATATGACCAAATCAAATCTGAGCTTTCATACTTCCTTTTAAAGCTCTGGAATAGTCAAGTCAAATTGGTCAATCATGTCATTTTATATTTCTTCATAACCAGTGAGGATGAAGTGATGTCTGGCAGCCTATCCAGGCTGCTTCATATGAACTTTTTACAAATATTGGCAAAAAAATAAGATTGGCAACAATTAAGCTGTATTAAAGGCAACTCCATTTATTTCATTGACACAGATTCAAAAAGGCTGAATTATCAAAGAAACAATTTAATCTCAGTCTCAGTGATATATCTTAAAATGAGAAATAATCATTTATAGTATTGAAGCAGCATTAAGACCTCAGGAACTAACTCAGATTGAAGGGATACGTGACTTTAAAGGTCCAGTCAGTGAAATCTAGTGGCAAGGTTGCGAATTGCAACCAACCGCTCACTCTACCCCTCCCTTTAAAAACACTACGACGGCTGAGAGAACACAGTGATTTATTCGATGGGACCCGTGGTGTATGAAGATAGAAATAGTTCATTCTAAGGTGGTAAAATCTTAACGGTTCATCGTGTAAGCTCTTTATACACCCCTGAAGGCAAAGCTATGTATACTATATTGCATTTCTATGAATGGATCATCTCAAACATTACACACTGTGTAATAAACAAAAATAATAAAGATGATGAACGCTGTTGTTGTTTTAAAAGAAGTTACCACATCAACTCCATTACATTACAGCAGGTGTGCTACAAAACATCTTATTACACAGCTCATTTGAATGCTTGATTCTGATTGGCCAGTCGCGACATTACAAGGGTGGTTCTTTTCAAATAACAACCCCTCAAAACTAATAACACCCTGTTACCCGGATGCTGCAAATCATTTTGAGAGTGGCTGTTTAATATTACACAAAAAATAAATATAAATATGTCTTTTAATAACATATATGACATTATATTTACAAATGATTAAACCAATTTGCCTGTTTGTGACGTTTGAACGTTGTTTCTTGCTTTAAAACCGAAAGTAAACGGCTTTTCCTCACTGAGCTAATAAAATACAGATATACTGAGCTAATAAAATATTTCAAATTCACATTTTATGTCCATAAATATATTTTATCATGTGGTAAGTAGCCATGTAATAAGCGGGATAATGTACAAGCAGCCAGCTGTTATCACAGAAATGAGCCGCGACAGTGTGACAAGGAAGACGAGTAAAGAGCTGCACAGCTGTATCCTGTTCTGTCCAGATTTGAGTGTCATCAACACAAGCTACAAATATTATTTAGTTTAAAAAGGTGACGAGTGCTTTACTTCACTATAAAATTGTTAATTAATCATGAATGCCTTGTTTGTCGAAAAAAATCAGGTCATCTGCTCAAACATTACACAACAAGAGAAATAGAACATGTTCACTTGAACAACAGCAACAAACACCAACAGGAGAGTCACACAACAATAAAACTAAACACAAGTTTGCTGAGTCAGAATTGGTCTTAAGACTCTCACCTGAGTTGTGAGATGTACGGCAGACACTGGAGGAATCCTCTCACTTCACTCTCTTCATGTGTCCAGTCTATCAGCTCTACTGGTTTCTTCTTTCTTTGGAGTTTCAGCACTTCTAGGAGGATGGAGCTCTTTCTCTCTGAGAGGTTTATTCTCCAGACTTCAGGAGATGACTGATGATATATTGACTGTAATCCTGGTAGGACACTTCTGCCTATTTTAGTTTTATATTTCTTTATATGCAAATAAAGATCCAAAAGGAAATCACATCGTTTAGTTTGACATGTCCCATAACAACTGTTGCCACCATAGTCACAGCTGTTACAAGTACAGTTGCCACAGGGGAAAGATGCATAACTGCAGACAGACATTAAGAGGACAGTGAAACACTCTCCAGTAGCTTCATCACACTTTGCTGCTGCAACACTCAGATTCACAAGAAACTGGACAGCAGATGTTTGCTTCTCATGATCGAACAAACACACATTAAACCTGTGAAGACAAATATGATTAATTTTAATGTCTGTATAAGATAAATATGTTATGTTTGTAAATTGTAATAATTGAACAAAAAATTATATCAAGTGCTAATACTTGTGATCAATAGCTTATCAACTTTGACAACACAGTAGGGAATCGCGGATTGCGGTTAGATCCGCGGGCGCTGCCTATGTTCATGGGTCGGGTAATAAAAAAATAATAATTCTGATTGATTGCGGGTGGGTCGCGGGTGAATGAGATCAGTCCTGAATGATGCAAATATTAAATACATTTCTCTAAAACACGAATGTGTTTTAAATGCATTTTTCATCAGGCAGTGTCTAATTTGCAGATTAATTTGTAGACTCGCGTGGCATAACGGCTACGATAAATTGAGACGGTGTCAAAAATGAGTTCTGTGTGGGGGTCCTTTAATAAAATGAATGAGAATGAAGTGCAGTGCAAACTCTTCAATGCAAAGTTGGCTTATCATGGATCAACAACTACGATGTAGTCATTTGAGGGCGAAGAACCCAGCAGGTCCATCCACAGGTCAGCAATTAGTTGCTAGTTTTATGGTCAGACCAACCAATTTGGATTCCAGATGGGCGGAGCAAATAACGGCTTTAATTACTAAAATCATCGCTAAGGACATGTTTACGATCAGCTTTGTCGAAGGAGAGGGATTTAAAAATCTTATGTAGTTTTTACAGCCAGAGTTTACTGTTCATCTAGAAAAATGATCACTGCCAGACTGGAGAAACTTTTTCCTGAAAATAGAAACTGAAGCCTTTTGAGGTGTTAGTTCATGAAATCGTTCCGGACTGTTAATAAATGTCGTCATTCAGTTAATATGTTTTATCACGTTTTATGGCTGGTCTAAAATCTTTATGGCTTTATTATGTTGATCAATCACACTGCTGTTTTTTAGTTGGTATAAATGTGCATGCTCATATTTTACAAGGAAATGTCCTAGCATTATGAGCGGTTGATGCTGATCGACGTACTCTTAATAAGTGCCGTCATTCGGTTGTTAATATATTAATGTTTCAGCACGTTATCTTAATGTATGGCTTGATGTAAGATTGCCTATTCCATAATAAATAAATCAGTGTGTCGTCATACGGATTGAAAGCGTAAATGGTCCCTCTCTCCGTTTATGTGTGTGTAATACTGTAAATGCGTCAATGTAGGGGAGGGGTGCAAATTTCGAGTCATTTTCGAATAGTTCTCATCGATCTTCAAATATTATTTTTGCTTTAAATGCCCATCCCTAATAACATCACGCTTAAAACAAAGAATTAAGAGTAATTAAAGTGACGATCGGGTGCGGAGAAAAATGATACGTGCTGGGGGTGGATAATTTATTTGAAGCAGCGGATGCGGGTCACATTTTAGCTCATCCGCGCATCTCTGCAACACAGTATTAAAACATAAAATGTTGTTTTTATTTGAAAGCAAATTTTGACATTCGAGATTTCGGACAGAAAGCGATATGTTTTTATTTAACCGTTCAAACCTTTTCTTCATATTAGCAAGTATTAGCCTATTTCCATTATGTCACCTTGGAATTATAAGTTTCTTTTTTATTTTGAGATATTGAGCTTCAAAGTTTTTTTAATCATTAACCCAAACAATCGTCTCTGTCTAATGCCCATACAAAACTGTATCGCACTAGTGCTAAACTGGTAAATGTTTTCTAGTATTTCTTAAATATATTCTTCACACAGACCTACTTTTTATAGCACGTGCATATGCAAATGTCACAAACACACCTTGTTTATATGCTACTCACCTGAGTTGTGAGATGTACGGCAGACACTGGAGGAATCCTCTCACTTCACTCTCTTCACGTGTCCAGTCTATCAGCTCTACTGGTTTCTTCTCTGTTTGGAGTTTCAGCACTTCTAGGAGGATGGAGCTCTTTCTCTCTGAGAGGTTTATACTCCAGACTTCTGAAGCCGACTGATAAACTGGATGAAATGTTGGCAGAACACTTCTGCCTGTTTGACTCTCATAGTCTTTCACATGCGAGTACAGATCAAGCAGAAAATCCCAACTCCCATAGAAGATGTAAGAAAATAAGATCTCCATAAATTGTTCTACGATTTCCTTTACATTAGGTCCTTGAAAACAAAGATACAAGGCCTGTAACCTTTTCTTCAACTCCATCTCTTTAATAGACCCCTGTGAAGAAAACCTGAAAAAATAGAATAATTTAATACATTTTAAATAACACAGGGCTCCAGAAATTTGTTTTGATCCCTTTTCTGCTACTTATGGGAATCAACAAACCAAAACACTCTAAACAGTTTCTGTACCTTTAATCCGAACCAGAAAATAATACCCATTTATAAAGCACACATGCGGTGAGCACCAGTTTAAAGCTTAATGCAAGACAATATGCTGTATTTCAATTTGGTAAAGAGCTATAAGTCACAAAGTCATACCTGAACATAAATTGATTCACAACAACCTGCTTTTGTTATATTACTATCTACCATTTTCACAGTGTGCTAAATTACCCATTGTGCCTTGCGCGTAGTGCAGATGCTTAAGACTTCCGGAATGCCGAGTGAACACAGTGCATTTTTTGCTGTTGTACAAACTTCCAGGCGATTTTTTTTGCTCAGGAGGAAATCTTTTTTGCCAATATAGTATCGGCTCGGATTGTGTGAGTGGAGGACAACCCAGTAACGTCAGCCTTTCTCTGCAAGCATGTGAGAAAATGAGCCGATTTGAGACGCATTTGAGACGAATAAAGGAGTTCTTATTATAATATTACTGCCTTTACTCTGAACATTTCCACCCATGGAACTGGTGCCATTTTGTTTTCACAAGCGACATATGTGTATCAGTTCTAACACCATGGCAAAAGATAAACCAAAGCATGCTAACTGTTGTTTGCTGCTGTCAGAGTCACCAGCCAGAGTGCTATTATGCTCCACAAGAGGACACTCCACACATCACCCCGACTGCTGTAACACACTACATACCATTGCCCGGACTCATTGCTTAAAGTTAGATTCACCCGTGCCTTGTTAAAGATGAGGTAATACATGCAGGCTGAATCTGAAAAGGCATACTCCATGAGTCAGTATTCAATTTCACTAAGTACATACTTAGCGAGGCTAAACGGTTATGTACTGTTTTGACTGAATGGGTGTAGTATGAATGCGATCAGCCGTCGTACGGCTTGATGCGATCATGTAACGCAATTCTTCATCTGTTCCTTATCAACTCAACTCAACTTTATTTATATAGCGCTTTTTACAATTTCCATTGTTACAAAGCAGCTGTACATGAGACACATTGAATACAAGAAAATCAACTAAAGGCATATACCTGTAAAAACAAGAAAAAGGTGAAAACAACAAAAGACAGACATACAAATGCTCCACACACACAATATGCATACGTACTTACACATATCAAAGGCGGGTGGCTGTGGTTTGGTGTGCATATCAGCCTCCTATTGTACTGGAGTGTGGGATTTGCCATGTGATGTAATGACAAGCGCAACAACTTAAGTTATGAGAGACGGGTTGCATTGTCACCATAACACGGGTTTTGTACAAGAAGAAAATTGAAAGCTTTGTTTCATGTTTTGTTTTCGAGTACAGCACATTCAGAGCTTTTTATTTTCATGTATTTAAATGTTTAACCTTGTAGGGCTATATGCTTTTGATACAAGTAAACCATTTAAAGGAATAAAAGCAGCTTTTTTGAGAGTTTTCTCAGTTGAATTTCGGCTATAACATGCCCATCCACACTTCCCATTGTGAAGAATGATTATGCCAATGGAATGTTCTTGTTGTTACAGAAAAATGCTTGACTATAAACTGCTGCAAATTATTATTCTGTCTGTATTCAGCCTATTGGTTGATGTCTCTCACGTAGATACGTTGCTCTAATATGCATTCTATTGTAGTATTAAAAACAACCTGAGTAAGTCTCTTAGGAATGCTTAGGAATCTGGGTGTTACATGTAAGCCTATGGGAATTTCTCGCCTACTCTTTTATGAATACTGACAATTCGGAAATATTACTCTGTTCAAGAACTGTTTTCTTTTACTACATAGTATGTATGTAGGCATATTCCAACACAACATTAGTATACGCCAGGGCTGGGAGATATCTTCACCAAAAGTCTCAAGTGGAAAAAGCTGGATTTAACAACAGCATTAATTTGTGTGTCAAATTTAAAAGATTTATCAAATAAGCTTTTGTTGAAACCAGTAACTTTGTATTGGCATCTACTGTATTATTGCTCCTGTATGACATATCGCTTATTGCTCCCTGAACTCTTTGTAAGTCGCTTTGGATAAAAGCCTCTGCTAAATTACTAAATGTAAATGTAAATAAGACACACAGATTTTTCCATCGTATTATACGAGGCCAGAGGGCCAAGGTTAAAAGTCTCACTTGGCCCAAAAATTATAATCTCTGTTTTGTTTTCATTTAATTTTATATTAGACGTGCTCCGATTGATCGGTCGCCGATCATAATCGGGCGATAATCACTTTGGGAAGTATGATCGGTGGTCGCTAAAAGGCCGATCCAGAAAAGCCGATCAGATGACGTAAAATTGTCGAGACATTTATTTTACGCACTATGAAAATGGCTTCACCGGTCTGGCAATTCTATAAGGTGTGTGAAATAGACAATGATTATCAATCTTAAACATGTGTACTATGCGAATTCCACAAAACGAAACATTTTTACACCAGCAACCTCTTTAGACATTTGAGGGTTAGTCACGTAAAGGAGTGCGGGTAGTTTTCAAAGTTAGCTAGCGCAGAGTGAGCGGGCAGTTCAGCAGGTCGAGCGTCACTCAGCTGCAGAGATCGCGTCAACCGAAAATTCAAGGCAATCTGTCATTTTGACGGACTACAATAAAGGCGTTTTGAAATTCGCCTATTTATCATTTCGTGTCATTAACGTGATCGTGAATGGACTGAACGTGATTGTGAGCGGAGGGAAGTAGACTATCCCGAAGGGACGTGTGTTTCTATTCATGATCTTACTCTCAAATGTCTGCTCAGTTTTGAGAAACGCGCATGTGGTCAACAGAGACTCGAGGTGCATATGCATCCATCACTCCCCGCGTCCCGTGCACGCATACACACATGCGCGCTGTGGTGCCGTCTTCACAAAGTTTTTACCTCATAAAATAGCGTCTTTTTTGGATAAATATTAGCTTTCAGTAAGTGGAAAAATGTCTCTCACTGCGTTTTCTCTGTTCAGTGAAGCAGCACATATATGACCAAACCACAGCTTTCTTGTGATGGAAAACACATTTTACAGCACCTGTCATTGTTACTTAATGGACATAAGAACATAAACATTTGCTTGTAATTAGATTATTATTTTATGTCCGACAACAGAAACATTGAATAATAAATGAAAAGTCTAAGTCTAGCGCAACCTCTCCTCAGCTGTCAGTAATAAGAGACATTTTTAAAATCATCAACCCCACTGCAAGGACTGTAAGAAGCATAAAGTAATATAAGATTATCAGATAAAATAATGTTATAAATTTGCTTTGATCACGGCCACGTTATATTGTGGAAGACAAAGGGTTGTCACACGCTGCTATGTTTTATGAAAATATGTGGTAACACTTTCCTTGAAGCATGTATGTTTAATGCATTATAAAAGTAGTTTTAAAGCATTTTAATGCATTGTAATGTCTTATAGATAATTGTTATTATAGTTAATACATTATAACACTAAGCAATTCATTGTTAGACTACAGATTTTAAATTGGTTATAATTCTTTACAACTACATATAATGCATTACAACACACATTATGAAGAATTATAATGCACTTTACCCTTTAATAACTCTTTATAATGCATTATACATACATGCTTCAAGGAAAGTGTTACCAAATATGTTACTTACTAATATTCATTTGTTAATTCATGAGACTTTCTCTTCTGGTACTGAGAAAGCTTCAAATAGCTCCTGTAATCGGTGATCGACCGATACAGCTTTCAGTGATCGAGGATCGGTGATCGGCTCCAAAAATCCTGATCGGAGCACCCCTATTTTATATCATTTAAAACATTCTAAAATAGGGGTTAGAGCTTCCTTGTTTTTTGTTGTAATTGTATATAAATCTGCGTATCGTCTGCATAGCAGTGAAATGAGACATTATGCTTCTTAAAAATAGACCCTAAAGGGAGCATATTTAGAGAAAAAGTAATGGGGCCTTGAGGGACATCACAGGTGAGAGGAACAGAGGTAGATAAAAATTCACCAACATTTACTCCAATGCTTCGATTTGATAAATATGATTGAAACCACTGAAGAGCACCTCCTTGAATTTCTACATATTGCTCAAGACGAGAAACTAAGATAGTTTGGTCAACAGTGTCAGACGCCACACTAAGATCGAATAAAACTAGGATTGCAGAGGTTCCAGAGTCAACGGTTGATAAAATATCATTATACCTTTAAAAGAGCCAATTCTGTGCTGTGTTTTGCTCTAAACCTGATTAGAAAACCTTGAGTACTGAATATTTCTCTAAAAAGTGCTGTAATTAACCGAAGACTACATTCTCCAACACCTTTGAAAAAAACTGAGAGCAAAAGAATCGCACGATATATCACCCAGCCCTAGTATACAAACATCCAAATCTCGCGAGAAATACTCCACCACCCGGGTATTTCTCGCCTACTGTTTTGTTAATATTGACCATTCGGACATACTATTCGTTCGCTTACTGCTTTTTGCCTACTATATAGTAAGGAAGTATGCCACTTCGCATTCAGCCGCAGTTTCTGCCAATCTCATAATCCTGAGTACCTATACAGTAGTCAACACTTTCAAATGATCTCCAAATCCAGCATTATATCCACTGTTTATATAACACTCATCACCGACATGCAGTGAGCAAACAAACACATCTAAACTTGCATCAGCCGAGTAAAGCGGCAGTTTTGTGCATTTTCTTTCTTAAGCTGGCTGGTTGATGCGTGGGCATGTTCTGTCTCTCACGGTCACTCGTGTGCGTGCTTTTCCGCTCGGTGGATGACTTGTGGGTGTCCTTTTGAAGGGTTTTTGTCTAATAAGGGACTAAGAACCCTTGGAAAGAAACGGGAATCCATGTTCGAAAAAAACTGTGAATCGAGCACAGAAATACTATTTCATACATATTTTTTCTATTTCACTCATTGTGAAGTCTTGATATTGTCACACTGCATGTCTGAGCATTCTATCATTTTCTGCATATCTGGTTCTTAGTCTCGCCCTGTTTTTGGATTTCCCGGTTCCTATCTGTTTACTTTATATAGACTGACTACATTTCATTATGTATGCCTAGTGTTTGGTTTAAGGCTTCAAAAAAGCTGAATTTGAGTTTGTGCAACAACTGTAAACTCGTTCAGACTGAAACTCTGACCAAAAATCTAAACATAAGGTGTGTAATGTATTCCAGCCTAAAGCAGTTTAATAATCACATCAGACTGGGACAGATGACCAATCCAAATAGAAAAAAAGTTTTTTGAGGGGGGGCTTTAAAGAGACGTGAGATACAAGAGAGCATTTCAGGCAAAGAGTAAAGAAAAGCAGATAAAGTAAACCACAGTATGATAAATTTTCTTTAAATCATGAGAATGTATGCAGACCAATTCATAATTCAAATTATGACCCTGTTAATGAACATTATATATGAGCTCTTTAACTGATTCAACTCCCCCATACTAGCATAAACACACGTCTAAGAAATGCTGATCATTGCACAAACAGTTACATAACTCTCACCTGAGTTGTGAGATGTACGGCAGACACTGGAGGAATCCTCTCACTTCACTCTCTTCATGTGTGCAGTCTATCAGCTCTACTGGTTTCTTCTCTGTTTGGAGTTTCAGCACTTCTAGGAGGATGGAGCTCTTTCTCTCTGAGAGGTTTATTCTCCAGACTTCAGGAGATGACTGATGATATATTGACTGTAATGCTGGTAGGACACTTCTGCCTGTTTCACTCTCATAGTTCTTCACATGTGAACACAGATCCAGCAGAAAATCACATTTCTCATATCTCATAGATGACAGCAGCATCTTCACCATTGTTTCTTTGATCTCTTTCTGACAGAGAGCTGCTTGCAGACACAAATCCAGTATAAATAATCTCGTTCTTTTTTCCCATAGCTCAGGTGATTCATTTGGTGGTTTAATAAATCTAAAAAGAGTGAATAAGATTATGTTAGTGTTGACAAAAAGCTACAGAGGTTTGTGATTCCTGTTACTGTGAAAACAGTCAAACAACACTGACCTTTGGTTTGTAAAATGTTACATAATATAAAATGAGATCAACACCTCATTTCATTTCATGCATATATTTAAGGCGAGTACTATACAGAGATACATTTTGGTCCATATGTTGGTGTGAATGGGCTTACGCCACTGATACAGCAATGAAATATACTGAAATATATCAAATATACTAAATAAAAAAGCAATGATTACTAGTAACTCTCACCTGAGTTGTGAGATGTACGGCAGACACTGGAGGAATCCTCTCACTTCACTCTCTTCATGTGTCCAGTCTATCAGCTCTACTGGTTTCTTCTCTGTTGGGAGTTTCAGCACTTCTAGGAGGATGGAGCTCTTTCTCTCTGAGAGGTTTATTGTCCAGACTAAAGAGAGTAATGGAGTCATGAGTGATTAACCACACAAATGTAAGAGTAAAGTGTCAGTTTCATCGATTTGCATGTATCTTACCATCCACAGGTACAGATGTTTCTTCACTGGGTTTGTTGGTGATGTGCTCATAGACAGCAGAGACTCTGACTCTATAACAGGTGCTGTGAGGTGTAGTTAGAGTATATTCACATTCAGATGCTTGTGTTTGTACTGATGACCAGCCCTCCAGACCTGCTTCTTTATACTCAACCATATAGTGCAGAACTGGAAAATCTTCATCTGCTTCAGCCTTTAACCACTCGACTCTGAGAGTGTCTTTGCTCAGTTTAGTAACAGATGGTTGTCCTGGTCTTAGTGAAGGTGTTTTAAAGTTAATAATCCTGCTGAAGTCGCTTATCCTTTGTTTATCATAAACTGCATATCTGAGCTGATATTCTGTGTTTGGTTCTAAACCAGATAAAACACACTTTACTTCCAAGGTGTGAGTGTAAATATTGACCTGTTTCCAATTGTTGTTATTCATCCCATCACCTCCCACAATTCTGTATTCTACAACATATCTCTCACTGTCTTTTTTCTTCAAATGATTTAAGGACACACTGTTGTGTTTTATTTGATCTATCTGAGCAAGATCTGGTTTCACTACAAGATTCATGTTTCTGCTCACGATCCTCCCATCATAATAATACTGTACAGAACATTCAGGAAAACTATTGTCAGGTACAGATGCAGCGATGAATCTGGTTTGTTCTGTATCATCATTTGTCTCTTTAGCAGAAATATACAGCTGTATGTCAACAAGCACTTTCTGACTGATGTTAACAGGCTTGAACTGGAGTGAATCTGTTGGTGTGATGTGATCAGATTCAATGTGCTGCTTCAGAGCTGTGAGGAATGAATCTTCAACATCTGGTGAGGTGAGAGTGAAACACATCACTCTGGTTATCTGAGGGTGATTTATGATCTGCTGAAACTCTGTCTGTGTTTTCACAACAGTGATGTCTGCAGCTTTACAGTCATTGAGTATCTTCAGCTCAGTGTCTTTATTCTCCAGCCACTGGGAGATGTTCTCTGCATTGAATGGTGATCGCTCGTGTCGCTCTAGAAGATATTGAAGTCTTATCGCTCTTTCCTCTTCTTTAACTTGAATGTTTTCATCAGTCTTTGTGATTTCTTCCTGAAAATCTGCTTGGTATTTCTGCAGAAGCTCTGAAAACTCAACAAGGTTTTCTTTCAGAGCAGGAAACCAAAGAATCACACATAGATTATCAGGACTCGTCATAAAATCCTGACATTTTCTGATCTGTTTATTCAGATGTTCTAGGACTTTCTCAGCTCTAAGCATCAAGCCTTTACTGACTCCATTCAGAGCAGCACATGCAGACGTCTTGTCCAGTTTCTTCAGAGGGTAAAGCCAGACCTTCAGAGGAACTGCTCTCTCACCTTTAGATCCAAGAAGCTCTGGCAGAGAACTGTAGATCTCCACAGCTTTATCAAAAGATACTGGACTCTTCCAGTCGCCCACATCAATGAAGAGACTACAGTTATACAATAAGCTCATTTCTTTTTCACTGTCATTCAGGCATGAATTTATGTGACTTACACAAAAAGAAGAAGACACTTTCTGGATTACTTCTTTCATTTCTGCCTTTTTCTTGAAACTGTTTTGGCAATGGTCAAACACAAAGAAGGCTTGGGCTCCGTAGCTCACAGCTATGATCACATGTGTAGCTGTGGTTGAATGAATGAGTGATGGAGAAACTCCTTCCTGTAACAGTGTTTGACTGATCATGTCCAGTCTGGTGGTGGTTTTGTAGTGCAGTGTAACTCTGTCCTGATGCTCAGACCGAACTGGATGATTCAGAAAAGCAGCAGCTCCATTCACTTCTAACTGTCCATGAAGAGCTCTTGTTCTTAACACTGAAGACATTTCAAGAGCTCTGAATCTGTCCTGAACGGAGTCGCCATCCAGAACGTTTACATCAGTTTGAGGCCGAGGCAGAGACACTCTCATAGAGGCAATAACATTATCACTCCACAGAGGACCTAAAAAACCTAAAGAAAAATATATTGATGACATGCTTTATCTCAAAGTTTTTTTAAACTTAAATATGGTATTTTAATGAATCGCATATTAATCTGAACCTATAACAAATACATAATACACTACTTCAGTCTTGTAAAGATGAAACAATCTTACTTTGACTGTATGAATCCCTTTTAGCATCATACAACATTCCAAGACACAAAGGGTGACTAAGAGCAGACATTTCAATAATGTCTGAGGGGAAATCTGTAACACAAAATTTTAAAACAGGCATAAAATATTCTTTAAAAAATCAGGTGTGCTCAGAAATATAAATGCCATGATCTTCACTCACCATTACAATGAACTTCAAATACTTTACAAAAGCGTTTTGCCTTTTCCATAGAGGTCTGAAAGGAAAAACATTAAACCTATTGATTAGCCTTTATATTTGTTTAAAAAGCATATAATTGACTTATGGCTTTAGAATTACCGCTTTCAATTTAATCACTGTTGCTGTCAACCCTTTGATCTCTTCTCGCATACTGGATATTCCAATGACCTTAGTGTCACATGATATATTGCAAGGCTAAACAAACAATGAAAAATCACAATCAATATCTCATAAATAAAAAGCTCAGGTGTCTTAGGTGTCAAGTGCATGGAAATACTAGTTTGCAATATAAAAAATAACACTTAAAGGGTACCTCTGCAGGAACGCGACAATGATGTAATGAATTACTGACCCTCAAGTCGTTTGATAACCTTAGGACTTCCATTCAACTTCAGAACACAAATTAAGATTTTTGAGTTTTAAAGAAGTCTGGGAGCTTTCTGACTTCCCCCGTAGACAGCAATGTAAACCGACTTTCAAAGCTCAGAAAGTGAGACATTGTTGAAATAGTCCATGTGACTCTGGTGGTTCAGCCTTAACTCTATAAAGGACAACATGGATACTTTCAGTGCGCAAAAATGACTTTTTTCAACAATTTCCTGACTTTTGTGGATCCCGCACCTCAAGCATGCGTCATGCAGTACTGACACTAGATGGAGAGTCAGCGCTACACGTGAAATGCATTGGAAACTAAAACCAAATTCAGGAAATTAGTGGAGAAAGTTGTGTTCTGGCAGAGGTACCCTTTAAAGCAGTGGTTCTCAAATCCAGCCCTGGGGGATATGACAGAATATTTTAGGAGTCTCCCTATTGGACACATCAACAAGCTAATGAGATAATGAAGTGATGATGGATCATTAAGGATGATCACCTGCAGTTAACAGATACAATCACTGAAGAAAACATGAACAATAAAAAGTCACCATAATAGTGTTTATTGTTTCATTCAGGTGACCTCTTGAGTCTTGATTTCTTATGTGGAATTATGTTGTGGTCAGCTTTGATAATTTGTTTGTTTTAGAGGGAATCAGTGGTTTGTATCACAAAACTGGTTTGGGTTGTTACCCAGTTAAGTTTGCGTTTAGTTTGAGCATTCTCCGAGTTTTCGGGTTCAAGAAAGTGAATTGGTTTTGAGCGGGTTTCACCCCATGATAACTTAAAAGGTTTAATTCTGGGTTAGAGATCGCAAACCAAAACTGGACCAATCAGCTGTGAGAAAGTGACGTATATCTGATGCAGTGAAGCCACTCCCCATCGTGTCTCTCACTCCAAATTAAGTGATAAGATCTTAGAGGGAAAATCTTTTATTTAGAAGTGTTTATTTGTATTGTTTATTTACATTTATTGATTATAATTTAATACAAGTTCATATAATTATAGTATTAAGAGTTGATAATTAATGTTTAACATAGCATTTAAATAAATATAATTGTATTGGTTTAAAAACAACTTTTAATATATAAAACATTTTTAAAGTAATTAAGTAAACATTATCTTTTGATCTTATTGTAAACCTATATAAATAATTTGAATTCAGTTGATTCTGCATAGATATAGTCAGTCGATGCCTTCTCAAACTTTCACTGCAGCCGTGTTTATTCCTGCCTTGTAAATGTGTTTCAATTCATGAAATTTCATCTTAAAAGTGAATTGCGATGATACTCGTGAGAAGTCAATCAAACTGATGACGCTTTCCATGTTCCGTGTGATTGGGTGTTTGCCGCACATGTCACAAGTTCAGGTGCACGCGCCTCACGAACTCTGGATCAAACCTGAGTTGACAGAGATAGTTAATACCAGCTATTCTACAGCTGAACCTGATCTAAGGTTCGGTTTGTCTGGTTTTGTCAGGTGGGCCCTCAGGACTGGAGTTGAGAAACACTGCTTTTAAGTATGTTTTTACTTCATTTAAAAGCAACTGGCTGAAGTGTCTGATCACCTCTATCAGGTTGTGTCTCTGCAGTGCTGGTACAGTGTAATGTTGTCTGATGTGAGTGTCACAGTAAGACACACAGCAGGTCAAACAGGATTTAACAGCTTTGAGCTTCATGTCAGAGCAGATATCACAGGACACATCTTCAGGTCCAGCATAACAGTGAGCTGGAAGAGCAGGACTAAACCCAGCCCGCTTCAGTTCCTCTATCAGTTTAGATAAAGCCACATTTACATTTAACACAGGACGATCTCTGAACCTCTTTCTGCACTGAGGACAAGCGTAACATTCAGCTTGAGTTGGTTTGTTCCAGTAGATCTCAATGCAGTGTTGACAGTAACTGTGTCCACAGGGGATAGAAACTGGATTCTTAAAGATCTCTGTGCACACTGAACATCTGTAGTGATCCTCTGTCAGTAGAGTGGCCGAGAATGCACTGTGGAAATGGGTGTGAAACTGTGTAGAAACTGCTTAACTTAATAAATTACATTTAGTCATTTAGCAGACGCATTTATCCAAAGCGACTTACAAAGAGTTAGGGAGCTGCATCAATATGAAATATAATAAAGAATATATGGGCAACTTCTACATTACCTGATATCTGTAGACATCACCTCCATTCGCAATGAACTATCATGTCTTTGTAATGGCTTCTTAACATTCTTTTCAATACTGTTTTGACATTTACAAAAAAAGCAAACCATTATTATCTATTAATTAACTATTAATTTTCTTTTCAAATAATGATGCGTTCACTGTTCACCCAAGAATTACATTTTTGCCATAATTTACTGACACTGATGCCATCCTAGGTGTATTTGTCTACTGGTGAACAAACTTGGAATAAAAATAATAACGATACATTTAATACATTTCTTATTTTGAGCTCATTTAGTCACGTTTGGATGTAAACAAATTTACACGCACGCTCAACAAATGTTATGTTTTAAATCTCCTTGGGTCTTGTAGTAACAAGACACAGGACAACCAATGGAAGACCAATGAGATTCATAAATGTGTTAAAGCGAAGTGAACTATTTGTCAGGTGTGGTGACCCATTCCCGAAATGTGACCTCTGCATTTAACCAATCCAGAGAGTAGTGAACACACGCACAGCATGTCGTGAACACACATACGCCTACACATTATTTTCTGTGTCTTTGGTGTGTTATAAGTTGGCCATTTATGTATTAGACACGTAAAATGGCAACAATTAAAGTATCGGGAAAAAAGCTTCACATGGATCCCCCCCACGGTCCGCCAATTAAGGATGACTGCTTTGGGGCAACAATGCAGATTTTGCTGTTTCAGCAGGACTTTGAAACTTTAATTCACCAGCATTTGCCAGAATAATTTTGAGAAATAACATTAAAATGTAATATTCACCTATAATTTCGACTGCTAGAGACACGCTGTAAAGACGGGTTTCAAGTACACATACAGCTATTCAAACGCTCTATCTATAATCTCATACCTTTCCTGAAATTGAATCGGTCGATCCAGTGACTTGTCACTTTGTAGAGATGTGCAGGAGGGGGCCAGAGATGATGATTCATCTGGTCTCAACCTTTAATAGAAGGAGCGAATGGTTAATATCAAAAGCAAAAACAACAAAAAAATTATTCAAAAAACCAAAATAATGAAATTGCATAATACTTTTTTGTAAAAAATTAAAAGATTCTCTCACGCTCTATCTTGAGTTCTTTTCTGAAATTGAATCGGTCGATCCATGGACTTGTCACTTTGTAGAGATGTGCAGGAGGGGGACGGAGATGTTGCTTCATCTGATCTCAACCTTAAACAAAAAGAGCAAGAGGTCAATAATAAAAGAATAACAACAACAAAAAAATTCAAACAAATGAAATAATGAAATTGTATGATACTTTTTGTAAAAAAAAAAAAAAGATTCTCTTACGCTCTATCTTGAGTTCCTTTCCGAAATTGAATCGGTCGATCCATTGACTTGTCACTTTGTAGAGATGTGCAGGAGGGGGCCGGAGATGTTGCTTCATCTGGTCTCAACCTTTGATAGAAGGAGTGAAAGGTTAATATTAAAAGCAAAAACGACAAAAAAAACAAAAAAAAACGAAATGATGAAATTGTGTTATACTTTTTGTAAAAAAAGGAAAAAGATTCTCTTACCCTCTATTTTGAGTTCTTTTCTGAAATTGAATCGGTCGATCCATTGACTTTTTACTTTGTAAGGATGTGCAGGAGGGGGCCGGAGATGTTGCTTCATCTGGTCTCAACCTTTAACAGAAGGAAAGAGAAACTGATGTCAAATGGAAATGCACCAATAAAAATTCTAGCCTGTACTTGTATTTTTTAAAACTTTAAAAGTATGTATAATGGCTGGCAATTCGCATGTCACTTTCTCATTAAGATGAACAGAAACATTCAATCTTTAAATTCATCCACTGTTTTTTTGTGGCTTTTTTTTAAGAGTATCGATTTAGGCACCGGTATCAAAAAAAAAACGATACCCAACTAGAGATGCAAAATAAAATAATATAAAATAAACAGCTTTATGTGAAATGCAAGTTCCTTGTTTAAGATTGAATTCCTTTTAACATTGTTTTGTTAAAATGTTTTCTAACATTGTACCTTTTATTTCTTCTTTTGCGTGGAGTTCTGTCTCTTAGTTGACGTATTGACTGGTCACTTTGAGGTAGGCAGGAGGGGGCTGGAGATATAACTTCAACTGGTTTAATCCTAAGTGAAAAAAATACTATTTAAACACATTGACTCCTCATAACACGTCTCTTTCATATACATGAAACTTTTGTTCTTTAGTTCACAAGAAAGCCAGGTGTGTACAACTACCTGCTTTATTAAAGTGAGTAAAAATGAGTATTCTGTCATGGATTACTCAACCTCTAGTTGTTCCAAATCTGGTTTAATTTTTTTGTTTGGTTGAACACGAAGAAAGATATTGAAAAGAATGTTAGAAACTGAGAGATCAGAGGCACCAGTGCTTATAATCGTAGGAAAAATGAATGTGTACTTTTTTGGACACAAACGAAGATATTTTGATAAATTTAGGAAAGCGGTTCTTGGGCAACTTTGATACCATTAATTTTTTCCAACTATGGTAGTGAATGATGCCTCAGAACTGTTGGTTGCAAACATTCTTCCAAATATCTTTCTTTGAGTTCAACATGCAGAACAAATAAATATATACAGATTTTGAACAGTTACTCAAGACAAGAGTAATCCATGACAGAATTTTCATTTTTGGGTGAACTATCCCTTTAGTGAAATACTCTTACTGTTCACACTCCATGTTCTCCGTGTCCTCTTCTGAGTTTTCTGTGTCCATATCCACACTTAACAGTTACATATTTATTCTGGGATACATTTAAACACACACACACACAGATAAAAAAGGAAATAGAGGAGAACAAGTCAAGAAGATAAGCCAGAGGATATTTAATCATCACATTTTAACTTACAATAAATACAAGAAGACTCAAACATGTGTTATTGCACATGGGAAATAAGCAAATTATTAGACTTGGTGGTGCTTATTCTCACATTCCTTTCTAAGGACATTTTAGGAAAAAAACTGCCAAGATATTATATAGATGATATATTTCTTTCTCGGAAATAAATCCCAACGACATTCTTAAACCATTTAACTTTCATTTGTTTTTCGATGCTTACGTAACGTTAACCTACGTCACCGTCACCTCACTGGTTCCGTTAGTTTCCGTGTCAACCGGTGGGCTTGAGAAATATATTTAACTAAAATGTCTAAAGTCACATTTCAAAGTATTAAAGAGAAATATTATAACTTTTTAATAATTTGAACTTTGAAATGACAACGTGAGCTCATATCGATCTCAATAAAGTGTTGACGTCACTTACCTTAACATTCTACTTTCACTTTCTTTTCGTGTCATGTTGTTGCGCAGTTCTCTACATACATCGATGCGAAGCTTTTTTTACACTTCTGTCGTCTGCTTGATGATCTTCAGTTAACAAAGTTAAGTAGAACAGTTTATCCCTTTAATTTAAGAGCGTTTATCGTCGCACTTTTTGTCTTCAGATCAAAACGAACCTTCCTCATGCAGACGTCAAACAGCCCGCGTCCTGGTCTTCTTCTTCCTTGTTTCTTTTGATGCATTACACCCTTTGTACATAACGCCACCTACTGTACGTTGCTGTTGTGCAGTCCTGCTCCTCAAATTCTTCATTAAAAAAAAAACTTTTCACCATGATTTCCTGGAGTTCACGGTCCCATCTGGCGCTGCGTGTTCAGCTCCTCCAGGAAACATTTAAACCTGTATTGTTAAAGTACCTTATTAGTAACCTATATCCTTCACTGTCTTTATTAATCTCATATCCTAACACATATCCTATATCATTAATTACTTTTCCTTTTCCACTTAAATATGTTATTAATTTCTTTCTTTCTTCATCATATTTTTTCAATCAGATATTACACGCTCCACTGTTTCCCACTCCCTACAAAACTCACACAAACCATTCTCATGTACTCCCGTTAGATGAGTTCAATGCTGTGTGTGCAAGTCTCATCCTTTTTAACATAACATGACCCTTTGAATTTTTTGCATAAATGTTTTGTTTATTTAAAGAAAAAAACATATAGAAGTGCCTATCTTTATTATCTAAATTCCATATTTCTCCCTTTACTGCTATCATACTTTCCTGCCATGTACCTATTGACTACCTTTTAATTACTGTTTTAGCTTCTCTTCTCCCCAAATGTACCTTGATATCCACCAACTCTTTCTGTAATGCCTTCTTTGCTAACTCAGCAGTTTCATTCCCTGCAATCCCTATATGTACTGGAATGCAACAAAAGTGCACTGTAATACCCTCTGCCTTTAATCTGTACAATAATGTATATATTTCCACAAATAAATCTTCTCTTTCTGATTTTTTAGAATAATAAGTATTATTTTAAGAGCTGATACGAGTCTGAACAAATTACATTCCTGCTTGGCTTGACCTGTTCAATCCAATGTAACACTTTTATTATATCTGAGGAGTATACTGACAGTTTATCTCTAATTCTTAAGCTTATTCCTATTTTAAGATTCTGAATACATACTCTTACGTACTCTTCCAGGTTTTTGACTATGTGGATCTATAGATCGATCCGTTTATATATGTGTGAGAGAGTATTTTTTTATGAGTCAATTTCTTATTAAGCCAAACCCCGAGGAATCTAACGGCTTTAACTTGTTCCAGAGGTTGTCCATACAGTTTTAAGGAGATAGATGTATTTTTGTCACCTAGAAAAACACACAGCCTGTCTTTTTGCTACAGATAACTTAAGTCCTCATTTATTAGCCCATTTTCACACTTCAATTATTGCAACTTGCATTTTCTTGTTAACATTAAATACATTACGTCCTCTAATCCATAAACCCCATCATCTGCATACAAAGATTTTCTTACATTTTGTTCAACCTGAGAAAAAATATCATTGATCATTATGTTAAACAGTGATGGACTACACACACTATCTTGTGGAGTCCCATTTTGCGCTGCATCTACTCTAGAATATTCTTCACATACTCTCACTTGTATTTTCCTGTTAAATAAAAAATCCAAAACCCAATTATACTATCTTCAATTCCTAATAATCTTAACTTGATCAATAGTCCTTTCTTCCAGAGCATATCATACTTCTTTTCCACATCAGAGAAAAGCTTTTACGACTTCTTTATTAATCTGTGCTCTTCTTATATCAGATTCAAGTCACAATACAGCGTCCATTGTATTCAGACCTTTATGAAACCCACTCTGATATAGAGACAAAAGTGCTTTAGTTTCTATAAAATATGTTAATATTTATGTTTTCATTCCTTCCATAATTTCACATAAATGAGAAGTCAATGCAATGGGTCTGTAGCTAGATGGATCTAATGGGTCCTTTCCTGACTTAAGAATAGGTAATATTATTGCTTGCTTCAATGCTGTGGGCCCAGTCTTCTTCTTATTATTATTAGTTTAATGGCTTGCAACCAGGATATATGGAGTATACAGCATGGATTATATCTCAATAAATCTACTCAAGAAAAAAAGATGAATAATAAATAAATACAAATAAACCCCCTTTTTAGCTCCAATACTATCTAAATCCTAAAATATAACCCTGTATGCTTCAGATATTCCACAACAGCACACTGTACATCTTTTATCCCTCCTCCTGTTGTTCCCAAAATACCCTCAAGGTTACATTTTCTTCCTGTCTGACTTTTCTTTTGCTTTAATCTAATCCTCTCTTCCGTATACTTCCTACAATGCATTTATGTTCTGCATTTACTGTGATTTTAACATTCCATACATTCATCAGATTTACTTTTCCCTAACAAAACAATGTTTTATTTAAACCTGTGTGGTCAAACCTCAGCCTGGTTAAAACTGACTCCTCCTTTCTATTCCTTCCATTCACACCCTGTGTATTGATACATTTCTGTATACTATAATATTTCTTTTCACTATTATCCATGTCTCATTTGTCCTGCCATTTCTTCATCATTTGCCTTAGATTCTCCCTAGTTTAAGGAACTAGTTTAACCTTTTCAAGTGTACTAAGAGCACTGTTATCTACGGTGGCCGCTAGGTGCCACTGCGCTGCAACAGAAGAAAACACATGCAAACTCATGCAAACACAAGCAAATTCAGAAAGCATCTCCATTAGTTTGGCGACACGTCCCCTGCAAATACTCGCAACACAAACAAACACAGAAAAGCGCTGCAAGCTGCACAGACGACAACGGAAGTGTTTCCGGGGGACCACAAAAACTGATGCACCTGATTGGGACGCGCTTCACTTTGACTATTCAAATTCGTTAGTGGAGTTGTCAGCCACTTTGAAGGTAATTGCTTTATAACTTTATTTTAACTTTCTTAACGTACGCCCGTAGGATATTATTAGGCTGTCGATTTGAACAGTTTAACAAAATAAAGTTTAAGGCTTTGCTTACATTATGTTAGCTTAAGCTACTTCCAGGGACAGTCAAGTAAAATTATAGCCACCTTTTGCTGCCATGACTGAGACATTTATTTTAGAAATTTGATCAGTTAACAATTAAATTGTTAATAATTAATCAGGGCTGATCTTTAAGGTAATCTCTGAGGGACTAGTAACACAAGTTAGATAACTTTGTTAATGGGTTAACGTAAGGGTGTAAAAAAAGGGCTGTTAAACAGATGTATTTCAAAACAAACATTTATTTGTTATCTTTTAGCTGTCACTTTGTTCCTCTTCCCCAGGTCATGCACTGTCCATATTGTGGTATCGATTTGGCTGGACATATTGGATGCTTTTGTGGTTCCTGTGGCAGCAACATACATTTTTTGGCCCCTTTTCTACTGGGTGGTAAGTGTTTCACTAGTGTTTAAATATCTTATTTTATTTTGCGTTCTGATTTAGTTGGATTGTTCTGGTTTTAAGCACCCTATCTGCAATCCCCCTACAGTACAAGCTGTTTAACTCTTTAATCTTATTGACTCTTGTGTTATCTTTTAAGGATCGGTCACTGTAGACTCATTTTACCTTATATATTACTATCAGTGCATACACGCATATTGAAACAAATACAAACAGAAACATGCATTACATTAGTGCTTTAAAAGGCATGTATTTTTTTACATTAGACTTGCACTGGTTGGGACTGTAGATGTGCAATGTGTTCTAAGACCAATAAACAAAGTGAACATTTATGCATAAGTATTTCATATGTTGTTTGTGGATTCCTAACGACTCGTTTTTCTTCTTCCTATAGATCCAGGGATGGTCTTAAATGATCATTCAGAGGCTTACATTGTTCATAAATATTTCTTAGAGGGCCACACATATGATGTCATCCTTGATTTTCTTGAAATGAAACATAACATTTCCATGAGTCTTAGCAACGTGGAAAGAAAGCTAAAAAATGCAGGCCTAACTAGGAAAACAGACTTTACTCCCTTTTCAACTGTGCATGCAGCAATTATACATGAACTGAGAGGCTCGGGTCAGCTTTTAGGTTACAGAGCTATGTGCCAAACATTACGGGAAAAATATCGCCTTACATTTACAAAGGATGATGTAATGCATACCCTTCGCAGACTGAATCCATCTGGTGTTCATCTTCGCCAGTGACACAGGTTTGTCCGAAGAGGATACTTTACAGCAGGACCAAACCAAGTGTGGCATGTTGATGGATATAATAAGCCCAAACCCTTTGGTATTGCAATCAGTGGATGCATCGATGGATTTTCAAGAAAAGTGATGTGTCTCTGCAGTGGCAGCTCTAATAATGACCCAGGAATTATAGCTCAGTATTATGTGAAGTATGTCACTGACTTTGGGCTTCCAGCACGGCTTCGCACAGACTGTGGAACAGAAAATGGCACTATGGCAGCCATTCACTGTGCATTAAGAGCAGAGCATACAGATGACTTTGCAGGAGCTCAGAGTCACATGTATGGCACCTCAACTGCAAATCAACGTATCGAAAGTTGTTGGTCCTTTTTCAGAAAGCAAAGGTTCAAGTGATTCAAGATCAATTCCAAGAAAACATATCATGCTACTTTGTTTATCGTTTTGTATTGTCATGACAGATGTCTTGAGCACATTGGTAACACATTTTAGTCTAGTGTAATTCTTCTATGAAATGCAATTGTTGTTTTTGGATGCTATGAGGCTCTGGCCTGAATCTCTGCTTTTTTATGTGCATTAGGACTCAGTTATGGATTGAGCTCTTCAGCGACTTGAGAGAGAGAGACACCTTTTCAATGGTAGCCATGAACATAAGTGCCTTCTACGATATGTCTTCTTGGGCATCTTGCAGAAAGACTTTGATGACTACAGAAAACTTTGGAATAACCACATCATCCGACCTGTTCGGCAGTCGCTTTGTCCTTCTGGTAAACCAGAAGCTATGTATCACCTGCCTCACAGGTTTGTTTCATCCAAAAAATTATGACCATGTTCGCACGCTCAAAGTGCCTTGTACAGTAGTAGAAGCAAACTTGTGACCATGCCTGTGAAATCCAGGCTCAAGTCTCAATCTCAAGAGCATCTACATATTATTTCCAACATTAATATCAATTTGATGTCTTTGACATGACCTTAATCAGTCAGTATTAAAAATATGTGTCCGTTTGTGTTGCGAGTATTTGCAGGGGACATGTCGCCAAACTAATGGAGATGCTTTCTGAATTTGCTTGTTTTTTTGTGTTTGCATGTGTTTTCTTCTGTTGCAGCGCAGTGACACATAAGTATTAATCTAAATTACCTTGGGTGTTTTATTCGATGATTCAAATAAACATCAGATACAATCTCTGAAATCTCTTTAGAAATATATCTATACTTTTCGTTTAACTTTAAACGTCACTTGGTTGCTTAACTCCATTAATAAGTGAGAATTATATTTGTTTGTAACAGATCCCAACCTTTGCGTGAAAAGTGGCGTACGCACGTTTAGAGCCCGTTTTATAAAATGGGCATAGAAATGTGTGTACGCTTTTTTCATCGCCCGTATCTTGACTATCACCAAAAATCTTTGCGTAAATATGTGCGATCCATAAGGATGCGCTTGACTGTGTATGAACCTTCACGTCCTCTGCTCAGGTCTGGGCATGAACTGTCTCGTGCTCGCTGTAGTAACCTCAGAACAATGAGACAAGACAGTTGAGAGTAGAGTACACTGTAGAAATTGATTCTGTGTCGTAGTAGATTTCATTAAATTAATTGAGTAATCTTTACTACAATTATATTCTTGCTTTTTTAACCAAAATTAAGGTTAAAATTATAGAAATATCTCGGAATTCTAAATGCACAAATAATTGAGTGAATTCAAATTAATTTTATCATGTTCAACACACTTAAACTTAATTATTTTGTGGTGGAACTACATGAATTCTTTAAGTTAAGTTCCCTAACTGAGCAGTGAATTTAGAGATCACAGTACTAGGAGAGTGATTTTTGTGGAAAGTGCTATTTTATGTGCTTTAGAATAAAAAGAAAGACTTGATAGTGTTATTGTTCAGTTGTCTTTAAGATTTAGAAGATATTATGTTTGTGTTTTCGTATATTTGGTTACCATCTTTCAGAAGAGTGGTGCTTGTGCTTGCATTGATTGGAGAGCTCATGCCGTGTGTTTATTTACACAGTGAACAGTACTGCTGCTAATGTCTTTACAGAGTCAACCTTAAGCTTACTTGCATGTTCTAAACAACATATGTTTAAACAATTATAAAAGTTGAACTGAAGTTAAAAAAGATCAATACGTCCACTCTAATGCTCAAATTAGTATTTCTTCTTGATTTTTTAAGGTTTGTCATGTGCTTATCATTTTTTAGTAACTTTACTTGATTTATTCGTGGAATATTAGGATGAAAATGCTTTAAAGTAGTTTAAAATATTTAGTGTAATACTGTTACCTTATTTTTTTAAAGTCAATTTCTGTGTAATTTTTTACAGTTGTTCTGTTCTACACTCGTTGCAACAAGTACATCAGTTGTTATTGGAAGTGTTCCAGGTTCCAGTTGATCTAACTAATGCAGCCTAAACCCTCAGAGGATTTATAATATTATGGTGGTGTAGTGTACGCAAGATTAAAAAGATGCAACTTTAGTCTAGATTTAAACTGACAGAGTGTGTCTGAAGAAAAAGTGAAAGATTAAAGCTTCAAAAAACGGTTCCTGTTTAATTGTCATCAAAAATCAGCTTATTGTCCCATCAGTCCTTCTCTACAACCATCACTGACAGCCTCTCTCTCCTCAGGCAGACCAAATACAACACACACAAGGCATCCCATTTTAACTTGACATTGTTGAAAACTGAAGGTCATTATAAATTATTTGGATTTAGATACTAGATCTTTTTGTATAATTGTTTGAAATTGATCTGTTTCTGGCTATTATCCATTTATTGGGGAATGTTTCAATTCAAACTTCATTGACATAAGTTTAAACATCTATATCAAATCGATGTAATCTAACAGATATATGTTCACAGATAGTACATTCATTTATTTTTGTGGTCTAAAATTTATTTCATTTATTTACATTTTTATTTATAATGTTAAATAAAGTGATATAATATTACAACATGACAGAGAATGGTAATATCATCACATTATGGCGGGTCAGTGTTAACTGACCTCTAGTTAAGCAACAACTAAGGTTTAGCCTGACAGTTAACCTGCCCGGACCATGATAGTTTCCCAGCATAAGTTGCAGTAACTGATTGTGAATCGATGAAACCAAATCGACTGACATTTAGTCTGACTTATTAAATAGGCCTTGCTTATATCATAATCTTGTTTTATGGATCAGCCCTCAGGAAACCACAGAGGACAATTGAGACGTCAATTGAGCTGTTTAAATCGTTTTATTAGTTATGGTGACATACAATGAATAAATATTGTAGAAATCATTTATTATTTAGGTTTACAGTTCTGCCATTGTACAGCTGCAATCCTGGAGTCACACCCAACATCTTCATTTATAAATCATTATTATACAAAAAACATTATAAACACAATTTCAACTCGTATTTTATGTACTTGATCAGTTACTGATCTTTGTTATTTTTACCCAAACGGGTTACAGATTGCAGATTAAATATAAACACAGGTTTTATACAGAGGTGCACATTGAAATGTGTGATTTATTTACATAATCTTGATGACACGGAGTTACAGTTCAGTGTCTTCACCATATTTCAAATCTCTTGTCTCGAAAAAACAGCTTTCTGTCTTTGATTCTGTTTCCAAAGAGTCTGCAAAGACAAAATCCAACACTTATAAGCTACATTTACAATATGATAAAACACAAAACAAACAGATACACTTACCGTACTGTCTGAATATTGTTATGAGTGGAAACAACACTGTGGATTCTGTTTGTAAGTTCATCAGTAATACTGTTGTGACTCAGACTGAAAGAAACATCGAAATGGTAAGATTAAAAATAAAGATATTCAACATAAAGTGCATGACATCATTTAATCTATCATAAATTCTGTCTGTATTCCTGATGTGATCTTTAACTCACTCCAGAGTCTGAGTCTTGTGTAGATGTGGTAACAGTGTCTCCATGTATTGATCAGTGAGTTTACAGTGACTGAGGTCCAGTTCTGTCAGTCCATCAGAATATTCCAGAAACACCGCCAGCTGTTCACAAGCTCTCTGATCCAACTGAGTGTGACTGAGGTCCAGCTCTTCTCCTAAAGCCTGTGAAAGAGCTCCAGACCACCTCACAGATCCTTTCTCTGTATCTTCGCTTATACACGTCATGAACTGTAGAAGTAAATCTTTACTACAGCTGAGAGAGAAACAGATTAACGAAACATAAATCAGTTAAATTCTTGATGTATATTAACACAGTTGCCTTATATAGAGTGTAATAACATTATTACCTGAGCTGAACTTGACACAGAACTGGCAGAAGTTGTTTCAGGGCCGTATCAGAGACTTTACAGTCCTCTAAAACCAACTTCACGACACGTTTTGCTCTCTGAAGCACAGATGAGATCATTTTACAGTCTTCATAGGTCAGATTTAAATAGTTTTGTTTCTCCTCTGTGACTGTCAGATCCAGAGAAGAGCAGCAGGAGAAATCCAGTCTGTTGTGAAGAGCAGAGAGCAGAAGATCTGCTGCCTCCTGCTGATCATCAGAGGAACTGCAGCAATGAAGCAGCTTCAGCAACAGCTGCCTGTCAACACTGACACAAACACACACAAACACACAAATGTATTCATCAGCTCTATATGTTATGATGTCTATAATGATACATCTTTAAAGCTGTTAAATAAGTAAACCTGAGTTGTGTGAGTTTGTTGAGTAGAGGCAGGAAGCTCTTGAGCTCTTCATCTGGTATGGAGGTCCAGAACAGATTGAGTTTGACAGTGTTGCAGTGCTGAAGAGTGAAGCGCAGAGCTGCACACTGAACTGAATCCAACGCTCTGTCCTTTAGGTTGATGGAATTTCCCGCTGAGCTCAACAGACCAGACACATACTGAGGAGAGCGTCTTTCGTAAATCTCCATAATGATGGTCAGAATAAAACTGGGGCTCAACCTACAGAGAATAAAAATCATTCATATAGGCACTGATCAAATACACATCCTCAAATGAAAAGGTAAACTACACATTTCCTAACAGACAAATTAGTGCAAAGTTATTAACTGAAGCAATACAGCAGTTCATTTATGTCAATTTATTAAATAAACTAAATCTAATTTGCGATGGGCTGCATCTGGAATCTGAAACAAGCTTTTAGAAATGCTGTTTAGTGTCTTTAAGGTTAACATTACTTAAAGAAACTTTCATCTTTCGCTCTGTATCATAAATTACAGTCAGTGTACTGTGTACTAGTATTTTCTCAAACATGTCCAAAAGCGTGAATTTACAACAACAGAGCAATAACAACGTTTCAACTTACATATTTACAATCACAAAACAGTTATTTTTTTTAAAGACTATTATCCTAGACACATTTGAAATCCCTGATGCAATTCATTGTTTAAAAACGCAGATTTCTTCTAAAATAATTATTTTACCTTTTCAACTGGATTGTGTCTAACCGTGGCACAAGTTCTCTTATGTTTGCACAAGAGATTTTACTTTTTCTTAAATCCATTTTAAAATGAACAGCTTGATGTTGTAGATACTGAATCTCTTTCCAGGTCAGTGAGCAGGATGTCAGATCTTTAGACACCTTCTCCAGAAAGCAGCGTGTCAGTTCATCATCTTGTGCTTCACACACCACTGACACCAGCTGCTGAAGAGTCTCTGTAGAGAACCTGAACACACACACACAAAAGGAGTTCGCAGCTTGTAAAGCAATCCGGTATATTTAGCAAAAACAATTCAACAGTGCTGAACACACACCTGATAGTCTGGAGTCCCTGAAGACACAACAGAGCAGTGACAGACACAGCCTCTAGTTTACATTCAGTGAGATCCAGACATCTGACAGACAGTCGTCTCAAGAGAGAAGTTAAGCTGCTCACAATCCTACTGTGAGTTAGTTTTGAGTCTTTAGTGACCACTGAAAGCTCATCTGTGTTCAGTAGAGAATGACCATTAAATGACCTCAGAGCTCTGACCATCATCCTCACCATTCTGTCTTCAATACTGTTGAAGAGAAAGTTAGAGATTTTTTAATTCAATTCTATTTATAAATTTTAACACAGAAAAAGGAATGTATAATATGTACCAAAATAGTGCTACGGAAGAAAGGAAGATAAAAAGAGCAGGCAGGTCAGATGTACAAGAATGTCATCATGTAGTCATAAGTACAGCTGTGGCAGATTGTGACAAGTGTCAGTGCAGACATATGACCTGAATGAAGGATGCATAAGGCTTTGCTCAGGCGGTCACCCTAAATCAGATTTTTGTGCATATCCGATTTAAGGAACCGATTTAAGTAAAGCAACTGTACAGATCCGATGCATGTGTCCCGTGGCACGCTCTAATGTTTTTACAATATCTGATTGGTTTCTATGGCAATGATGTTGGATGACAGTCGCTGTGCAAACTGACCAGTGTATGACATCACAGTTCCGCGAGAGCAATTCTACAGCACACTGCTCTTTGTTGCTCATGGTGATGTCATACGCTGATCAGTTTAATTTTTCTTTCAATATGACGACGTGTAGCCGCTGCACTGGATTACTAAATCAAATGAAGCTGTTACTGAAGCGTGTGAGGCTGGTATATCCGGCTTTGTTCAGTGCTCCTGTCTCCTCCAGCAGAGTATCAGGCAAAAGTATTTATGCTACTCATATCTGATCTAAGCGTCAGACTAAAACAGATTTTTCAAGAAACGTAATTTGAATAAGAATTCAAACCACATATGAATGTATCTTGAAACAGATTTCATGTGATTTTTTCCTGTTCACTCTTGATAAAAGTGATTGGATTTCAATCTGATATGCACAAAAATCAGATTTTAGCTGCGAGTCTGAATGTAGCCAAATATACATGTGCGCGTATGACCGCGCTGTTCTTTATTTGAGCATGCTTGTGCACTTTACATTTGAAATAGCACACTTGCGAGGGCAAAAGACCCGAAACGTGACTGGCCCCAAGAATTTCGTCCAGGGCATGGTATTAAAACATTCGGGGCTTTACTGAAACATTCAGGGCTTAAACCCCTTAAGTCCACCACTAACGCCAGCCCTGGTCAGTTGCAAGGAAACAAAAGTCTAATAGAGTATAAGTGAAGAAAAGACCTTCAGAGAAGGACAGGAGGGCGAAACTAGACTAGAGATTATTAATGCAGCAATGACCAAAAAATGAGTTTGGTGAAGTTTCATTAATCACTGAGATGATGCTGATGATGTGTCATACCTGAGTCTCTTCAGGTGTGTGATGTGTCTGAAGAGTGATCTGACTCCTCTGAGAGAGATGGCTTGTGTTTTTAGAGTCAGGTTTAGTTTTGAAGGTGAGAGGCTCAGTACTCTCCCCACACATCTGCAGGTGCTGCTGGGTAATTTTCCACTCAGAGTGACTGTAAACATCAGAGCCTGAAGCAGAGGAGTCACCTGATCTCTCTTTACTTTGAGCCCAAACTCTTTACACACTGATGGAAAACACTTCTCAGAATTCCTGCAAAAAAAAGGACAGAACTACATGTTACACAGCATTCTGCAATACTTGACTGTCAACAATGAAATAAAACACAAAGTTATGTTTCTCATGAAACTCTCACCTCCACTCAGAGATGTACGGCAGACACTGGAGGAATCCTCTCACTTCACTCTCTTCATGTGTCCAGTCTATCAGCTCTACTGGTTTCTTCTCTGTTTGGAGTTTCAGCACTTCTAGGAGGATGGAGCTCTTTCTCTCTGAGAGGTTTATTGTCCACATTGCAGGAGATGACTGATGATATATTGACTGTAATGCTGGTAGGACACTTCTGCCTGTTTCACTCTCATAGTTCTTCACATGTGAGTACAGATCCAGCAGAAAATCTGATTGAACAATGTTAAACTGAAACCCATGAAAATTTCTCTCCTCAAAGGGGAAAGATGTGTAGTTGCACACAGATGTAAACAGTTTTGTGTATTTTTCTCCTGTATCTGTTTCACACTCTGATGCTGCAACACTCAGATTCACGAGGAACTGGAAACACTTTTCAGACTCTTCCTGACCAACACCATGTTCAAATCTGTGAAGACACAAATATAAACATCATTTAAATGTCTAGTGCTGGATCATTTAAAAAGCTGAACTTTAGGTGATTCAGTTTAGACTCTTCACACATTCCTCACAACATTACAACAGCTGAAATGGTCTTAAAAGTGTGATTTGTGTTGTATATTATCTCATGATGAATCAATGCCTGTTTCTCAAACTAAACCAGTTAGATCACTTGTTATTTCAGTAAGTTAAACTTAAGAGCCTTGAGAGGGCTGTCAGATGCAAAGATGACATTTATGAATTAAAGACACATCAGCTGTTGCTGGTTATGAAATATACACACATGAAATATTCTCTTTTATTTCAGACAGACGGAGGGAAAGTGGTCCGAGCGTGTGAAACACAAAACTGTTTAATTCTTATTTGGTGTAAATCCAGCATTACGCCCGTTTCACACCACACGTGTAAGCAGCACATAGGCGGAGCGAGAGCAGCCCGTATGGAGAGTGTTGGCACTAAAAGACACTAAAGGGTTTACTGACCATAGGAGAGAGAGATTGACTTTTGATACGATCACTTTTCTCTCACACATACTCAATTTAAGCTTATAACATGATGTCTATGTAGTTTCATCAGTTTCTTCAGAAGGTTATGATGACAGTGGGGTTCATACAGAACACTGACAGCGTGATGCCATCATTTCCTCCTCATTCACATCAATATAAGCATAACATTTAACATATACTTGTATTATAAATCCTTTACATGTGCTGTTTTGGTCAAAAAAGTCCTGATAAAAGTGTTTCTGGAAGTGATGGCGACTGTTAAAAACACATTAGACACCACTTACATGCTTTAACATGTCTACCATGTTACAGCATGTCATTTTTGTTCACTTTATTGCTGACCTGGATCACATAGAACACGTTTTTTTGCCGTTAGCATATTGCTACGCTGTTTATTTGCAAAAAAATCAACTCTGCGCTGAAAAGCGTTTGACGCCAATGCTCATTTTTTTCATTGGCCAATGGAAGGAATGGAGAGGCGGGGCCTCTGTTGTGGTGATGAAAATGTGCAGTTAAGCTTAAAATGTCCGCAAACTGCAGTGATGAAGAAGAAACTTATGTTGGCTGTTGGGGGTTAACAGAGCAAGAAAAAGCCCATTTTTAAAGTTTCTGATAATATGACAGTTAACAGCACTGACAGGATAGCTGATAATTCGTTGCCTAGCAACATGAAAAACAGTTGTGCGCTACTCTTTTCAAAAAGTACAGCAACCTTAAAGTTTAACCTTTGAGTCTCTTGACTACAGTTCATCAGACTTACGCTTATTTTGCACATTTATTTACAGATTCAACATAAAAAACAAACACAGGGTGATATTGTATCATGAGACTCTCACCTGAGTTGTGAGATGTACGGCAGACACTGGAGGAATCCTCTCACGTCACTCTCTTCATGTGTGCAGTCTATCAGCTCTACTGGTTTCTTCTCTGTTTGGAGTTTCAGCACTTCTAGGAGGATGGAGCTCTTTCTCTTTGAGAGGTTTATTCTCCAGACTTCAGGAGATGACTGATGATATATTGACTGTAATGCTGGTAGGACACTTCTGCCTGTTTCACTCTCATAGTTCTTCACATGTGAACACAGATCCAGCAGAAAATCACACTGAACAACCTGATAATAAGGATCATCTTCATAACAATATTCTTCATAAAAGGGGAAATTTGTATAGCTGCACACAGATGTTAAAAGTTCGGTGTATTTTTCTTCTGTATTTGTGTCAAACTCTGATGCTGCAGTGAACAGATTCACCAGAAACTGAACAGCAGATTCTCTCTTCTGATAGAAATCATCCTTAAATCTGTTGAGAAACACACATTATTATCACATTAATGTCCAGTGCAGGATAATATGAGATACTGTAGGTGATTCTTCATTTAAATAAATTATATTCAAATAAAAAAGTCTCATTCAATGATCAGTTCAGTAACAGTTGATATTTGAGGTGTGTTGTTAAATTAGGAGTATAATAATGTAATAGATCATCTCTTTCTTGTTTATTGGATAGATGCTCTCTTGTGGATTATTCAGTACATGTGCAACAAAGGTTGAGTGATTTAATTCATGTCCTTTAACTGCTTATTTAAAACCATTTATTTCATTGACACAGATTCAAAAAAGGCTGAAATATCAAAGACACAATTTAATCTCAGTCTCAGTGATATATGTTAAATAACTCTTAAAATGAGAAATAATCATTTATAGTATTGAAGCAGCATTAAGACCTCAGGAACTAACTCAGATTGAAGGGATACGTGACTTTAACTATCATTCAGAAAAGACTAAACATCATATTTCTCCATCACTGGTTACACACACCTCTAATGATAGAATACAGTGAGAACAGTAAGTGATCACTTCCATTATCATCTTTAGTTTACATGTGAAGGGAAACTTCAATTACATTATGGGTCAAAAACTGTGTTGAGCAACAGTATAAAGTTTCAACACTGATATTGTTCTGGTTCAATGTGATTTTACTCAATTTATAGTGGTGTGTAGAGCGCAGGTGTTAGGTACGGCTGAGTCTATACAGAGATGTGAACCCTATGCTGTAGTCTGATCTCCAAAACTGTAACAACACATCATTCTACGCTGATCACAAGCGCTTCCATTGGTCTGCTTGAACTCCTCCTCAGGTGATAAACTCAGAGATAGCATCATGTTTACTCAAATAAATGTCTAAATGATCTAAATAAATTATTTGTTTTTCTACATTTAACAACTGGAGCTGCAACAGAAGTCACTATTTATTTGTTGCCATCACTGTTAATGCTTCTCAGACAGTGAACACAACAAGCTGCTTCTTCTTCAGCACTCTTGTCTTGTTAAACAAGCAACACACCTGTGGAAACTGATGACCAGTGGTTATTACCTGTCGACGTTGACAACATTCAGAATATAAATGAAAACTGATGCTGTTTACACAGTGACAACAAACTTACTCAGTGTGAGAGACAACCAGCATAAATAATAAAGATGATGAACGCTGTTGTTGTTTTAAAAGAAGTTACCACATCAACTCCATTACATTACAGCAGGTATGATACAAAACAACTCAATACACTTGAGAATAAGAAGCATTTGTTATTCTCTCTGTTGTGATGATAAACTGATGAGATACAGAACAGGATTCATGTGTTAACTGTTTGAGGAAGACGAGTAAAGAGCTGCACGCTTGTGTCCTGTTCTGTCCAGATTTGAGTCTCATACACACAAGCTGTTGAACTGAACACTGACAAATATTATTTGGTTTTGTTCCTTAAGAAGGTGACGAGTGCTTTACTTCGCTATAAAATTGTTGATTTTAACAGAAAGCGCTTGACGCGATGCACATATTTTTAAATATCCAATTGAATGAATGTAGAGGCGGGGCTTCTGTTGTGGTGACAGAACTTTACAGTTGCTTGAAATGTCCGGAGACTGTAATGATGAAGAAACTTGTTTTGGCTGTTGCAGGTTAACAGAGCAAGACAAAGTCCATTTTTAAAGTTTCTGATAATATGACAGTTAACATCAACTAGAGCACTCTTGCTATAGTCCTTGACTGAAAGGACAGCGGATTCAGTGGTTGCCTAGCAACATGAAAAACGGTTGTGCGCTACTATTTTCAAAAAGTCAACCAAAAAGGCAGCACAGTGTGTCTCTTATTTTCAATCATAAAAACATGTTCTGTGTGATCGGCACTAAGAGCTGCGACTGTAAGCTGCTGTGTGAACAGGATATTCAGGATATCTGTAAGTAATACAGCTGTCAGTCATAAAACATGAACAATAATGACATATGACATCAGTGAGAGCTCATGGTAGACACACTGTTTACCTGCAAACAAACCACTGCTGCTTACAGCACAAGACCTGTTGAACCTTTGAGTCTCTTGACTACAGTTCCATCAGACTTACGCTTATTTTGCACATTTATTTACAGAGTCAACATAAAAAACAAACACAGGGTGATATTGTATCATGAGACTCTCACCTGAGTTGTGAGATGTACGGCAGACACTGGAGGAATCCTCTCACTTCACTCTCTTCATGTGTCCAGTCTATCAGCTCTACTGGTTTCTTCTCTGTTTGGAGTTTCAGCACTTCTAGGAGGATGAAGCTCTTTCTCTCTGAGAGGTTTATTCTCCAGACTTCAGGAGATGACTGATGATATATTGACTGTAATGCTGGTAGGACACTTCTGCCTGTTTCACTCTCATAGTTCTTCACATGTGAACACAGATCCAGCAGAAAATCACACTGAAATCTTTGATAATAGTAATTATTACCAATCAAGGGGAAAGTTGTGTAGTTGCACACAGATGTTAATAGTTCAGTGTATTTTTCTTCTGTATTTGTGTCAAACTCTGATGCTGCAGTGAACAGATTAACCAGAAACTGAACAGCAGATTCTCTCTTCTGATAGAAAACATCATTAAATCTGTTGAGAAACACACATCATTATCACATTAATGTCCAGTGCGGGATAATATGAGATACTGTGAGTGATTCATCATTTAAATAAATTATATTTAAATACAAAAGTCTCATTCAATGATCAGTTCAGTAACAGTTGATATTTGAGGTGTGTTGTTAAATTAGGAGTATAATTATGTCATAGATCATCTCTTTCTTGTTTATTGGATAGATGCTCTCTTGTGGATTATTCAGTACATGTGGAACAAAGGTTGAGTGATTTAATTCATGACGTTTAACTGCTTATTTAAAACCATTTATTTCATTGACACAGATTCAAAAAAGGCTGAAATATCAAAGAAACAATTTAATGTCAGTCTCAGTGATATATGTTTAATAACTCTTAAAATGAGAAATAATCATTTATAGTATGGAAGCAGCATTAAGACCTCAGGAACTAACTCAGATTGAAGGGATTCGTGACTTTAATTATCATTCAGAAAAGACTAAACATCATATTTCTCCATCACTGGTTACACACACCTCTAATGATAGAATACAGTGAGAACAGTAAGTGTTCACTTCCATTATCATCTTTAGTTTACATGTGAAGGGAAACTTCAATTACATTACGGGTCAAAAACTGTGTTGAGCAACAGTATAAAGTTTCAACACTGATATTGTTCTGGTTCAATGTGATTTTACTCAATTTATAGTGGTGTGTAGAGCGCAGGTGTTAGGTACGGCTGAGTCTATACAGAGATGTGAACCCTATGCTGTAGTCTGATCTCCAAAACTGTAACAACACATCATTCTACGCTGATCACAAGCGCTTCCATTGGTCTGCTTGAACTCCTCCTCAGGTGATAAACTCAGAGATAGCATCATGTTTACTCACACAAATGTCAGAATGAATTATCTAAATAAATTTTGTGTTCTTCTACATTTAACAACTGGAGCTGCAACAGAAGTCACTATTTATTTGCTGCCATCACTGTTAATGCTTCTCAGACAGTGAACACAACAAGCTGCTTCTTCTTCAGCACTCTTGTCTTGTTAAACAAGCAACACACCTGTGGAAACTGATGACCAGTGGTTATTACCTGTCGACTCACACAACAGTTCAGAATATAAATGAAAACTGATGCTGTTTACACAGTGACAACAAACTTACTCAGTGTGAGAGACAACCAGCATAAATAATAAAGATGATGAACGCTGTTGTTGTTTTAAAAGAAGTTACCACATCAACTCCATTACATGACAGCAGGTTTACTACAAAACATCTTAATAGACTTGAGAATAAGAAGCATTTGTTATTCTCTCTGTTGTGATGATAAACTGATGAGATACAGAACAGGATTCATGTGTTTACTGTTTGAGGAAGACGAGTAAAGAGCTGCACGCTTGTGTCCTGTTCTGTCCAGATTTGAGTGTCATCAACACAAGCTGTTAATTAAATTGAATATTAACAAATATTACTTAGTTTGTGTTTAAAGGGGTCACATAGCCCGAATATGTATTTCAGCGTATGATTGTTCATGAACCTGTGAGAGATCAAGGCCGGCTGTTCACAAAAGATTTGCTTAAAAAGTGGGGTAATTTCAACCATTACAATTTCTCAAGGACAGTCTGGCGCTTCAGATTCGCAGCCTGTAAGTATATTTTCATTGTAAAATACTTTGTTACGGACTAACGTGAGTTGAGTTTGTCGTGTGTTTGTAGCGCATGTTGTTTCTTTATGTGATCTGTAAATGCAGACACGAGCACAACCTGAAAAAAAACAACATAAGTCCTAATAATCAGTAATTATGTTTCAACTAGAGGCAACAAATCTGGTGTCTATAATGGGCTTTATTGTCTTTGTAGAGTCATGACATGGTGTAACACTGGTTGATCAAGAAGCAAAAGCGCTCATGTTATTTATTATGTTATTATTCACCGCTGTAATAAGATCTTTCTCTCTCACACAAACTCTGTATGATGTTTAGGGACTATGGTTGTTTGTTTATAATTAATTAATCTTAGCACCCGAATATGTGTTTCAGCTTATGATTGTTCATGAACCTGGGAGAGATCAAGGCCGGCTGTTCATGAAAGATTTGCTTAAAAAGTGGGGCAATTCCAACCATTATATTTCTCAAGGAAAGTCTGGCGCTTCAGATTCGCAGCCTGTAAGAATATTTGGTATTTTGTTTATTACAAACAATCAATGTACATATGTTTCTTTAAGGTTAAATCTCAGCAGGGCCAAAGTTACGCAACTTCTTCCATGTCGTCTCGAAGAGGAGAAGAAAACATGCAAGCTATGTGGAAAAAAACAGCGCTTTTGAACCTTAAATCATGTAAACACATTGCATTAGATCTAAAACAAATGATAATATTGGTTTTAGCCGTGTCATATCACCCTTTTAAATTCCTTATAAAATGTTTTACGAGTCATGTTCGACAGCCCCAGTTGTAGAAAAATGAAGTCACACATCTAACATTACACAACATCACAAACGTAATTTTAATATGTTCACTTGGTAAAAACAACAGCAACAAACACCAACAGGGGGTTCACACATCGATCAAACTAAACACATGTTTATTAGAGTCAGAATTGGTCTTAAGACTCTCACCTGAGTTGTGAGATGTACGGCAGACACTGGAGGAATCCTCTCACTTCACTCTCTTCATGTGTCCAGTCTATCAGCTCTACTGGTTTCTTCTCTGTTTGGAGTTTCAGCACTTCTAGGAGGATGGAGCTCTTTCTCTCTGAGAGGTTTATTGTCCAGACTTTAGGAGATGACTGATGATATATTGACTGTAATGCTGGTAGGACACTTCTGCCTGTTTCCCTCTCATAGTTCTTCACATGTGAACACAGATCCAGCAGAAAATGACACTTAATACTTCGATTATTCTCACTATTACCATTAAAGGGGAAAGTTGTGTAGCTGCACACAGATGTTAATAGTTCAGTGTATTTTTCTTCTGTATTTGTGTCAAACTCTGATGCTGCAGTGAACAGATTCAACAGAAACTGAGCAGCAGATTCTCTCTTCTGACAGAAATCATCAGTAAATCTGTGGAGAAACACACATCATTATCACATTAATGTCCAGTGCAGGATAATATGAGATACTGTGAGTGATTCATCATTTAAATAAATTACATTCAAATAAAAAAGTCTCATTCAATGATCAGTTCAGTAACAGTTGATATTTGAGGTGTGTTGTTAAATTAGGAGTATAATAATGTAATAGATCATCTCTTTCTTGTTTATTGGATAGATGATCTCTTGTGGATTATTCAGTACATGTGCAACAAAGGTTGAGTGATTTAATTCATGTCCTTTAACTGCTTATTTAAAACCATTTATTTCATTGACACAGATTCAAAAAGGCTGAATTATCAAAGAAACAATTTAATGTCAGTCTCAGTGATATATGTTTAATAACTCTTAAAATGAGAAATAATCATTTATAGTATTGAAGCAGCATTAAGACCTCAGGAACTAACTCAGATTGAAGGGATACGTGACTTTAATTATCATTCAGAAAAGACTAAACATCATATTTCTCCATCACTGGTTACACACACCTCTAATGATAGAATACAGTGAGAACAGTAAGTGATCACTTCCATTATCATCTTTAGTTTACATGTGAAGGGAAACTTCAATTACATTATAAGTCAAAAACTGTGATGAGCAACAATATAAAGTTTCAACACTGATATTGTTCTGGTTCAATGTGATTTTACTCAATTTATAGTGTTGTGTAGAGCGCAGGTGTTAGGTACGGCTGAGTCTATGCAGAGATGTGAACCCTATGCTGTAGTCTGATCTCCAAAACTGTAACAACACATCATTCTACGCTGATCACAAGCGCTTCCATTGGTCTGCTTGAACTCCTCCTCAGGTAATAAACTCAGAGATAGCATCATGTTTACTCAAATAAATGTCAGAATGAATTATCTAAATAAATTATTTGTTCTTCTACATTTAACAACTGGAGCTGCAACAGAAGTCACTATTTATTTGCTGCCATCACTGTTAATGCTTCTCAGACATTGAACACAACAAGCTGCTTCTTCTTCAGGACTCTTGTCTTGTTAAACAAGCAACACACCTGTGGAAACTGATGACCAGTGGTTATTACCTGTCGACTCACACAACAGTTCAGAATATAAATGAAAACTGATGTTGTTTACACAGTGACAACAAACTTACTCAGTGTGAGAGACAACCAGCATAAATAATAAAGATGATGAACGCTGTTGTTGTTTTAAAAGAAGTTACCACATCAACTCCATTACATTACAGCAGGTTTGCTACAAAACATCTTAATACACTTGAGAATAAGAAGCATTTGTTATTCTCTCTGTTGTGATGATAAACTGATGAGATACAGAACAGGATTCATGTGTTTACTGTTTGAGGAAGACGAGTAAAGAGCTGCACGCTTGTGTCCTGTTCTGTCCAGATTTGAGTCTCATACACACAAGCTGTTGAACTGAACACTGACAAATATTATTTGGTTTTGTTCCTTATAAAGGTGATGAGTGCTTTACTTTACTATAAAATTGTTGATTTTAACAGAAAAGCGCTTGACGTGATGCACATATTTTTAATCATCCAATTGAATGAATGGAGAGGCGGAGCTTCTGTTGTGGTGACAGAACTTTACAGTTGCTTGAAATGTCCGGAGACTGCAATGATGAAGAAACTTGTGTTGGCTGTTGCTGGTTAACCGAGTAAAGTCAGATCAAGCGCCCTCTGATGGTACATTTGTAAAGTTTCTGATAATATGACAGTTTAAAGCAGTGGTCACCAACCCTGCTCCTGGAGATCGACCGTCTTGCAGACTGTATCTCAAACACTGCTTCAGCACAACTGACTGTAATTATCAAGCAAACCTGAACACCTTGACTAGATAGTTCAGGTGTGTTTGATTGGGGTTAGAGCTGAAATCTTCAAGACGGTCGATCTCAAGGAGCAGTGACCTCTGGTTTAAAGCAACTTGAGCACTCTTGCTATAGTCCTTGACTGACAGGACAGCCGATTTATTAGTTGCCTAGCAACATGAAAACCGGTTGTGCGCTACTATTTTCAAAAAGTTAACCAAAAAGGCAGCACAGTGTGTCTCTAGTTTTCAATCATAAAAACATGTTCTGTGTGATCGGCCCTAAGAGCTGTGACTGTAAACTGCTGTGTGAACAGGATATTCAGGATATCTGTAAGTAATACAGTTGTCAGTCATAAAACATGAACAATAATGACATATGACATCAGTGAGAGCTCATGATAGACACACTGTTTACCTGCAAACAAACCACTGCTGCTTACAGCACAAGACCTGTTGAACCTTTGAGTCTCTTGACTACAGTTCCATCAGACTTACGCTTATTTTGCACATTTATTTACAGATTCAACATAAAAAACAAACACAGGGTGATATTGTATCAAGAGACTCTCACCTGAGTTGTGAGATGTACGGCAGACACTGGATGAATCCTCTCACTTCACTCTCTTCATGTGTCCAGTCTATCAGCTCTACTGGTTTCTTCTCTGTTTGGAGTTTCAGCACTTCTAGGAGGATGAAGCTCTTTCTCTCTGAGAGGTTTATTCTCCAGACTTCAGGAGATGACTGATGATATATTGACTGTAATGCTGGTAGGACACTTCTGCCTGTTTCACTCTCATAGTTCTTCACATGTGAACACAGATCCAGCAGAAAATCACACTGAATACTTTGATTGTAGTAATTATTACCATCAAAGGGGAAAGTTGTGTAGCTGCACACAGATGTTAATAGTTCAGTGTATTTTTCTTCTGTATTTGTGTCAAACTCTGATGCTGCAGTGAACAGATTCACCAGAAACTGAGCAGCAGATTCTCTCTTCTGATAGAAATCATCAGTAAATCTGTGGAGAAACACACATCATTATCTCATTAATGTCCAGTGCAGGATAATATGAGATACTGTGGGTGATTCATCATTTAAATAAATTATATTCAAATACAAAAGTCTCATTCAATGATCAGTTCAGTAACAGTTGATATTTGAGGTGTGTTGTTAGATTAGGAGTATAATAATGTCATAGATCATCTCTTTCTTGTTTATTGGATAGATGCTCTCTTGTGGATTATTCAGTACATGTGCAACAAAGTTATTTAAAACCATTTATTTCATTGAGACAGATTCATGAAGGCAGAATTATCAAAAGAACAATTTAATGTCAGTCTCAGTGATATATGTTTAATAACTCTTAAAATGAGAAATAATCATTTATAGTATTGAAGCAGCATTAAGACCTCAGGAACTAACTCAGATTGAAGGGATTCGTGACTTTAATTATCATTCAGAAAAGACTAAACATCAAATTTCTCCATCACTGGTTACACACACCTCTAATGATAGAATACAGTGAGAACAGTAAGTGATCACTTCCATTATCATCTTTAGTTTACATGTGAAGGGAAACTTCAATTACATTATAAGTCAAAAACTGTGTTGAGCAACAGTATAAAGTTTCAACACTGATATTGTTCTGGTTCAATGTGATTTTACTCAATTTATAGTGGTGTGTAGAGCGCAGGTGTTAGGTACGGCTGAGTCTATACAGAGATGTGAACCCTATGCTGTAGTCTGATCTCCAAAACTGTAACAACACATCATTCTACGCTGATCACAAGCGCTTCCATTCATGGGCGTAAATCTCATTTAACAGTAGGGGGGACAATACATATAAATTTCTCAAGAGCAAATTTGGAAGGGGACATAAATAATACAGTCAAAATTGTACTTACTACGACACTAAGCGACAATAAGCATTAGGTTTATAGGTTTATCATGCAGACTTGCAGTCATATCATAACTGAACTGAAAACAATAAAGCTTTTTTCCATTTATATATTTTTGTCTTTGTTGTGAAGACAGGAACTACCCATGATACTACACGTTGACATTGAGTCACTTTTTTAAACACTTTTAAAATGTTATCCTGATTTATTCTGCAACATTGTTTGACAAAGTAACCGTACATCGACATTATTGAGTGGTTGTTATTTTCCCCTGTAGTGTCCTTGCTCCGCTAACAAACTTTGTTCATGTTCGTGTACCCAAACAAACTTAAATTCTGTGTTGTACTCGTTGATGAATCGCCCGAGATTCAGTAAAACTGAATGTTTATCTTATCCGCCGCACACATACTGCATAAAAATAGATGCTGAGAAAACGATCCTCTCCCACTGAATGAAAGCTGTGCACGTTTTGTGGACGCTAGATATAGTGACAACGTCACAAAACTGTAACCGGTATGTTCGCGGCTGTGTGTGACACGTGACCTGAATGACAGGATCGGTGGCTAAGTGTTGCGGTTAATGTTCACATCATGCCAGGTCGCTTAAAATATAACAATGAATGCGAAACGGCTTCGGCGTGTTAGTTGCAGTGTGTGAAGTCCTATGTAACAAGCTAACGTTAACTAGCTTAGTAACGTTTTAATCCCTAACATAGAAGATCATGGAAAAATACATCGGTAATCAGCATTTTTGAAACAAATAATTTATTAATGAATCAGCATCAACTACATTAAAGAGAATCACTTCATTTAAAGTGAATAAAATAGCCTTCTTACTGAAGTTCAACAACCACTGATGAACTGAGCCGCATACCTAGCTTACTTGAACGTGTTGCGCAATACGCAGCAGGTGAGATGAACGTGGACAGCAGGCATTGGGCCAAACCATTGTGAGAGGCAGGGGAGGGGGAACTCAACAGTTTCTAAATTTAAAACGGATTTTTGCTTTTATATTTTCTAGTAATTACACAATTAGATTAGATAAACATATATGTATTTATGACAATAGCGAATGTAATTGATCGAGGGGGGACAACCCTCGGATAGAGGGGCACATGTCCCCTCCGTCCCCCCCGGGATTTACGCCCATGCTTCCATTGGTCTGCTTGAACTCCTCCTCAGGTGATAAACTCAGAGATAGCATCATGTTTACTCACACAAATGTCAGAATGAATTCTCTAAATAAATTTTGTGTTCTTCTACATTTAACAACTGGAGCTGCAACAGAAGTCACTATTTATTTGCTGCCATCACTGTTAATGCTTCTCAGACAGTGAACACAACAAGCTGCTTCTTCTTCAGCACTCTTGTCTTGTTAAACAAGCAACACACCTGTGGAAACTGATGACCAGTGGTTATTACCTGTCGACTCACACAACAGTTCAGAATATAAATGAAAACTGATGCTGTTTACACACTGACAACAAACTACTGAGTGTCAGAGACAACCAGCATAAATAATAAAGATGATGAACGCTGTTGTTGTTTTAAAAGAAGTTACCACATCAACTCCATTACATTACAGCAGGGTCCGTGTCTCATTTGATCATTTGATTATTCCATTCAATAAAACCAAAACGAAATGACCCGAATTACTGTTTTTTAAAAATTGAAATTGTGATTTCGCACGGTCTTCTGCGCGCGCACACTTTGCGCATGTGTAAATACACGCAGTGATATTTAGAGATTTTTTTTTATACAATTAATTCAAAGTATATACAATATTTCATATAACTACATAAAGTTTAACAATAACAGCTTACATTATTTGATCTAAAGATTATATCATTTTAAAAGGTTAAATAATAAAGTTAATAAAAACATTGCAATCGTTAAAATTGGAGATGTATTTGTAATATTGCTGTAAGATTATGATATATTATACGTAATCTGTGTTTCCACGGCCACTTGCTTTCATCAAAAGCGCACACATGCGCAGACAACCCCTAAAGCTTAGAAACATTTCCTTAAATGAACTAACCAAGAAACATAACCTGATCTGGTGCATGTTATCTTCATAGAGTAAGTTGCTATGGTTACTAACATACCCTGAAAGTTATCTCTGATTTTGGAACTAAAAGTTGGGGTTACCAGCTAACTAACCCTTAAACTTACCCGGGTATGTCAAATAACCAGCTTTCTGGAATACACCCCAGGATTCATGTGTTTACTGTTTGAGGAAGACGAGTAAAGAGCTGCACGCTTGTGTCCTGTTCTGTCCAGATTTGAGTGTCATCCACACAAGCTGTTGAACTGAACACTGACAAATATTATTTGGTTTTGTTCTTTAAAAAGGTGACGAGTGCTTTACTTCACTATAAAATTGTTGATTAATTGTGTTTGACGGCCTTGTTTGTGGTCACCTGCTCAAACATTACACAACATGAGAAATGAAACTTGTTCACTTGAACAACAGCAACAAACACCAACGAGAGTGCAACACAATAAAACTAAACACAAGTTTGCGGAGTCAGAATTGGTCTTAAGACTCTCACCTGAGTTGTGAGATGTACGGCAGACACTGGAGGAATCCTCTCACTTCACTCTCTTCATGTGTCCAGGCTCTCAGCTCTACTGGTTTCTTCTCTGTTTGGAGTTTCAGCACTTCTAGGAGGATGGAGCTCTTTCTCTCTGAGAGGTTTATTCTCCAGACTTCAGGAGATGACTGATGATATATTGACTGTAATGCTAGTAGGACACTTCTGCCTGTTTTACTCTCATAGTTCTTCACATGTGAGTAGAGAACAAGCAGAAAATCACACTTCTCATAATTCATAGATGACAGCAGCATCTTCACAGTTGTTTCTATGGTCTCTTTCTGACAGAGAGCAGCTTGCAGACACAAATCCAGTACAAATGATGCTGTTCTGCTTTTCCACAGTTCAGATGATTTATTTGATGGCATCATAAATCTAAAGATAGAAAACAAGATTATTTTAGTGATGACAAAAGAGACAACAGAAGTGTAAAAGTGACAGTGGGGCTGTTAAATGACACTTCAGTCTAAAAATGTTTTTACAGGAAACACCAAAAGTATTTTTACTTCTCTTAAATCATCTGTTAATTCAGCATTTTGTTTGGGATAGGGTTCAGAATAATTGTGAGAATGTTGTAAATTCATTTAATGGTTATTAGGTAATTACACTAAATAAATAAAAAAAAGGGGATTAAACTTTCATCAAGAGCTGTGTGGCTTTAAAATGGTGTTTCATAGGTTGTGGTTAAAATAAAATGAAGATAAAATGATTTTTTTAATAAAATCTATGCAAATAGTTAAATGCATTGAACAATAAATTCCTCAGGTTTTGTATGGTCTGTGCTTGAAATTGATGGGACATTCAAATTTGTTTTGACAATCACAAGACACTTGTAATGCATGTTTATGTACTTTTGTTTTCATGACATCCCAAACAGAGCTGCAACTAATAGGTCTAAAGTCTGCGTGTAAATAATCAAACATTGATATACTTGATTGTATTGGGGCACATGGGGACTCCCAAATAAAGTTCTGCTTATGGCCACTGTGGCGAGGATCCAGGATCATCATCGCCTGGGAAACGGGTCGGCAGCTAACGCTGATTGCGTCCACCTGACGCTGATTAGCTGACGGGCATAAAAGCCGCGTCCTCACAGCACTCTGGGTCCTGGTTCTGGTCGCACCTACCGCAGTGCCTGTTTGACCCCCAGCGTGAAAGAGTGAGGGGACAGCGAGGGAGACACGAAATAAAGACACGGATAAAGACACAACTACACGAGCACGGACTGGCGGATCTTAATTCACGAGCACCCCGGGTGTCACCTTTTGGACTTATTATTTGAAGTTGTACAATAAATTCCCCACTGGGGTTGCTGGCACCTCCATTCTGTGTGTGTCGTGTCTCATACCCCGTCACACCCCGTAAAGGCTTTGGCCGGCCCTGTGATCTCTCTCCCACCAGACACAGAGATGTGTTTTCACCCGGCCCCGGAAAATGACAATGTGATAAAGAGCTCTGTGAGCTTATTATGAGACGGCCAGTTCAACTCAAAGATTTCACTTCCCAGTTAACAGCAATGACTGTCGATTCACAAGCAGCAACTAATGCAATAGTTAGAAGTGTCAGTCGTATATAGCATGAAAGCAGCATTAAGACTTCAAAATCAATCTCAGATCAAAGAACCTGTGACTGTAACTAACATTCACCTCATATCACCTCACCATTGGGATGTTTAAACCTCAAATGATAGATAAGATGAGAAAGAAAAGTGATCACTTCCATTATAATCTTAAATTTACATGTGAAGGGAAACTTTATGTACATAACGGATCGGAAAAACTGGGTTGAGAAACAGTATAAAGTTTTAATATTTACAATGTTCTGGGTTCAATCTGTCACACTTAAGGCAAGATTGACTAAAAAGGGAATATAATGTGAATATAAAAATAGCACATAATGTGTTAACACCAACAGTGAGTTAAAATGAACATCAGTCTTAAGAGTGCAGTTACCACATGCACTCAATACACATGAATATATTCTGATAATTCCAGCAGGAGGAACAGCAGGTTTGCTACAAAACATCTAATACACTTGAGAATAAGAAGCATTTGTTATTCTCTCTGTTGTGATGATAAACTGATGAGATACAGAACAGGATTCATGTGTTTACTGTTTGAGGAAGACGAGTAAAGAGCTAAACGCTTGTGTCCTGTTCTGTCCAGATTTAAGCGTTATCCACACAAGCTGTTAATTAAATTTAATATTAACAAATATTACTTAGTTTGTGTTTAAAGGGGTCACCTAGCGTGAATATGTATTTCAGCGTATGATTGTTCATGAACCTGTGAGAGATCAAGGCCGGCTGTGCACGAAAGATTTGCTTAAAAAGTGGGGCAATTCCAACCATTTCACTTTCTCAAGGACAGTCTGACGCTTCAGATTCGCAGCCTGTAAGTATATTTTCATTGTAAAAGACTTTATTACGGACTAACGCGAGTTGAGTTTGTCGTGTGTGTGTAGCGCATGTTGTTTCTTTATGTGATCTGTAAATGCAGACACGAGCGCAACGTGAAAAAAGACATAAAAACATAAGTCCTAATAATCAGTAATTATGTTCCAACTAGAGGCAACAAATCTGGTGTCTATAATGGGCTTTATTGTCTTTGTAGAGTCATGACATGGTCTTACACTGGTTGATCAAGAAGCAAAAGCGCTCATGTTATTTATTATGTTATTATTCCCTGCTGTAATGCGATCTTTCTCTCTCACACAAACTCTGTATGATGTTTAGGGACTATGGTTGTTTGTTTATAATTAATTAATCTTAGCACCGGAGTATTTTGTTTATTACAAACAATCAATGTACATATGATTCTTTTAGGGTACATCTCAGCAGGGCCACAGTTACGCACAATTTACAATGTCGTCTCGACCAGAATTCGACCAATCACTACACACTGGTTAACTGACCAATCATAGCACACCTCGCTGCTCAGAGCGATGAGCTTTGTAAATAATTTGCGCTTTTCAGAGAGGCGGAGCAAAGAGGAGCAGAAAAAATGCAAGGTATGAATACCTTAAATCATGTAAACACATTGCATTAGATCTAAAACAAATGATAATATTTGTTTTCGCCGTGTCATATCACTCTTTTAAATTCCTTATAAAATGATTTACGATTCATGTTCGACAGCCCCAGTTGTAGAAAAATGAAGTCACCCATCAAACATTACACAACATGACAAATGTAATTTTAATATGTTCACTTGGTAAAAAAACAACAGCAACAAACACCAACAGGGGATCAGAATTGGTCTTAAGACTCTCACCTGAGTTGTGAGATGTACGGCAGACACTGGAGGAATCCTCTCACTTCACTCTCTTCATGTGTCCAGTCTATCAGCTCTACTGGTTTCTTCTCTGTTTGGAGTTTCAGCACTTCTAGGAGGATGGAGCTCTTTCTCTCTGAGAGGTTTATTCTCCAGACTTCAGGAGATGACTGATTATATATTGACTGTAATGCTGGTAGGACACTTCTGCCTGTTTCACTCTCATAGTTCTTCACATGTGAGTAGAGAAACAGCAGAAAATCACACTTCTCATAATTCATAGTTGACAGCAGCATCTTCACAGTTGTTTCTATGGTCTCTTTCTGACAGAGAGCAGCTTGCAGACACAAATCCAGTACAAATAATCCTGTTCTGCTTTTCCACAGTTCAGATGATTTATTTGATGGCATCATAAATCTAAAGATAGAAAACAAGATTATTTTAGTGATGACAAAAGAGACAACAGAAGTGTAAAAGTGACAGTGGGGCTGTTAAATGACACTTCAGTCTAAAAATGTTTTTACAGGAAAGACCAAAAGTACTTTTACTTCTCTTAAATCATCTGTTAATTCAGCATTTTGTTTGGGATAGGGTTCAGAATAATTGTGAGAATGTTGTAAATTCATTTAATGGTTATTAGGTAATTACACTAAATAAATAAAAAAAAGGGGATTAAACTATCAACAAGAGCTGTGTGGCTTTAAAATGGTGTTTCATAGGTTGTGGTTAAAATAAAATGAAGATAAAATGATTTTTTTAATAAAATCTATGCAAATAGTTAAATGTATTGAACAATAAATTCCTCAGGTTTTGTATGCTCTGTGCTTGAAATTGATGGGACATTGAAATTTGTTTTGACAATCACAATACAATTGTAATGCATGTTTATGTACTTTTGTTTTCATGACATCCCAAACAGAGCTGCAACTAATAGGTCTAAAGTCTGCGTGTAAATAATCAAACATTTATATACTTGATTGTATTGGGGCATATGGGGACTCCCAAATAAAGTTCTGCTTATGGCCACTGTGGCGAGGATCCAGGATCATCATCGCCTGGGAAACGGGTCGGCAGCTAACGCTGATTGCGTCCACCTGACGCTGATTAGCTGACGGGCATAAAAGCCGCGTCCTCACAGCACTCTGGGTCCTGGTTCTGGTCGCACCTACCGCAGTGCCTGTTTGACCCCCAGCGTGAAAGAGTGAGGGGACAGCGAGGGAGACATGAAATAAAGACATGGATAAAGACCCAACTACACGAGCACGGACTGGCGGATCTTAATTCACGAGCACCCCGGGTGTCACCTTTTGGACTTATTATTTGAAGTTCTACAATAAATTCCCCACTGGGGTTGCTGGCACCTCCATTCTGTGTGTCATGTCTCATACCCTGTCACACCACGTAAAGGCTTTGGCCAGCCCTGTGATCCCCCTTCCGAAAGTCTCTTCTCTTTTCACACAAACTCCACCAATAGCTACAAAAGTGAGTGCAGACTCTCTCCCACCAGACACAGAGATGTGTTTTCACCCGGCCCCGGAAAATGACAATGTGATAAAGAGCTCTGTGAGCTTATTATGAGACGGCCAGTTCAACTCAAAGATTTCACTTCCTAGTTAACAGCAATGACTGTCGATTCACAAGCAGCAACTACTTCATTAATAAGAAGTGTCAGTCATATGGACTTAATAACACCTGAATGATATTACAGCAATTATAGCATGAAAGCTGCATTAAGACTTCAAGATCAATCTCAGATCAAAGAACACGTGACTGTAACTAACAATCCCCTCATATCACCTCACCATTGGGATGTTTAAACCTCTAATGATAGATAAGATGAGAAAGAAAAGTGATCACTTCCATTATAATCTTTAATTTACATGTTAATGGAAACTTTATTTACATAACAGATCGGAAAAACTGGGTTGAGAAACAGTATAAAGTTTTAATATTTACATTGTTCTGGATTCGATCTGTCACACTTAAGGCAAGATTGACTAAAAAGGGAATATAATGTGAATATAAAAATAGCACATAATGTGTTAACACCACAGTGAGTTAAAATGAACATCAGCTTTAAGATTGCAGTTACCACATGCACTCAATACACATGAATATATTCTGATAATTCCAGCAGGAGGAACAGCAGGTTTGCTATAAAATATCTTTGGACACGTGAGAATAAGAAGCATTTGTTATTCTCTCTGTTGTGATGATAAACTGATGAGATACAGAACAGTATTCATGAGTTTACTGTTTGAGGAAGACGAGTAAAGAGCTAAACGCTTGTGTCCTGTTCTGTCCAAATTTAAGCGTTATCCACACAAGCTGTTAATTAAATTTAATATTAACAAATATTACTTAGTTTGTGATTAAAGGCGTCACATAGTGTGAATATGTATTTCAGCGTATTATTGCTTCATGAACATGTGAGAGATCAAGGCCGGCTGTTCATGAAAGATTTGCTTAAAAAATGGGGTAACTCCAACCATTAAAATTCTCAAGGACAGTCTGGCGCTTCAGATTCGCAGCCTGTAAGTATATTTTCATTGTAAAAGACTTTATTACGGACTAACGCGAGTTGAGTTTGTCGCGTGTGTGTAGCGCATGTTGTTTCTTTATGTGATCTGTAAATGCAGACACGAGCGCAACGTGAAAAAAGACATAAAAACATAAGTCCTAATAATCAGTAATTATGTTTCAAATAGAGGCAACAAATCTGGTGTCTATAATGGGCTTTATTGTCTTTGTAGAGTCGTGACATGACGTAACATTTGTTGATCATGAAGCAAAAGCGCTCTTGTTATTTATTATGTTATTATTCCCTGCTGCAATGCGATCTTTCTCTCTCACACAAACTCTGTATGATGTTTAGGGCATATGGCCGGATTATTTTGTTTATTACAAACAATTAATGTACATATGATTCTTTTAGGGTACATTTCAGCAGGGCCACAGTTACGCACAATTTACAATGTCGTCTCGACCAGAATTCGACCAATCACTAAGCACTGGTTAACTGGCCAATCATAGCACACCTCGCTGTTCAGAGCAATGAGCTTTGTAAATAATCTGCGCTTTTCAGAAAGGCGGAGCAAAGAGGAGAAGAAAACATGCAAGGTATGAATACCTTAAATCATGTATACACATTGCATTAGATCTAAAACAAATGATAATCTTAGTTTTAGCCGTGTCATATCACCCTTTTAAATTCCTAATAAAATGTTTTACGAGTCATGTTTGACAGCCCCAGTTGTAGAAAAATGAAGTCACCCATCCAACATTACACAACATGACAAACATAATTTTAATATGTTCACAAAAAACAGCAACAAACACCAACAGGGTGTTCACACATCTATCAAAATAAACACAAGTTTGTGACGTCAGAATTGGTCTTAAGACTCTCACCTGAGTTGTGAGATGTACGGCAGACACTGGAGGAATCCTCTCACTTCAATCTCTTCATGTGTCCAGTCTATCAGCTCTACTGGTTTCTTCTCTGTTTGGAGTTTCAGCACTTCTAGGAGGATGGAGCTCTTTCTCTCTGAGAGGTTTATTCTCCAGACTTCAGGAGATGACTGATGATATATTGACTGTAATGCTGGTAGGACACTTCTGCCTGTTTCACTCTCATAGTTCTTCACATGTGAACACAGATCCAGCAGAAAATCACACTGAATACTTTGATTGTTGTCATTTTTACCATTAAAGGGGAAAGTTGTGTAGCTGCACACAGATGTTAATAGTTCAGTGTATTTTTCTTCTGTATTTGTGTCAAACTCTGATGCTGCAGTGAACAGATTCACCAGAAACTGAGCAGCAGATTCTCTCTTCTGACAGAAAACATCAGTAAATCTGTGGAGAAACACACATTATTATCTCATTAATGTCCAGTGCAGGATAATATGAGATACTGTGGGTGATTCATCATTTAAATAAATTAAATTAAAATAAAAATGTCTCGTTCAATTATCAGTTCAGTAACAGTTGATATTTGAGGTGTGTTGTTAAATTAGGAGTATAATTATGTAATAGATCATCTATTCAGGTTTAATAACCTTTAAAAATGAGAATTAATCATTTATAGTATTGAAGCAGCATTAAGACCTCAGGAACTAACTCAGATTGAAGGGATACGTGACTTTAACTATCATTCAGAAAAGACTAAACATCATATTTCTCCATCACTGGTTACAAACACCTCTAATGATAGAATACAGTGAGAACAGTAAGTGATCACTTCCATTATCATCTTTAGTTTACATGTGAAGGGAAACTTCAATTACATTATGGGTCAAAAACTGTGTTGAGCAACAGTATAAAGTTTCAACACTGATATTGTTCTGGTTCAATGTGATTTTACTCGATTTATAGTGGTGTGTAGAGCGCAGGTGTTAGGTACGGCTGAGTCTATACAGAGATGTGAACCCTATGCTGTAGTCTGATCTCCAAAACTGTAACAACACATCATTCTACGCTGATCACAAGCGCTTCCATTGGTCTGCTTGAACTCCTCCTCAGGTGATAAACTCAGAGATAGCATCATGTTTACTCAAATAAATGTCAGAATGAATTCTCTAAATAAATTATTTGTTCTTCTACATTTAACACCTGGAGCTCCAACAGAAGTCACTATTTATTTGCTGCCATCACTGTTAATGCTTCTCAGACAGTGAACACAACAAGCTTCTTCTTCTTCAGGACTCTTGTCTTGTTAAACAAGCAACACACCTGTGGAAACTGATGACCAGTGGTTATTACCTGTCGACTCACACAACAGTTCAGAATATAAATGAAAACTGATGCTGTTTACACAGTGCCAACAAACTTACTCAGTGTCAGAGACAACCAGCATAAATAATAAAGATGATGAACGCTGTTGTTGTTTTAAAAGAAGTTACCACATCAACTCCATTACATTACAGCAGGTATTCTACAAAACATCTTAATACACTTGAGAATAAGAAGCATTTGTTATTCTCTCTGTTGTGATGATAAACTGATGTGATAAAAATCATAAACTTTAATTATTTAGTTTATATGTTTATAAAACTATAAACGGTAGAAATTAATTATTTAATTAAATATTTTAAATATATGCACTATTTTTATACTATAATATTTAAAATATATACTCATCATGGTTATCTTTATTACATAAACTGTAGATTTGTTGAGATGTTTGTAACTGTTATTTTAACCGTTTTACATGGTATTTTACCGAAACTGTGTTGTGAATATGTATTTGATCACATTGGTCATTTTGAAGGCAGTATTAAACCTCTTTTTTGTTCCTTCTCTGTATGTTTCTTAAAAAATCTCCCTTTATTTGGTTTTCTGAAAACTGACTTTGCGTTGCTGATGTAGTCATATTAATGGAGACTCTCCCAGCATGCATTGCGCCTGTAAGCTTTCATTTGTTGGTCACCAATGTTGAGATTCATACAGTGATTCTTCATGTGTGATTCAAAGACCAAATGTAGACCTTTTAACGGTTCAAAAACTCTTTATATTGATTGTTGCAGGAAATGTGAATCTTAAATGTAAATTCACTCAGACTGTTGCAACAAAAACCCAAAGAGAAATTAAAGAACATCAGAGAAAAAGCTTCTGAAAGATTTTTATCACATTTTCTATTGATGTAATTTCCTGCAAAACTATTGTTTATATAAAAACACTGTCATAGCAGCCCAAAGAAAAATGTAAGCTTCCGCGCAAGTTCTATCAGGAAGACTCCTCACATCATAATCAATTACCGGTTAGCCGATCATCCCTCAGCACGTAGTATAAAAGGATGGTACTCACCCTCTCTTTTGTTCGCAGAAACTAACGCATGAGTGAAACCTCCATCCTCCCCACCACCACCACCAGGTCAGGGCCCTGTCCCCAGTCCAGGGGTAGGCTCCGCCCCTGCCTTATCTTCAGGCAGGAACATCGCAATCATTTTTCCATGATTCATTCATTGGACGGGGCCTATGCCCAAGATCTTTAACATTATGTTTAATAAATATATTTATCGTTCTATGTTTCCTGAGTCTTTCTGGTAGAACTGGAATTTTACATATGAAGGATGAAAGAGCCCAACTAAAGCAAACACTGATCACAATAACAGTGACTTTAAACAACAATAAAACATCAAGTCATGGATGTTATGCTGCAGTCCCTGTGAAGCAGAAGTGGTGATCGTCTTCAGTATTCTGACATATTTCCAAGATGAATAGTAGGTGTGGCTCATGTTTCCACTGTGAATTGAGTGGATGAATAAAAACAGGATGTTCCCGTAATCTTACGGTAGTTTGCTAGCAACCACAGCTGCCGGTATTTTTCCGTAAAAAATACTGAATTTTTATTTTCTCTTTTCTAATATTAAATGTTTTGTGGGTCACCACTATGCTGAAGAGTGGAGTCTGTGTTTAAGTCAAGGTCAGGCAGTGAGATGCTGATGTCATGCTGCATGTTGCTTTGTTTAAAAGTGACTTTGATGTTTTTAATAATGAATTACAAAGAAATAAATTAAGTAAATGTAATGTTTTCACTTTTATGCATTTGGACCAAGTTTTCATTTTATATAAAGAAATGCTCAAATGTAGTAAGTTCATACACAGCTTGAAGTTTGTGCCCTGATGTTTTAAACTGCAAAGCTGTTTACGTTCTTTTCCTGTATTTCTTACAGAGTTTTACTGGCAACCACAGCTGCCGGTATTTTTCCTTAAAAATTACGGATTTTTTTACAGTGTAGTCTTGGACACCTGCCAGCCTGAGAATCAAACTTGCAACCTTTGAGTTTGAAATCTGGCTCTCTAACCTTTAGGCCACAACTATCTTTGACCAAAAGCATCAAATATTGCCTAATAAGTGGACAAGAGTACTGATATGTATTCCTCGCGAGTTAAAATACTTCACTGTTAACATCCATTAACTGTTGGAAATTGTAAGATGTGTAAATACAACCAGTGATATTTAGAGATTTTTTATAAAAATATTTCAAAATATATACAATATTTCATATAAATACATAAAGTTTAACAATAACAGCTTACATTATTTGATCTAAAGATTATTTTATTTAAAGATTATTTTATTATAAAACGTTAAATAATAAAGTTAATAAAAAAATTGCGATGTGTGAGATCGGAAATGTAATTGTAGTGTTGCTGTAAGATTATTATATATTAAACAAGTTCACCTGAACAACAGCAACAAACACCAACAGGAGTGCAACACAACAACAAAACTAAACACAAGTTTGTTGAGTCAGAATTGGTCTTAAGACTCTCACCTGAGTTGTGAGATGTACGGCAGACACTGGAGGAATCCTCTCACTTCACTCTCTTCATGTGTCCAGTCTATCAGCTCTACTGGTTTCTTCTCTGTTTGGAGTTTCAGCACTTCTAGGAGGATGGAGCTCTTTCTCTCTGAGAGGTTTATTCTCCAGACTAAACAGAATAATGGAATCACGGGTGATTAAAAAAAAAAATCACACAAAGATTAGAGTAAATCGTTTAACATGCATCTTACCATCCACAGGTACAGATGTTTCTTCACTGGGTTTGCTGGTGATGTGCTCATAGACAGCAGAGACTCTGACTCTACAACAGGTGCTGTGAGGTGTAGTTAGAGTATAATCACACTGAGGTCCTTGTGTTTGTACTGAGGACCAGCCCTTCGATCCTGCTTCTTTATACTCAACCATATAGTGCAGAACTGGACAATCTTCATCTGCTTCAGCCTTCAACCAGGTGATTCTGAGAGTGCCTTCATTTAGCTTATGAAGAAACGGTTGCCCAGGTTTTGGTGCAAATTTGTAAGTTTTGAAGGTACTGTTCTCACTGATGTAAGTCATAAAGTCCTTGTATATGACCATGTATCTCAGCTGATACTGTGTGTTTGGTTTCAGACCTGAAAGAGTATAGGTTTCTCCAATAGCTGAAGCATCTATAACACTATGATCCCATGTATTGCTATTTATACCATCATCCATAACTCTATACTCCACCACATTTCTCTCTGGGCTTGTGTCTGGTGGATGTTTCAGCTTCATGTGCACACCGGTGTTTTCTACATGAAGTATTGTTGGAGGATCTGGACTTAAATGAAGCTTTACATTTCTGCTCACAATCTTGCCGTCATAAAAAAACTGCACAGTGTGCCCATCACAATCAGCTGGTACAGATGCTGCAATGAATTTGGCTTGCTCAGTTTCTCCACATGTCTCTTTGGTAGCAATAAACTCTTGTAGGTCTGAAACCACATTCTGGCTGATAAACACAGACTTTAGTGACTGTAGTGTATCTTCTGGTTTTAAACAATCTTCTGTGGACAATGTTTGCTTTTTCATTACCACAACATGCTGCTTCATAGCAGTGAGGAAAGAATCTTCAGCATCTACCGAACAAACAGTAAAGCAAAACACTCTGCTTTTCTGTGAATCATGTATGACACGCTGAAGCTCCTTCTGTGATTTCACAATACTGATGTTCGCTGCTCTGCACAAATTTAAAACAACAAGTTCAATGTCTTTAGTTACAAGCCAACGTTGTGTGTTAGTGGGACTGAATGGAGATTGGTCACTGATGCTGATGAGTTCTTGTACAGTCTTCTCTCCTTCCTCATTGATATTAATGGATTGAATAATGTCTGCTATTTTTCTTTGGAATTCTGTCTTATACTCCTGCAGAAGATCTGAAAAGCTTTTAAGTTTCTCTGTCAAAGTAGGAAACCATGTCAACACACTCATATTATCATAGTCTGTCATCGTATCTTGACATAACCTGATCTTTTTTGTCAGGTGTTCAAGAATGTTCTCGACTTTAAGCAGCCTGACTTCACTTAGAGCAGCAGATGCAGACGTCTTGTCCAGTTTCTTCAGAGGGTAAAGCCAGACCTTCAGAGGAACTGCTCTCTCACCTTTAGATCCAAGCAGCTCCGGCAGAGAACTGTAAATCTCCACAGCTTTATCAAAAGATACTGGACTCTTCCAGTCACCCACATCAGTGTACACAGTACAGTCATACAAAATACTGTTCGATTTTTCAGCATCTGTGAGGCTTGAACGTATGTCTTGCTCACTGAATGTGGATATTATCTTGTTGACAACATCTTCCATTTCTGTATTTTTCTCTGTGCTAATTCTCTCATTATCAAACACAAAGAAGGCTTGGGCTCCGTAGCTCACAGCTATAATCACATGTGTAGCTGTGGTTGAATCAATGAGTGATGGAGAAACTCCTTCCTGTAACAGTGTTTGACTGATCATGTCCAGTCTGGTGGTGGTTTTGTAGTGCAGTGTAACTCTGTCCTGATGCTCAGACTGAACTGGGTGATTCAGAAACGCTGCGGCTCCATTCAGTTTTATCACGCCACAATGAGCCCTAACTCGTAACATAGGTGACATTTCAAAGGCTTTACACCTCTCCTGAAGACAGTCATCTTCCAAAACATTCACATGTGTTTTCAGTTTGGCCAGAGATACTCTCTTGTTGGGTAAATTGTGATTAACCCACAGAAAAGTGACTGTAAACAAATAAAAATGTACAGTTCACTTATATAAGATCAATTCCTATCACTTCAGACAAATAATGAAGATAATACGCTATTTTCTAGTATGTATGGTTGTGAATTTAACTAATGATAACGTTAATAGAACAAAGTGCTACAAAGATGACTGAAAAGTGTACTAATAATAACTGTTTACACTAAAGTAAAAATACTATAGCAGGCCACTGACCCGAAGTGAAAGAATCATTGTGGCAGTCATACAACATTCCAAGGTCCAAAGAACAACCAAGAGCGACAACCTCAGTTACATCCTTGGGCAAATCTGTAAATCATGTGAAAAACAGTGAGTACCATTGCATCTGCCAAGGTGAGTTTTCTTTAGAAACATTACTTGTTTTCTACATAAGTCACAGTAAATGAAAACTAAAAATGCAAAGACGGCCACAAATATAAAAAACATTAATTTAAACCTTTCACCATTAAAATGGAGCATATGCATTTATCCAGTAAAAATCATCATAACTGATCACACTCCTCAGACAAGTTAGAGCTGAAGATCACAATATTAGTTTAACAGAACTTTTGCTTTAATTAACAAATGCATTGGTGAGTGAAGTACATACCACTAGAAAGTTCACTGTAGAAATATTTAGCTAGATTAGAAAATTCAGCTTCTTCATTCTTTACAATCTAGGACAAAACAAAATGAAAATAGTGTTTTAAATACTTTGCTTATTTTCTATTGTTATAACTTAGAGATGTCTTTACCACGATCTGTTCAGAAAGCTTTGCCCTCAATTCTTTATTCTCCTCTCGCAGCTCTTCATTTATTTTGTACATTTTACCGGTTTCAAACTCTTTCGTCTCTTTGGTATCCACACTGGCTTGTGTTGAGATGGTAACCTAGACAAAGTAGCAGTAATGATATCAGCTCAGCGTACAAATTTATATTATAAACATTTGTTGAAAGTATAAATTGCTAATAAAAAGGTTAAAATGATGCTATGGTCACGTGACATCGAATAAATTACAAACAGCTTAAACATTTATTTTATAGATGTAAAGCTTTTTTGTGTGTCATTTTTTTTAATCACCTCTGTCAGATTGTGTCTCTGCAGTGCTGGTACAGTGTAATGTTGTCTGACGTGAGTGTCACAGTAAGACACACAGCAGGTCAAACAGGATTTAACAGCTTTGAGCTTCATGTCAGAGCAGATATCACAGGACACATCTTCAGGTCCAGCATAACAGTGAGCTGGAAGAGCAGGACTAAACCCAGCCCGCTTCAGTTCCTCTATCAGTTTAGCTAAAGCCACATTAACATTTAACACAGGACGATCTCTGAACCTCTTTCTGCACTGAGGACAAGCGTAACATTCAGCTTGAGTTGGTTTGTTCCAGTAGATCTCAATGCAGTGTTGACAGTAACTGTGTCCACAGGGGATAGAAACTGGATTCTTAAAGATCTCTGTGCACACTGAACATCTGTAGTGATCTTCATTTAGCAGAGTGGCTGAAAGTGTGCTGTGGAAATAGGTGTTAAACTGTGTAGAAACTACTTAACTTAATAAATTACAATATCAAATAAAAAAGGAAAGATGTGTCACTTGTATATTATCTGATATCTACACTAACTCCTTTCTCAATAAACTACTTGTATCAAATGGCTTCTTATAATTTTTCATTATGATATTGTATTAATATTTTTCAGAAAAACATTTATATAAACACTATTTATACAGATTAACAAACATACTTTATTTGAGACTGATTCTAAATATTTAATGAAGAGAACATTCCAAGGAATTTTATATATCGAAAATAATTAAATCATAATTGTCGTCAGAATTAGCAGTCAATCTTTACTGTAAATCAGCCTTGCAAATTGATCGACACAGTCAGCAACAATTAGACTTTTTGCGCCATCTAAATCTCCATACCTTTCCACCCTAATACAGCTCTGAGTTTCATCTTTAAACTGTATCGGTCGATCCATTGAATGATCACTTTGTAGAGATGTGCAGGAGGGAGCTGGAGATGTTGAGTAATCTTGCCTCAACCTTTTTATTAAAGGAGAAAATATGATCATTTACAACAATTACAACAACAAAAATACCCATTGCAACAAACCAAATTTTTTAAAGGGTTTTACCTAATACTCTGTGTTCCATCCTTGAAGTGTATCGGTCGATCCATTGAATGATCACTTTGTAGAGATGTGTGAGAGGGGGCTGGAGATGTTGTGTCACCTGGCCTCAATCTTTTATAAAAGAGACGATGGTTAAAAACACATAGAGCAACAAATGCCTTTAACATAAAAAACTAAAAAATGTGATACATTTAAGCTATTAATAGATTAAAAAAAATCTTAAATTGTGTTTTGCATAGATTGCATATCAACACAAGTCTGGTCAAAGCTGTTAAAAGGGTTTCTCTATATTTTATTGATAAACAAAAGTTTGACTGCAGGTTTCCGGGCACCTGGTACCAAAGTTTCTGACTACTAGGACCTGTTTTTGGCAAAAGAACAAATTAAACAGTTGGAACACCAGAATAGTTCAAGCATTACCTGCACTGAATACATGGAAGTTTATTAAATGTGTTCGATCAAAATACATTGTTTTTTTATGACACATATTCACACCTTTTATTCATCCTTATACTTTGTGTTTGACTTTTAAACTGTATCGGTCGATCCATTGAATGATTGCTTTGTAGAGATGTGCAGGAGGGAGATGGAGATGTTGCTTCATCTGGCCTCGACCTTTAAGAGAAATAGCAAACAGGTTACTGTTAAAGGCAACTACAACAAATAATAACCATTTCAACAAATAAGATCATTAAGTGTATATAACAGACTAAGTAAAACATGCTTTTTACTTAATATTCTGTGTGTCGTCTTTAAATTGTATAGGCCGATCCATTGAATGATCACTTTGTAGAGATGTGCCGGAGGGCGCTGGAGATGTTCTTTTGTTTTGTCTCAGACTTTGTGAAAAAGAAAAAAAAAAATTTAAATACTGATACAGACAGAGACGGATCAATTGCCTTGCTGCCTCCTGCTTATAAAGAAGTAGGTTATTCGATTTGTGTACTGAAACTAGTTTGCTACATTTAAAACCCCTAAATTCTCAAACCTTTTATTCTTCCGAGTATTCTGAGCTACATCTTTAAACTGTATCGGTCGATCCATTGAATGATCACTTTGTAGAGATGTGCAAGAAAGTGCTGGAGATGCCGCTTCATCCGGTCTCAACCTTTGATACAAAGAGAAAAAATACTGTTGCAAATGTTGTTGCTCCCGTCGTAAACTACAGTATAGGCACTTTCCACAAAACCTATTTCTAAAAGACATCACTTTCATCTCTGTTCTCTTCAACATGCAGTCAAAACTAAAGACACATAACATGTTCAAATAAAACATACAACTTTTTTCTTATACTCTGACACTGTACCTTTTATTTCTCCTTTTATTTTGAGTTCCACCTTTAAACTGTATCGGTCGATCCAGTGACTGATCATTTTGTAGAGACGTGCAGGAGGGAGAAGATGTTGCTTCATCTGGTCTCAATCTTTGTGTCAAAAACATTGAAATCACTCTTCTAGTACTTGTAAAATATAAATGTTGTTGCATTCTAGTTGCGAAGGCTCTAGTGTACATACTACATTGAGAAAAAATACTGTACAAAATTAACATTTTATATCAAAGTTCTCACAAAGGAATTGTATATGGCAACAAGCGTGATTAAAGACGTGTTAATAAAATGCTCTTAACTTGTGGTCTCTTTCACAGATATGAAACTTTTATTCTGTAGTTTTCACAAAACCCAGGGATTAAACTACCGGCTAGTAAAATACTCTTACTGTTCACACGCCATCTTTTCCATGTCTTCTTTTGAGTCATGCGTGTCCATATCCACAGGTAACAGTTACATCTATCCTAAAGTTTTTAGGGTATATTACAAACACACATAACACATTACACGATAGGACCCATTATAATTATAATTTTACATTTTTTCCACACTGGATGCGGAGCGATCTTGGACATGAATTTAATAATAAAGGTATTATTATAAACATAATATACATACATTTAATACAAATAAAAAAGTTTTTTTATGTGATTGTAGTATGTTATTGTTAATGATGCTATTGGTCCCCTATGATGATTATTTTGGTCTCTCCTATTTAGAGCAACTGATTATAACTACACCAGTGAATAATTCTGTACTTGACACACTCCTAAGGCTGCATGGCCTAAACGCATCAATGTGCAGTGTTTTAGTCATTTTTGATGTTTCTATAATGAGCCATGTTTGAATAATGTTCTTTAAATATACTGACCTCAAATACAATAACTTCTAATTCCGATTGATTTATTTTATGTTATAACGACGTAAGCTAAGCTCTATTTATCACGACATTGTAGACTGCTTTTACTTTCATTTCGTGTCGTTGCGCAACACTCAAAAGCAGTGCATTAAGGTTCTGTCGTCTGGTAATGATCAGCAGATTATCAATGAAAACATGAGATCATGTACGAATAACGTTCAAACGTTTGTCATTCAAACTTTTATCATTTAAGGTTTTACCTCTCATTCGTCATCACCGCTCGGTCCAGCGTCTCGTGACGTGACGTGACAGAAGCATCTCAATAGAGGGTGTGCATCAACGTCACTTTCCTACATGTCATGAGCATTTCCGGAAATGCTACTCTGGATTGCAAAACACCCATCAAACTGTTTTAGGAGATTAGGAGAAACAAATAAACTGGGACTAAAACACGCACATATTTGCTGAAATTTTCTGATATTGTAAGAAGTCTTTAGGCTTGTTCAATTTGCTGCGGGGCCGCAAGATCGGACAGGCGGATGACATCAAAGTACCTCTTGAGCGATTAGAAAGCAAAAGGTGTGTTCGCGCTCATACGGCGCTGCATAGACCGATCGGCGAGATTAGCCGCTTGCAGTGGAGGGAGGAGTTGAGAAAGGAGCAGTCAAATCGGACACCTGCTGCTTGCCGTTGTGACGTTCAATCGCACTTTGTTTCCTTTTCAAAGTGCGATTGAAGGGGATTAGAATAGTCGATTTGACCAATAAACAAACGTTTACATTTAAAAGTAGCAACCATAAACTCTTCACATTGCGTATATGATGTGCTGCTTAACACTGTGTGCCAAAAGAGCATGGTAAACAAAACCTTACTGTCTAACTACAGACCAATATCAAATCTTCCTTTTCTAGGCAAGATCATTGAAAAGGTTGTATTCAATCAGCTGACCAAATTCTTGAACTCGAATGGCTACCTGGACAATTATCAGTCTGGTTTCCGTCAGCATCATAGCACAGAGTCAGTGCTCATAAAGATAATTAATGATGTTCGATTGAATTCTGATTCAGGCAAAATATCAGTTCTGGTTTTACTAGATCTCAGTGCTGCTTTTGACACGGTAGATCACACCATACTCCTAAATAGGCTGGAAAACTGGGTAGGGCTTTCTGGGTTGGTACTTAAATGGTTTGGGTCATACCTTAAAGGGAGAGGTTACTATGTGAACATAGGCAACCATAAATCTGACTGGACACCCATGACTTGTGGTGTTCCACAGGGCTCGATTCTTGCAACGCTTCTCTTTAAATTGTATATGCTCCCACTTGGCCAAATAATCAAAAAGTACCAAATTGCCTACCACAGCTATGCAGACGACACTCAGATCTACCTAGCCCTCTCACCCAATGACTACAGGCCTATTGACTCTCTTTGCCAATGCATTGATGAAATTAACAGATGGAAGAGTCAAAACTTCCTTCAGTTAAATAAAAACAAAACTGAAGTCATTGTTTTTGGTCAGAAGGATGAAACTAACAAGGTAAACACATACCTTGACTTAAGAGGTCCAAAGACACAAAGCAAGGTAAAAAATCTTGGGGTCATTTTGGAGTCTGACCTTAGTTTCAGCAGTCATGTCAAAGCAATGAGCCAATCAGCGTACTACCATCTCAGAAACATAGCCAGAATCAGATGTTTTGTCTCAAACCAAGATTTAGAGAAACTAGTTCATGCTTTCATCACCAGCAGGGTGGATTACTGTAATGGACTTCATACAGGTCTTCGCAAAAAGACCATCAGACAGCTGCAGCTCATACAGAACGCTGCTGCCTGGATTCTGACCAGAACCAAAAAATCTGAGCATATCACTCCAATCCTCAGGTCCTTACACTGGTTACCATTTACTTTAAGAATAAACTTCAAAGTATTATTAATTGTCTATAAATCACTTAATGGTCTAGGACCTAAATACATCTCAGATATGCTCACTAAATATAAACCAATCAGACTTCTCAGATCATCAGGATCAAGTCAGTTAGAGATAACAAGGGTTCACTCAAAACAGGGCGTGTCAGCGTTTAGCCATTACGCCACCCATAGCTGGAATCTGCTTCCAGATGACATCAAATGTGCACCAACAGTAGCTACTTTTAAATCCAGATTAAAAACTCACTTGTTTAGCTGTGCATTCACAACCTGAGCACTGTGCTGCTTTACGTCAACTGCACTTCTATTTCTCATTTATTTTTACTTTGCTCTTATTCTTTTTATATATACACTCACATTTTTAATCAATTTTACTGCTGTTTTATTGTTTCTTAAAATCTAAAGTTTTTGTGATCGTAAATCATTTGCATTTTAAAGATACGTTTTGATTATTTCTGTCAATTTTATGTAAAGCAATTTGAATTGCCATTGAGTATGAAATGTGCTATATAAATAAACTTGCCTTGCCTTGCCTTGCCTAAACATTAGAATATATTATAAAATTACCAACGTAGTCTGTATTCATTTCATTTTTATTTTATTAAACAACATAAAATAACATGTTTTTATATTTGTACGAGCAGAGTTTTAGCTGTTTTAAAAACATACATTAATAAGTATTAGTTGACCTGAGGGTGTTTTAATAAACCCGAAACGCACGTGATCGAAGTCCTGCCAATCATAAAAAGCTATGTCGTCATCACTCCCTTGTGCAGCCGCTCGTGAGATTCATTCTTGCGCTCCTTTAATGCCCCTATTACAAAATAAGCCTTCCAAAAAATCATGTAGGAATCCCACAGGATTTTCATGACCATTTTCCCATAGAAGCCTGGGGCTAGTTGAAAACTGCTTAGACCAGTCTTCAATAGGCCTACTGGCCATAACTTTATTTAGTCAGTTACATAAAACTGTATATTGGTCTAATTGGAAAATGACAACTAAGACCGAGTCAGTGATACCTGGGGTTGTCATAAAGAAAATCTTCAAGACTGGTCATAACCAGTCACATAAAAAGGTAGATTGGTCTACTTGAAAACTGAAAAGTAAGAGTGATTGGTCTAAAATAATTGCTACTCATTGAGACTAGTTGTCAAGACACAGTCTTAATTTAGCTGCTAAGTTTATGCAACTGGTCCTAGTTGCTAAGACTTAGCGGCTAAATCTGACCCCTAATCAAAAAGAGTATACTCTTTGCCTGGACCTCTGCAGAATCGTACCCTGTCCTATTGGTTTTCTTTGCTATTCTAGTTTTCCGTATTTCATCCATCTGCATTCTTGCAAAACATATTGTAAGGAAACGATACAAAAACTATGGCAACAAACACAAAATGATATAATACAAAAGGAATAAAATGTATATTTACTGCATAAAGAAGTTGGTATTCGATTATAGATCACAGTATTTTCTTAACCAATTGAAGTTCTCTGTACTAAAGTTCCAAAATCCATTTCTAAATGTCATCTGATACTGACTTGTAACAAAAAAATATTGATATGTTTCCTCTTTAAATGTTTAACTATAGAAGACAAGCAGCACAAAGATCACAACATTTTCACATCACACAACTGACTACTACTTTCATGAAAAAAATAATGTGTATTTATAAAAAAAGTGTATTTTTTATATATTGTTATACATAAAATTATCACACATACACACTACACATTTGTTTACAGAATTTCTGGTTTAATATAATTTGGAAACTTAAGAAAATATGCAATTACAAATCTTTACATAAACTTCAAAAAATTACACAGTTTCTTTCTAATGTTGATTTAAAATGATATGATATAACATACAAATAAGAATAAAATGTAGAGAGTGTAAAATGCAAAAATGTTGACCTTTCACCTGACGAGTATTAAACGGAACCACTTTTCAATATATTCCTCTCCAAGTTAATCAATATTAAACTCACAGAACTTAAGTATTAAATACTAAAATATCAAGGCAATATACAGTGTATAGCACAGTATGTATTATACTTAAAAAATAATAAATCAATTGTAACATTAGATAAAATGTATGAACATTTATTTTGATCAACCTACTAAACCCAGTGATGTTCGGTGACAAAATGAGTTAGAGTCCAGAGTTTTCATCATTTCCATTCACTTGTCACCGGTAAACTGCTTTGTGTCTCTGATTTTGTTTCCAAAGAGTCTGTAAAGACAAAATACACATGTATTAGCAAAATTAAGAATAAAACACAAACACACACACAAAAGACACACACACTTACCGTACTGTCTGAATATTGTTGTGAGTGGAAACAACACTGTGGATTCTGTTTGTAAGTTCATCAGTAATACTGTTGTGACTCAGACTGAAAGAAACAACAAAATGGTAAGATTAAAAATAAAGATATTCAACATAAAGTGCATGTGATCATTTAATCTATCATAAATTCTGTCTGTATTCCTGATGTGATCTTTAACTCACTCCAGAGTCTGAGTCTTGTGTAGATGTGGTAACAGTGTCTCCATGTATTGATCAGTGAGTTTACAGTGACTGAGGTCCAGTTCTGTCAGTCCATCAGAATATTCCAGAAACACCGCCAGCTGTTCACAAGCTCTCTGATTCATCTGAGTGTGACTGAGGTCCAGCTCTTCTCCTAAAGCCTGTGAAAGAGCTCCAGTCCACCTCTCAGATCCTTTCTCTGTATCTTCACTAATACACGTCAAGAACTGTAGAAGTAAATCTTTACTACAGCTGAGAGATAAACAGATAAACAAAACATTAATCCGTTTAATCATTGATTATATTAACACAGTTGCCTTATATAGAGTGTAATAACATTATTACCTGAGCTGAACTTGAGACAGAATTGGCAGAAGTTGTTTCAGGGCCGTATCAGAGACCTCACAGTCCTCAAAAACCAATTTCACAACACTTTTGGTTTTTTGGAGCACTGATGAGATCATTTTACAGTCTTCATTGGTCAGATTTAAATGGTTTTGATTCTCCTCTGTGACTGTCAGATCCTGAATAGAGCAGCAGGAGAAATCCAGTCTGTTGTGAAGAGCAGAGAGCAGAAGATCTGCTGCCTCCTGCTGATCATCAGAGGAACTGCAGCAATGAAGCAGCTTCAGCAACAGCTGCCTGTCAACACTGACACAAAAACACGTCATGAAGTTCAAAAAAGACAATCTTGCAATCTGATTTCATTGTTGCTTAATATAAACTCATATAATAAAACAGCTGCAGTAGAGATGACTCTCAGTACCCAGATGAGTGTGTGTTATTCTTTTGAGAAGTTGTTATCTGGGAATAACAGACTAGTCAATCAGAATTAAGTTTAAAGAGCGCTGTGTAGTAATGTAAAATATCTTCTGGAAAGGTCTCGTTCAGAAATAACTATTTTACCTTTTCAGCTGGATTCTTCCCAACCAAGGGAGAAGTTCTCTGATGTTTTCAGAAGAGATTTTGCTTTTCCTGAAGTCCAGCTCTAGAGGTTGATGTGGTAGCAGATACTGAATCTCTTTCCAGGTCAGTGAGCAGGATGTCAGATCTTTAGACACTTTCTCCAGAAAGCAGCGTGTCAGTTCATCATCTTGTGCTTCACACACCACTGACACCAGCTGCTGAAGAGTCTCTGTAGAGAACCTGAACACACACACAGAACTGTTAGTTTGTAAAACTGTTTGATTCACTCAACAGAAATGAATCATTCAACAGTGCTGAACACACACCTGATAGTCTGGAGTCCCTGAAGACACAACAGAGCAGTGACAGACACAGCCTCTAGTTTACATTCAGTGAGATCCAGACATCTGACAGACAGTCGTCTCAAGAGAGAAGTTAAGCTGCTCACAATCCTACTGTGAGTTAGTTTTGAGTCTTTAGTGACCACTGAAAGCTCATCTGTGTTCAGTGAAGAATGACCATTAAATGACCTCAGAGCTCTGACCATCATCATCACCATTCTGTCTTGAAGACTGTCAAAGACAAAGTCAAGGATTATAGGAAAATTCACACTGTAAATATCGATGCTTGCTGAGATGATGCAGATGATGTGTCATACCTGAGTCTCTGCAGGTGTGTGATGTGTCTGAAGAGTGATCTGACTCCTCTGAGAGAGATGGCTTGTGGTTTTAGAGTCAGGTTTAGTGTGGAAGGTGAGAGGCTCAGTACTCTCCCCACACATCTGCAGGTGCTGCTGGGTAATTTTCCACTCAGAGTGACTGTAACATCAGAGCCTGAAGCAGAGGAGTCACCTGATCTCTCTTTACTTTGAGCCCAAACTCTTTACACACTGATGGAAAACACTTCTCAGAATTCCTGAACAATAAAGAGAAGTAGATGTATGACACAGCACTAGAAGGGGCGACCAATAAAAGCCTTGGCCGATTATCGCCGTCGATATTAGGCGTTTTTATTGCGCATAAATATTTAGACACATGCATTAAAGTGCCGGTCTTGGCGAGTATACACGTTAACACAGTCAGTTGTCTTCAGTGAGTTATTGTGAACAGCATCTGTGTATTAAGTGTTTTTCCTTTATGTCTTAACGCGCTGCCACATCTCTTTTCTCTCATCACTGCGGAGAAATACTTAAATACTCCAGTAATTTTGGTAACACAAATAAGAATTATACATGATTAGAAACTGATTGGTCTACTTTTATTTGTGTGTTCTCTTTATCTACAAAATGTTTTGCTTTTGTAAAAGAACGAAAATATACCGTCTCTCTTCGCGTGCATCTTTCTGAAACGCGGCATTAAAACATATTAAAACTCTGCATATACTCATCATAGAAACGTAAAGCACATTTCTAAAGAAAGCTTGAAGTGTCTACTTTTAAATGATCCCATTAATATTCTCTGATTCTGTACTATGTGTGCTAATAAACTATATATGTGATCACATCTTTGAGCATGGCGCTCTGTTTCACATGATCTGCGTGAGGCCCAAAGTATGGCACAACAAATTCAACATATTTTAAATTTTTACACCAGACATATACACTCACCTAAAGGATTATTAGGAACACCTGTTCAATTTCTCATTAATGCAATTATGGTGGTGGTGTAATGGTGTGGGGGATGTTTTCTTGGCACGCTTTAGGCCCCTTTAGGCCCCTGGTCATCGTTTAAATGCCACGGCCTGCCTGAGCATTGTTTCTGACCATGTCCATCCCTTTATGACCACCATGTACCCTTCCTCTGATGGCTACTTCCAGCAGGAAAATGCACCATGTCACAAAGCTCGAATCATTTCAAATTGGTTTCTTGAACATGACAATGAGTTCACTGTACTAAAATGGCCCCACAGTCACCAGACCTCAACCCAATAGAGCATCTTTGGGATGTGGTGGAACGGGAGCTTCGTGCATCCCACAAATCTCCATCAACTGCAAGATGCTATCCTATCAATATGGGCCAACATTTTCCTAATAATCCTTTAGGTGAGTGTATAAAGTATACTGGTTCAAAATATCGATTATCGGTCTACTTGATCTGTTATGATCAATATCGACATCGGCCCTGAAAAAGGCACATCGGTTGACCCCACAGAGCACTTGAGTATACTTGACTGTCAACAATGAAATAAAACACAAAGTTGTATTTCCCATAAACTGTCACCTGAGTTGTGAGATGTACGGCAGACACTGGAGGAATCCTCTCACTTCACTCTCTTCATGTGTCCAGTCTATCAGCTCTACTGGTTTCTTCTCTGTTTGGAGTTTCATCACTTCTAGGAGGATGGAGCTCTTTCTCTCTGAGAGGTTTATTGTCCAGACTTCAGGAGATGACTGATGATATATTGACTGTAATGCTGGTAGGACACTTCTGTCTGTTTCACTCTCATAGTTCTTCACATGTGAGTACAGATCCAACAGAAATTTTGATTGAACAACGTTTAACTGAAACCCATGAAAAGTATTCTCCTCGTAGGGGAAAGATGTGTAGCTGCACACAGATGTCAATAGTTTGATGTAATTTTCTCGAATATCCGTTTCACACTCTGATGCTGCAGTGAATAGATTCACGAGGAACTTGAAACACTTTTTAGACTTATACTGACCGATGGTGGGATCAAATCTTTAAAGACACAAACATAAAAATAATTTTAATGTCCAGTGTTGGATCTTTTGATGAACTTTTAAAGGGGATGTGCAATGGTGTTTCTGTCACGGTTGTCAAAAGGACTCAGATGCAGGTGAGGTTTATACAGTTTATTAGAACAAAGTTCACAGTAGCAAACTATAAATCGGCAGGGTACTCCTGACAAGAACACAGGTAACACGGCAGGCTGTAACTCACAGAAAAGATAGGCAGTACACTCCTGACCAGAAACCCAGGAAACTCCGCTGGCAGTAAAACTCCATGAACGAATAATCCACCAAAATCCAAAAAGGAAACCGAGAAACCATAAGAAAAATTGTCTTAAACCGGCTTACAGGTTGCCTCGTTCCTACGATGGGATGATGAAAAGGTTAAACTCCAAGCACTGCGAGCAAAACACGGTATAAACAATTTACATCTCCACACGGAGAGTTGGCCAAAACGTGCTGACTCGGGGTGACTCGCAGCAGAGAGCCGGTAATAGTGGCCAAGGGAAGGCAATGGCTCAGGGTGACGATGAGCGAGGCAGCGACCCACAGCGGAAACCCTTAGTCATGGCCAAGGGAGAGATCCAGAGGTCCTCAACGGGAGGTAGTGTGTCCTAGAGCTTTGAATCAGGTGGGACTCCAACAGGGCAGGTAAAGACAGAGGGAACAGCAGGTGAAGAAAGAGGCAAACAGGAACTATCCCACCCAGCAAAAAGTCGTCGAAAAGACGTCAGTGCCAGACGTCCAAACTACGTCGAAATGTGGTTGAAAAGTGAAAGGTGAAACGACGTCTTTTTCGCGTCGTTGATAAGACGTCTTTTTCCGGTCTTTGAGAAGACGTCTTTTTCGGGTTGTTGAAAGACGTCTATAAAAAGTTTTGTCTTTTTCCAGACTCGAATTTAAATTCATTTTAAGCATAAAATCATTTTTATGCATTCAATATTATATTTTATATCTCAAAATAAGACAACTGACTAGAAGTACTACGAAACATTTATTGTCAGTTACATAACATACAAATGATCGAAACATTTGAATAACAAAATGTAATAAGAACACTTTAGTTTGCACGGTGCCCGCTACCGCCAGATCGCCCAGGGGCATGTGTCGTCTCCCACGGCTTTGACTATGATGTGATCGGTGGCCTTGCTGTTTCACATTTTGACTGCATCTGCAATGACAAAGAAAAACACATTTGTTCTCAGTTTGTTACTCAAAAGGAATAATTAATTTGTTGTAAAGATGGTTCAGTTCGCATATAGCCTATATGAAATGCCTCGATTCACAGTTTAGGAATATAGATTTACGGCGCCTTCCGTACAATCACATTGGACCAGGCAAAGGTATTTTACTTTACGACAGCGGCCTTTAACATTATACGGTTCAGATGTAAACAGCATATAAAAGACAGGAAACCAAGTGTGAGCAGTTAATGCAGTACATCGAACGGAAAGGACAGTCCGTCAACTGTTGTGTGAAAGCGTGAAAGAAACTGTCCCCTCAGACTGTCTGTGTCCTTATTCGATGATTATTACTATGATTATTATTACTTTCTTCATAATATGTAATTTTCTTTTGTTGTGAGCAGATGCTTTAGGGTGAGTTTAAATAAAACGGTTAAGTAAAAAGCTGTTACCTCAGAGAAACGGCTGTAGTGTGGTCCACTCAGAAGTGAGTCGGGTGCACTGCGCGTGACGGTCACAGACCACAGTTTATATTCCAGGTTTCGCCGGGTTGGCACGCGCAAGCAGCCAAGAAGTACTATTTTAATATATTTTTTATATATGACATTTTTAATGTGTATCTATGGAAACATACCTTGCGTTATACTACCTTATGACAAAAAGTACATAGATTAGGAAAAAATGTGCAGTGCGGCTACGTAAGCCTAGGCTAACTATAGTGGTGTGTGTAGCTCTTTGCTAAAAAGTACACTTACAAAATATACTTAAGTTGCTCTTTTTCCGCACACTAAATTTATATTTGTATTCTAAAAGTAACTTTAAGAACTACTGTTTTTAAGCCTCCTCAGAGACAAACTCTTAATTTGAAATCGTTGCTATAGTAACAGTTCCGCTCTATCTAGTAGTCATAGTTGATGTAGGGGAGCTTTCCTGCTCCGGGAGAAGTTATAGTTCACACTTCCTGTTAATTGATTTATTTGCTTTTAACATACTATTTATGTAGGCATATTTAAAATGTATTTAATTACCACCTGTTACTAAGTGTTAACTAAATACAATTTTATCACATTTCATATTCGTGGTGTCTTAAAACAGGGCCGGCCCAGCCTGTGTTTGTGCCCTAGACAAGATTTTAGATTGGCTGAGTACACTTATGTTTTTAAGATTATCTCAAGTAGTAATACATTTAATAAAAATTGTATAATTACTAAAAAGTATAAAATTAGTGTACAAAAGGAGAGCACTATAAGTACATAATGTAAGTGTACTTTTTATCATCTGACTAGGCTAGATATAATTTTAATTAATACATTTTAAATTATGTATTTTTTAACATTCAGTAAATAATGTTTAGTTTTTATCACATACATTTCTTGAAAAATATTGTGGTATCCTAAATGGACTCAATGAGTCCTTTGCCCGGTTGTATAATTGTCTTATGTTCATTTTATAGATATGACCTTAAATAAAAAATGATTTCCTTGAGTAAACGAAAACATTTATAATTATTAAATATGAGATTAAAAATCTTACCTGTTTCGCTTTTTTTCAATGAGATGTGCAGTGAAGAACCTTCTCATCCAATGATCTTTTTCTTCAATGGCATCAAAATTTACTTGTCGCAGAATGAACGCATTGGTTTTGAAATTTGAAATGAACTTTGTTTAAGATCAAGTTTTCATTTTCTCAAATCCACTGCAATCGTGCCCATGTCACAAACCTTATTCAAAATTTATCCCTTTATGTTCAGCAGAACAAAGACATTAACACAGGTTTGGGACAATTAGTAAATTATGAAAGAATCATAATTTTTGGATTAACTATTCTGAATTCTCCTCAAAGAAGCTAATTTTGTAGTTTCATCTAAACATAGAACCCAGTTTATTGTAAAGTTTCATTAATGTGCAGCAACTGAAAAGCAGGAGTTTGCTTTGGGATGAGAAAAGATAATTTTTGTGCTTTGGTCAACGACTTTGTCAATATTGATTGGCAATGATGATCAGGCATGACATTAATGCTTGTTTTTGGCGCTGTAAAAGCTGTAATTATAACAAATTACAAATTACAACAAATATAACAAAAACCGGAAAAAACTAATGCACTCTGTAATTTGCGGAGAACGGTTGCGTGATAAATAAGGAAATCTCTCACGAATGCGACATTATGAGCAACTATTAACAACAAGTCGACCAACCTTAAGAAACGTCTGAAAGGTATGTGCATCATGAAGAAGCGTGGAAAACACTTTATAAAAATGAATTAGCAGTCACAAAGTTATTTTTATGGATTTTTTATATTGAATATTACGGCTTCCATTAAAAGCATATCGGCTCATTACATAAATATTTGTGTGCTTTAGCCACATTGTTGAACTAATTAAATTATATCTTAAGAAATAGTCGCAACACAGGTTTTTATCAAGAAACTACTGCAATGTGATTTTCTTTTCATGTCAATATTAGTAATATACATCGATCTTTGGGCTAATTTCAACCAAATTTCGACGGACCAAAAAGAGACCAAATTTCGACGTCGATCTTAGGGCTAATTTCGACCAAATTTCGACAATTTCGACCAAATTTCGACGGACCAAAAAAAGACCAAATTTGGACGTCGATTTTTAGCCCAAAAAAAGACGTCCAAATGACGTCTAGTGCTGGGTGGGATGACTTTGGAATCAAGAAGAGATCGTTTATGACAGGTAGAGACAGGTTATATTTACTATAGTTACTACTAGAGAGACAAGACTAGAGCAATACTTGGTGCCAACATCTGACAGTAGATGAGGGAACAATTGAAACTATAAAGGGAAATGGGAAATTAACTTACGTTTAATCGGTGAGAACACAAACTAGATATTGAATGGGACAACTAGGGGCGGATCTGCGAATCTGAAGCGCCAGGCCATCCTTGCGGAGTATTATCTAGGGATTGCCCCACCTTTTAACCAAAGATTCCGTGCGGTGAAAAGCTGTGTACAAACATGAACATTTGGATTGTACTTCTCTGGAACAGTGTTGAAAATAAAATGTAACCATTTGTTGTATCGTCTTTTGGCAGGGCAAACAAAGAGGATTTCTTTTCACAACGAAACGCACATCGTCTCCATGACGTGTCTGCGCCGGCAACGCTAAAATGAGATTTATAAGACAGCCCACCTTACTTGCGTTTAGATTTGGGCGGAGTTAGTCAAATCCTGTTACGAACTGATGTAGATTCGCCGGGGTGTGGTTACACGAGTCGTTTCATGCAGGTCTGGGTGTGCATTCGCTTCTAGATAAAATACATCTTTTGTACCGACACTTAAATTTTAGCAATTTCACGTGTCTAATAAACGCATGGGCAACTTATAAAATACCAAAGACAACGAAAAACACATATTTCCGGCGAATCACCCCTTTACCTATAATCTTGGTGAGAGCTCATTGTACACACACTGTTTACCTGCAGACAAACCACTGCTACTTACAGCACAAGACCTGTTGAATTTATGAGCACATGGATTACAATTCAGTCAAATTGTTTTGTACCTGTATTCCAACATACTAACTAAAAATTCAGGGTGATATTGTGCCATGATTCTCTCACCTGAGCTGTGAGATGTACGGCAGACACTGGAGGAATCCTCTCACTTCACTCTCTTCATGTGTCCAGTCTCTCAGCTCTACTGGTTTCTTCTCTGTTTGGAGTTTCAGCACTTCTAGGAGGATGGAGCTCTTTCTCTCTGAGAGGTTTATTCTCCAGACTTCAGGAGATGACTGATGATATATTGACTGTAATGCTGGTAGGACACTTCTGCCTGTTTCACTCTCATTCTTCTTCACTTGTGAACACAGAATCAGCAAAAAATTGCTCTGATCAATCTGATACTCAACATCATCGTAATAATAATCTTCATCAAATGGGGAAGTTGTGTAGCTGCACACAGATGTTAATAGTTCAGTGTATTTTTCTTCTGTATTTTTGGCAAACTCTGATGCTGCAATGAACAGATTAACAAGAACCAGAATCGCAGATTCTCTGTCCGCATCGAAAACTTCGGTAAATCTTTGGAGAAACACAAATCATTATCACATTAAAGCATTTAGTGTTTCTCAAACATTTTCAGCCATTCCCCACTCTGGAGGCAAAGATACGTATTACCTTTAACTGTTAAAAAGTTTTAAAAGTTATTTTATGAACATAACATCACAACATCAAATAACGGCATTTAAAAAAGTCAGACAGTATTCTGAGAAAAAGTCAGGCAGCTTTTTAATGTGTTTTGTCTCTAAATGTCATCTTAATTTGTTTGGCCTCATGCTGGTAAGGTTTTGAGAGCAAAAACACACAGGTCTTTCATCTGCCAACCAGACCAATTGTAAATCCAAGCATGGCCCCAAGGTTTGAAATTTTGTGAGGTCAGGGGTAGGATGTCAATAATTATGCCTAATATTACCAATAAATGATTCAACTTTAATAAATCTAATAAATAATAAAGTTAACAATTTATAAACTTATATCTATGAACAGGGCTAAATACTGTGGATATTGTAACTGATTCTACACGCTGAGCAGGCCTCAAACCACAACCATAGTCCATACAGACTCCAAAATGGGAGACTGCCGTGCTTGCGAGTGGTTTAAAGACTGCAGTCTCTATTAACTATCGCCTGAGCTTCTCTTGAGGTCAGGGAGTCAGATTTACTCAGTTACACAAGGCCCTGAATATTTTCACTGTCAGCATTTTTATTTTGGGGAAATGATTTCATATAATTAAGGTTAACAATGGCATGCTGTGAGATCATGCGTCGTGAGTGAAATGAAACTGGACCGATTGGTCAGAACGGTAATATTAACGCCAATAACAGAAGCGTTAGTTTTGCCTTTTTATATTGGATCCAAGTTGGATAATAAAACAAGTAGATTGACTAGGAGACACTTGCAAGCAGGACTTCAAAGGACCTTTCGTAGAAGTGTTTGAGGTATGCGAAAACACACACAATATCAGTGTGTTAAACAGAACAGCTTTCACAGCCGATGTTGAAGTCATTAAAGCTGTTTTTTGACTGTTGGTTATCTCAGAGTGTGTGTAGCTAATTTATCAGGTTTGAAAGCCCTATTCGTCGAAAAGAAATCAGGTCACCCTGCTCAAACCATACACAACATGATGTAAATGAAATACAACTGCAACAAACACCAACAGCACAACGACAAAGCAAAACGTTTGTTGGGGTCAGAATTGGTCTTAAGACCCTCACCTGAGTTTAGAGATGTACGGCAGACACTGGAAGAATCCTCTGACTTCACTCTCTTCATATTTGCAGTTTCTTAGCTCTACTGGTTTCTTCTCTGTTTGGAGTTTCAGCACTTCTAGGAGGATGGAGCTCTTTCTCTCTGAGAAGTTTACTTTCCAGACTGCAGGAGATGACTGATGATATATTGACTGTAATGCTGGTTGGACACTTCTGCCTGTTTGACTCTCATAGTTCTTCACATGTGAACACAGATCCAGCAGAAAATCACATTTCTCACAATACACAGTTAACAGCAGCATCTTCACAGTTGTTTCTATGGTCTCTTTCTGATAGAGAGCAGCTTGCAGACACAAATCCAGTACAGATAATCGTTTTGCCTTTTCCCACTGTTCAGATGATTCATTTAGTGGTTTGAGAAAACTAAAAAAGGAAGGGGAAAAATAAGAGAGCGTGAGTGATGTTATGGGACACCACAGGATGTGTTATTGTGGAAGACATATACAAGTTGTCCTGTAATATATAAACCGTTGTGTTAAATACAACACAATCAAATTTATCTGTCTAGCTGAGAACAAAAGACTGGTGAAAAACACAGGCGCCATATCTCATTTCCATAATGACCAATGCAATCTACTAAATTACGCAAGTTACCACAGGATAGTAATATGCGGATTCCAGTTATACCTGCGGCTCAGGTGGATCAATTGATTCCAATTAACATTGATTCATTTTATGGAGGTCGCAGGCCAATAAAAAAAAGATTAAAGATGAAAATATCAACACCATCTAAAATGAGAACATGTCTACACCTAATTTTCACCAGGCACTGTACAGTACAGCATCCATCTGTGTATGCCCGCATTCATTGAATTTACCGGGAGAAATGACGGGAACAAACAGGAGTGTTGACAGGTTTGTCTGTAACGCTGTACATGGTCCAAAAAGCAACCAAAAACAATGTGGAAGTCATAATCAAAACCAAAGTAAGCGTCTGAAGACATTTTGCTCAATAATCTACAGTATTTAAAGGGATATTTCAGAGCCAAAACTAAATTTTGCACATACCAGTAAAATGACAAGTATTAACCTTGTATCACCTTGTGTTGTTCATTTAAATGGGTGATTTCATGAAGACTATTTCGATGTTTAAACTTTAAAATTGGTTCTCTTGTGCATCTGCCAACTCCGAAAACGTGATTTTTTTTAAATAAATATGTGAGCTTATCTCTGCAAGCCTTTGAGAGAATTTGTGTTTAGTGTTCAAAGACGAGACTCCGTTCTCATTCGCTATATGTGACCACACTTTATTGTTTTGTCGCTGGAAGCACAGGCTCACAGCACGTTTCCTGCTGAAAAGGGGGCGGAGACTAGAAGCTCCCTTGCACTTAACTCTTTCACCGCCATTGACGATTTATCTCGTCATTTAAAAAAACGTTTTCCCGCCAAAGACGAGTTATTACGCCAATCAGTATTTGTAGTGTTATACAGCAGGTGGCACTGTTGCACACCTTTGGGAAAAAGAACAGAATCCCAGAACCTAGAATTTATTTGTTTTAGCGGTTTTTAATGATTGTTCTGAGTGTAATCTGGGCGGAATCTTTGACAAAATATGTTAATTATCTCAGCTGTTTAATCAAAGTGATACATTTTTTAAGAAACCTATCTACGGAGTGATAAGAAACAAACAAATGAAGATAGAAGAAAATGGTTTCTTTTGTTTAAAAGCTGAGACTCTGTTCTTTCATTTGTCCATATATTCTTTACAGAAAATTTACTGTGAGCCATTAACGTTAGGTGAAAATGTTAAAAAACGCTGGCGTAGGCTGGCAACTTTTTATTTAAAGGCTGGCGGGGAATGAGTTAAAGAGACGCACACCAAAACAATAGTGGGCATGTAGCGCATGGTATATTAAAAGATCTGTGGTGTTTTATGAGCTAAAACTTCACAGACACATTATGTGGACCCCTATGATTTAAATTACATTTGTGTAAAACTAGACAGAAAAAAAGAAAAAGAAAATTCACCCCTTTAAATACTCTCCTCAAGTGAAGTTTGCGTCTGAGTAGAAAACTCCAACAAATGCATATGCTGTAAGGTCACAAAAGTGTGTTCGAGCCCTTTCAGCACTGATTTTTACTGCAGGTTTTTTGTAAATACCGACAGTAGTTTTTTTTACGGTAAAAAGGGCGTTTGGACCTGCCCCTTATTGTGTATTTGTTGGAAGAGTTAAACATAAAAAGAAAAATGTAATTTAAAATTCCAAAGGTAAGTTCTCAGTGCAGTGCATAAGTATCCTGAATGCCATGAAACATGAAGATAGTTATTACTTGATCTGTTTAAAATAGTTAATTTGTCTCCAACAGATGTTTCACACTTTAGTTATTGTTAGAGTTATTTTCATCATATCTAGGAAGCAAACTTGTCTCAAAAAAACTGAAGTGTGTAAATTCTGCACAACTTGCATCACCAAACATAAAAAATCTGTTTTGCAGAGTATTTTTTCCTCTTTTTCATGCAGTAATTTATCATTTACAAATTAAGCACTAAATTCATGTGAATGCATTTAAGACTAAAGAGAACAAAAAAGAACTTGTTTTCCCAGAGATGATTGACACTTTTCAACTGTTAAATTTTTTGATTATCAGTGATCAATGTCAATGTTCTGTATAATTATCAGGATGTGAGAACATAATAAAAGTGTTTTTTGATTCATTTAAAAGCTCTAGAATACTTCATTTTGATTCTGCAACAACAACATAGATGACTGGCCACATATCTTGCGTTATTTTCTGCCTCGGCACGAGTTACGGCTTCAGCGCACACAGAGAGCCTAACAGAGATAAATGGTACTGTATAGATGATGGATGGAAATACAGCTTACATAGCCACTGGGATAGAGTGATGTTAAACCCACCATCCAGGTTATCTTATTGGTTCTACTTAAATGTTTAACAAAAAATAATAAAAAATTGTAAAAAATATATAATTTTTCATGTAATGTAAATGTAATTTGATGTAAAATCTAAATGTATAATCTGATGTATAATCTGGAATCTGTCAAATTAAGACATTCTTAATCACAATATTGTGCTGAAGAGCATATAAAATTAATTTTGTGCTTTAAATAACATCAGTAGTGATTTTAATGCTATGAAGTAATTTTTTGTGCTATGTGATTCAATGGGGGGGGGGGAATGTTTCTGGTTATAAGCATTCTTCCAAATATCTTTTTTGTGTTCATCAGAACAAGGACAAAACTCGACGGTCAGTAAAATATGACAGAATTTTCATTTTGGGGGTAAAGTTTGTCTTAAAACATAACTCGAAGATGTCCAAAAATTCTCACCTGAGTTGTGAGATGTACGGCAGACACTGAAGGAATCCTCTCACTTCACTCTCTTCATGTGTCCAGTCTATCAGCTCTACTGGTTTCTTCTCTGTTTGGAGTTTCAGCACTTCTAGGAGGATGGAGCTCTTTCTCTCTGAGAGGTCTATTCTCCACACTAAAGAGAGTAATGGAGTCATGAGTGATTAAACCACACATATATTAGAGTAAAGTGTCAGTTTCATCGATTTGCAGGTATCTCACCATCCACAGGTACAGATGTTTCTTCACTGGGTTTGCTGGTGATGTGCTCATAGACAGCAGAGACTCTGACTCTATAACAGGTGCTGTGAGGTGTAGTCAGAGTATATTGACACTGAGGTCCTTGTGTTTGTACTGATGACCAGCCATCCAGTCCTGCTTCTTTATACTCAACCATATAGTGCAGAACTGGACAATCTTCATCTGCTTCAGCCTTCAACCAGGTGATTCTGAGAGTGCCTTCGTTTAGGTTAAGGACAAAGGGTTGCCCAGGTGTAGGTGAAAATCTGCAAGTTTTAAAGGTACTTTAAATAAGACAATGTCGTTTTAATGAGTTAAAATCACAATGAGTAAAGAAAATTCAAAAGATAACTTTGAAATCAAATTTATGCACATTATCCATAAACCATTGAGGAACAGCCATGCAAAGCAGTTGATTTTTTTCGTACATTTATACCAAAATTTGTAAATATAAAGGAAATACTGTAAAGCTTCATGTGGAAATAACTAAATAAAATTACAAAACGACAAATCTCTTTCATTTGTTAGTATTTAGTCCACAAAAACAAAATTCAAACTCCTGAACCTACTGAAATAAATAAAGTAAAATATTCTTACTGTTCACACTCCATCTTCCCCACGTCCTTTTCTGGGTCCTGTGTGCCCACGTCCACACTTAACAGTTAACTAAATCCCAAAGTCTTCTAGATAATTCAAACACAAATAAAAACAATATTCAGGATTTATTTTTTTGTAAAAGATGGTAGATTGGGTTAGATACATGAGGGGGAATTATTAAAAAATGCAGTTCTTTTTGAATTTGTGGTCACATACATTTTTGCTATAAGCTAATTAAAAATGAGAGTATAAAATCAAATAAAACCTGAAATAAAAACAAAAAGGAGAAGATGAAAAGGAATTAGAAGGATACAGAAAGTGAGGTTATAGTGAATTAATTATTATCGCTATGTCTGTAAGAAAAATAAATCGTGTAATTTCAAAATTATTATAAATGCTTGATAGAAATGGCATCAGTAAATTCACAAGGATTGTCTACTCGTGGCACACATAATCTTTTGCTATCAATGTTGTTACGTTGTTGGTATGAACTTTCTACCTTCACACGTGACTTCTTTTATTAACGTTAATGTCATGTCAATATTTTTCAGCATCCTACGCATTTTGAAGAGGACCTGGACACATTCCTTTCTAATTGTAATGAAAAGCAAGTGCTAAAGGTCCATACATGATAAAATAATAATTTGACTTAATTGTGTGATATTATATTATTTGTTCAAATGTTATTTTTTTGTAGATTAATAAATACAAAATTACCTGGTGAAGAGCATGTCTTCTTTATCCATTTATAAGTGTCTGATGACCTGGATACATATCCTAATGAGACTTTGTTGATAAAGAAGGCCATAAGATCAATGCCATGTTACAAAATTCATATAAATCTATCTAAACAAACTTTTTCTCTATTACAGTCATGTATGCGTATGCTACTACATTGAGAAAATTGAGAATTTTGTTTGGAAAACTAAGTGCCATTATATGAAAAAAACTCTTTATTTTAAACTCTTATAACAAATGTGGCTTAAATTTAGTAGACTTTAACTCCTTAAATTATACGTTCAAAATAAATTGGCTGAATAAATATTTGAAAATTGTTTCCACAATATATTTCCTCACACTTTGGAGGTATAACATTTTTGTTAATGTGCAATTACAGTATATCAAAGATTCCTTAGAAACTCTCAAATTTCCAATAACAAGTACTTTTGGAGTGGACTTTGATATACAAACACAATTTCACCCCACATTTCACTTTTTTTTATTTGGAACAATCAATGTATCCTTTATAAACACAAAACTTTGTTTTTTTATGTTTGGTTTCTTAATGGTTTTATTCTTGTAAATATGTTGTCTTATTAATGTCTTATTCTGAGTTCCTTAACATTTCATATACCTGTTTCCCCTAAATACTTTGCTATAGTTATGGGAGCGAAACCATCAGGTATAAACATGTAAAACTAGCTCGTTTGTCCTCTGAAAATGCACAAATCACTTTAATATCCATAAATCACACAGATATGTGGAGGAAAATAAGAGTGCGCAAACGTTGTGCAGATTCAAGCAGTTGTAGTAAATGATCTTGTGTTTGTGCAAGAAAAATGTGAGAGAATGTGTGAATTCACATACTGATATGCGGAAGTGACGAACTCGACTGTGAACACACGTCTTTCTTTGCAGGTGTGTTATTGTGTTTTGCGCCATATTATTTACAGCAGCAATTGTAGCAATAATGTAAGTACACGAGTATCTTAGTTTGTGGTGTGAATAACTGGATTTGTGCACCTGCACTGAAGGATTCAATGCGTAACTGTTGTGTTTGCGGGAGAGAGAAAAAATCGACCAAGTTTGCAACTTCAAATTTATTGATACACATGTGTGCAACCTCTATAACTACTGGACAATGTGATCAGAAGCACTTAGTAAAGCCGCACATTCGATGTTGAGGCTTCATGAGCGCGTTAAAGACCAAGCACAGAAGGGATGGGACTCTCTTCCGGCAATGAGGACACCACACGCTGGTTATCATCGGGGTGGCCGGCGCGGCGGCGCCGATATATACAGAAGAACATGAAGAGCATGAAGAACATGAAGAACATGAAGAGCATGAAGAACATGAAGAACATGAAGAACATGAAGAACATGAAGAACATGAAGAACATGAAGAGCATGAAGAACATGGGAAAAGACGAAGGGAGGCGGGCAGACTGACGGAAATTAAACAGACAGCTAACCTGAAAGACAATCACGTCTGTCGGAGGCTGAGCCACAGATTTGTCCTGCTGTAGACAACAGTGAGGTCCTTAAACTAATGTTTTTCACTGTAGAAATCGATTTTTCTGCAGTAATTTTTAGACATTTACAAACATAGAAGATATAATTTTAATAATCCGGTAAAACCGTAACAGCAGTAGCCTAACACATGATGTATATCATATAATAAAAAAATACTGCAATGTATAAGTATAAAATAGCAGTAGGATAGTAAAGAAGGATTGTTTTGCATGTGTATGAATTATTAAGCCTAAATGATCGCTTGACAAGCCTGAGTTTTAACAATTCCTTAGATAAATGTTCAAGTCTTTAACCATCTTTAACTAGAGCCAAAACACCTATGGCTGAGACTAGCAGGCTTTACTAAAACAGGTGGGACATTTTTCGGATATTCGATCAATTCGGATAGTTATCTTTTACAAAAAACGCGATAATGACAAAACAGAAACCAAAAATCATCAAATTAGCAAAAAGTCATTAACAAAAAGAAGCAAAGAAATGCAAATAAATATTAGTAAAGACGAGGGTAATATGGAAGAGAATAAACCAAATGTGGCCAGATGGGATAAAGAGAAGAAAGGAAGGCACTATTATCAGATCAAAAGGGAAGTCTAGCATTACATGGTTGAAGGGGAAAATAGGAGAGAGGAAATGTTGATGAGTAGGTTAAGGTTGGGACACTGTTTATTAAATAAAACGCACAATTGTGATAGGGAAGCATGATACTGGTCTCTGTGAGGATGCAGAATGTCAAGAATCAGTGGAACATATTTTAAGAGTCAATAAGTATCACAAAAAGGGATGTTGAGGAATAGGATGAGGTTCACATTGAAACGATTATTGAGCACAGAAAGTGCAGTGCGAGGTTGGGAATGAGAAGCTTATGAAGGTATTTTTGGTCTTGATGTTACGGTCTGTGCCGAGGCTTCGGAGCGTGTGTCAAGATATCATGAAAGCTTTCAGTGGAGCTTGTATTTTTTTTTTTACCAAAGAAATACAAGACATGTTCACATACAAGTGAAACTTAAGTGAACATTTTTCATATGCAAAGAATACAATGCATACAGGTCAGGATGTAAATAGTATGTTCCATATCATCACCATAGAACATAAAAAAGATTGAGAAATACAGAAGTAAAGAGAAAGCGAAGAAAATAAATAAAAAATTGAAACAATCCAAACACGAGGGTAAGAAATTAAATTATTAATCAGTTACAGTATATAAATTAAAGTGTTTACACACTGAGATTGTCTTTATGTCTTTCTTATTTAAAGAAGGTGAAATAGAATCAAGGTATATTATCAGATCCTTTTAGAGGAACAGAAATAATGGCTTATTATTGAACGAATTTACATTTATGTATGTACAATTTACAAAAAATAAAATTCACAATAAAACAAACATTGGTCGTTATATCCTAAAATAATTTCCTTAAAAGTTATTGAGAAACCACTGTCAATATTCTCACTAAGAAATAAACTAATATCTTAATATCAATAATATTTTCAGTATAATGGCATGACCAAAATAAATGATACACTGTTTCTTTGCCAACTTTACAAAATGAACATCTTGTAACAATAAAATTCTTATATTTGACAAAAAAGTGCTTGACAGGGTAAAGTTTATTATTTATTTGTATTGTATTTGTGTGTTTGTATATCAAAGTCCACTTGATGATGAAAATTTTAGAGTTTCTCAGGAATCTTTGATATACTGTTATTGCACATTTACAAAAATGTTATAACTCCAAAGTGTGAGAAAATATATTGTGGAAAAATACACCAAATGGAATCTAAATTTTTCAAATACTTATTTAGTCAATTTATTTTGAAAGTATAATTTGAGGAGTTAAAGTCTGCTCAATTTAAGCCACCTTTATTATAAGAGTTTAAAATAACAGTTTTTCTTCATATAATGGCACTTATTTAGTTAGAACTCTGTCGATCAATGTACATGTGGTCTTGTGTACATAAAGAGTTTGGGCTGCATAAACAAGGCGAGATGATCCCTCAGCTTTTGTAAGCAGAACTCTTCCTTTAGTGGAGCTTGTATATCTTTACTCCAATGACGTCATGCATGACATCTAAAGCCTCGCTTGTGTGGTTTTGGTTCGAATCATGCCGCGACATTATGTCAGCTATATACACTACGTTACACAAGCACATTCACTGCCTCTGCCCAGTAAAACCGAAGACAATTTCCAGTTTTAAAATAATAATATCGCCTCTTCTGCTTATCTCCGAATAGGCAAATTGATTTATACACATTTGATAGCCCCATTCATCTCAAGCCAATAGTTTCTTACACAGTTGTTATACAATCATTGTATAGCACCAGAAAATACACATTAAATCCATATTAATAGATTCGTTTGTGTGGAAATAGGCTTATTTATAAGCCTTAACTGGCGCAAAATACTGTGTATCACAGACCACATCAGGCACATCTGTAATGTATCTGGTTGTTTTACACACTTTTTGTAAAACAACCCAATTTCACGTTGGTGAAATTATGGAGGAACTTATGATGCTCGCGCAGCCAGTTGAGGACAGTACATCCTCTATAGATTTCCTATTAATGAGAAGCCATTTAGTTTTGGATAAGATAAAGGAGTTCGTGGGCTTGACCAACAGCAACATCATAAATGTTGTCTTCGCCAGCCTCAGTGAAGTAGTTGACTGGATTTTTGTGAAGGACAGGACAACTAAAGGACCAGGACGTCCTTTACTGGACATACCACAAGAGCTGATCGTGTACTACGGGATATGTGGCATCATAAGTTCCCCCACAATTTCACCAACTACCTCCATTGTTGTTTAAACGAATTCGTGACTTTAAACGTCAATTTGGTGCTTAACTCCATAAATAAGTGAGAATTATATTTGTTTTTAATAGGTCCCAACCTTTGCGTGAAAAGTGACAACGTACGTTTATAGCCCCGTTTTATAAAATGGGCATAGAAATGTGTGTACGCTTTTTTCCACGCCCGCATCTTGACTATCACCAAAAATCTTTGCGTCAATATGTGCGATCCATAAGGATGCTCTTGACTGTGCGTATGAACCTTCACGTCCTCTGCTCAGGTCTGGGCATGAACTGTTTCCTGCTCGCTGTGGTAACCTCAGAACAATGAGACAAGAGATTCTGTGTCGTAGTAGATTTCATTAAATTAATTGAGTAATCTTTACTTAATACAATTATGTTCTTGTTTTTTTAACCAAAATTTTAGTTAAAATTATAGCAATATCTTTTTTCTTGATTTATTCGTGGAATATTGCTTTAAAAAATGCTTTAAAGTACTTAAACATATTTTGTCTAATACTGTTACCTTCATTTTTTTAAGTAAATATCTGTGTAATTTTTTACAGTTGTTCTGCACTCTTCGATGCAACAAGTACATCAGTTGTTATTGGAAGTGTTCCAGGTTCCAGTTGATCTAACTACTGCAGCCTAAGCCCTGAGAGGATTTATAATATTATGGTGGTGTTGTGTACGCAAGATTAAAAAGATGCAACTTTAGTCTAGATTTAAACTGACAGGGTGTGTCAGACAGTGCATCGTTCCAAAGTTTAGGAGCTAGATAAGAAAATAATCTAACACCACACTATTTAATAGTATGCTTTCTCTCTCAGCAAGCAGCAAAAATAAAACAATTTTATTAAACTGTAGAAAAAGGGTAAATTTAAAGCTTCAAAAAACGATTCCTGTTTAATTGTCATCAAAAATCAGCTTATTGTCCCATCAGTCCTTCTCTACAACCATTACTGACAGCCTCTCTCTCCTCAGGCAGACCATATACAACACACACAAGGCATCCCATTTTAACTTGACATTGTTGAAAACTGAAGGTCATTATAAATTATTTGGATTTAGATACTAGATCTTTTTGTATAATTGTTTGAAATTGCTCTGTTTCTGGCTATTATCCATTTATTGGAGAATGTTTCAATTCAAACTTCATTGACATAAGTTTAAACATCTATATCAAATCGATGTAATCTAACAGATATATGTTCACTGTAGTACATTCATTTATTATTGTGGTCTATCATTTATTTACATTTTATTTATAATGTTAAATAAAGTGATATAATATTACACCATGGCAGAGAATCAGTGGTAATATCATCACATTATGGCGGGTCAGTGTTAACCGACCTCTAGTTAAGCAACAACTAAGGTTTAGCCTGAGAGTTAACCTGCCCGGACCATGATAGTTTCCAGGCATAAGTTGTAGTAACTGATTGTGAATCGATGAAACCAAATCGACTGAAATTTAGTCTGACTTATCAAATAGGCCTTGCTTATATCATAATCTTGTTTTATGGAACAGCCCTCAGGAAACCAGAGAGGACAATTGAGACGTCAATTGAGCTGTTTAAATCGTTTTATTAGTTATGGTGACATACAATGTATAAATATTGTAGAAAACACTTATTATGTAGGTTTACAGTTCTGTCATTGTACAGCTGCAATCCTGCAGTCACACCCAACATCTTCATTTATAAATCATTATTATACAAGAAACATTATAAACACAATTTCAACTCGTATTTTATGTACTTGATCAGTTACTGATCTTTGTTATTTTTACCCAAACGGGTTACAGATTCCATCTTAAATATAAACACAGGTTTTATACAGAGGTGCACATTGAAATGTGTGATTTATTTACATCCTCTTGATGACACGGAGTTACAGTTCAGTGTCTTCACCATATTTCAAATCTCTTGTCTCTAAAAAAAGGCTTTCTGTCTTTGATTCTGTTTCCAAAGAGTCTGCAAAGACAAAATCCAACACTTATAAGCTAGATTTACAATATGATAAAACACAAACACACAGATACACTTACCGTACTGTCTGAATATTGTTGTGAGTGGAAACAACACTGTGGATTCTGTTTGTAAATTCATCCGTAATAATGTTGTAACTCAGACTGAAAGAAACAACAAAATTGTAAGATTAAAAATAAAGATATTCAACATAAAGTGCATGTGATCATTTAATCTATCATAAATTCTGTCTGTATTCCTGATGTGATCTTTAACTCACTCCAGAGTCTGAGTCTTGTGTAGATGTGGTAACAGTGTCTCCATGTATTGATCAGTGAGTTTACAGTGACTGAGGTCCAGTTCTGTCAGTCCATCAGAATATTCCAGAAACACCGCCAGCTGTTCACAAGCTCTCTGATCCATCTGAGTGTGACTGAGGTCCAGCTCTTCTCCTAAAGCCTGTGAAAGAGCTCCAGTCCACCTCACAGATCCTTTCTCTGTATCTTCACTAATACACGTCAAGAACTGTAGAAGTAAATCTTTACTACAGCTGAGAGAGAAATAAACAAAACATTAATTAGTTAAATCCTTGATGTATATCAACACAGTGTTGATTTACTGTACACACAGTGTGATAAAAGTCTTTCACCTGAGCTGAACTTTAGACAGAATTGGCAGAAGTTGTTTCAGGGCCGTATCAGAGACCTCACAGTCCTCTAAAACCAACTTCACGACACTTTTGTTTTTTTGTAGCACTGATGAGATCATTTTACAGTCTTCATTGGTCAGATTTAAATGGTTTTGATTCTCCTCTGTGACTGTCAGATCCTGAATAGAGCAGCAGGAGAAATCCAGTCTGTCGTGAAGAGCAGAGAGCAGAAGATCTGCTGCCTCCTGCTGATCATCAGAGGAACTGCAGCAATGAAGCAGCTTCAGCAACAGCTGCCCGTCAACACTGACACAAAAACACATATATACACAGAATTACATTCACCATCTCGATCTGTTATGATGTCTATTATGATAAATCTGTTAAGCTGTTAAACCTGAGTTGTGTGAGTCTGTTGAGTAGAGGCAGGAAGCTCTTGAGCTCTTCATCTGGTATGGAGGTCCAGAACAGATTGAGTTTGACAGTGTTGCAGTGCTGTAGAGTAAAGCGCAGAGCTGCACAATGAACTGAATCCAACACTTTGTTCCTCAGGTTAATGTGATTCTCAGCAGAACTCAACAGACCAGACACATATTGAGGAGATTTACTCTCATAAATCTCCACAATGATGGAAAGAACAAAGCTGGGGGTCAACCTATAGAGAGAATAAAAATCATTCATATAGGTCACAACTCGATTTATAGGTCAAGACAAAAGACTACTTCACCATGAGCTGCCTGTTTAATTTCTAATGAGTTCATAGACCAAACCATGCTGGAGCGCAGAACTGAACGAATGATGTAAATTATGCGACTGTTTGAATTCCTTTCAGAAGTTCGGCTGTCACTTTAAATACATCTCATATGGACAGTACTGTTACATGCTCTGTGATACAAATATTAAAATAAAATCATTTTGGGACATATTTTACATACACTTTTTATAATGTTATGGTCAACTGGTTTTCATCATTTAATTGATTTATATAAATATGTTGGACAATTCCTTCAATATAGAATAGCTGATTATGGTCTTCAGATTAACTTTCCTATTTGGTTCTACTTTTTCCTCAAAACATTAATTGACAAACTTTAGGTATGCCAACCTTCACTTGCAATTTTCTACCAAATTATTATAATTTATCGCAAAAGGGTGTGCAATTAAAAGTATATTAACAATATAAAGGTCTATTCCAAAATTATTATTTTACCTTTTCAACTGTACTCTTCCTAAACAAGGCAGAAGTTCTCTGATGTTTTCTGAGGAGATTTTGCTTTTCCTAAAGTCGAAATCTAGAGGTTGTTGTTGAAGCAGATACTGAATCTGTTTCCAGGTCAGTGAGCAGGAGGTCAGACCTTTAGACACCTTCTCCAGAAAGCAGCGTGTCAGTTCATCATCTTGTGCTTCACACACCACTGACACCAGCTGCTGAGAAGTCTCTTCGGATAGCCTGAACACATACAGTAGAACTGGACTTTATCAGTATGTAAAACTAGTTGATTTACTTAAAGTGACAGTTCACCCCAAAATGTTGTCATCATTTACTCTCATTCTTGTTTTTTTCAAACCTGTGTGCAGAACACAAAAGATATTTTGAAGAAAGTTGGTTACCGAACAGCACTGACCCCCATTCACTTCTGTTGTATGGACAAAAAACCTGACCGATTAGTTCTGATCTCTTTTCTATTCTTTTATCCTTAAAAAAAACTTAGCTTTGTATTCTGTGTTAGCCTATATGAGACTTATGCTTTTTGCTGTCCTTCTTATGCGATAAAAGCATCTGCTAAATGACTAAATGTAAAACCAATCCATGTGAATGGGGTCCAGTTAACATCATTCATCAAAGTATCTTCTTGTGTTCTGCGGAAGAAAGTCATACAGGTTCGAAATGACAGTTTACAAAATACAGGTTGAAGGTGCCCCAGTTTATTGCGTCATAACCATGTAACCAAACATAGAAACTCATTTGACAACGTGGATCAACAGTTTGAGTCATAGATATCTAAGGATGATGCAGAGATTAGCCACTGCACTGCTGTCAGCTTTCGACTCTACTTTCACTTTTAACAGCGTCTGGAACGGCAAAATTCTGTATATCTATGTACCTCCAAGCTGCCGCAAATGAGTGGAATCAGTGCTAATATGCATATTCATATCTATGGTCCAATCTGGTGTGATTGAGTAGGGGCGGTATTAATTTGCATATTTATTTATCCAAATATACTTAATGAGGTAAGGTTGGCAAGTTACATCGAGTCATTATAAGGCATGAAGAAATTAAATAATAGGAAATAACTTGTACATATCCTTTTTTACGATCAGAGACATTTTAAGTGATAAAATTATCAAATGCATTGAAACTTAAACAGAAATGAATCATTGAACAGTGCTGAACACACACCTGATAGTCTGGAGTCCCTGAAGACACAACAGAGCAGTGACAGACACAGCCTCTAGTTTACATTCAGTGAGATCCAGACATCTGACAGACAGTCGTCTCAAGAGAGAAGTTAAGCTGCTCACAATCCTACTGTGAGTTAGTTTTGAGTCTTTAGTGACCACTGAAAGCTCAACTGTCTTCAGTAGAGAATGACCATTAAATAACCTCAGAGCTCTGACCATCATCATCACCATTCTGTCTTCAATACTGTGAAAGACAAAGTTAGAGATTTTTTAATTCAATTTTATTTTTATTGTACCCAAAACGTGCTAAAGAAAAAGGAAGATGAAAAGAGGAGTCATTTATTACAAAATAAACATAATGTCATCATGTCGTCATAAATACAGAAAAAGTGATAAATTATATGAATAATATGCGTAATAAATATAGAGTTAAGAATTATGTCATGTCATGCTCAGTTTGGCAGGACAGTCCTCTTCTGTTTAAACATTGTGACAAGTGTCAATGCAGACATATGACCTGAATGAATGATGTATAACTATGTTCAGACTGTCAACCCAACTCTTATTGAAATCTAAATGAAATGATTGATTGTCACTACTGTGTAAAGCATCTGTACAGATCTGATATATGTGTCCTGTGGCATTTTCTCCGTTTTTGCAATATCTGACTTGGTTTCTATGTCAATGATGTTGGATGACAGTCACAGTGCAGAACGCCAGTGTATGACATCACAGTTCCGCGAGAACAATTCCACAGCACACTGCTCTTTGTTGCTGATGTCATATGCTGATCAGTCTGAGAAACACTGTGAAGAGTCGAACACAGTTCATTTTTCTTTCAATATGACGACGTGTAGCCGCTGCACTGGATTACTAAATCAAATGAAGCTGCTGCTGAAGCGTGTGAGGCTGGTATATCCGGCTTTGTTCAGTGCTCCTGTCTCCTCCAGCAGAGTATCTACCAAAAGTATTTATGCTACTCATATCTGATCTAAGGGTCAGACTGAAACGGATTTCCAGACATGTAATTTGAATAAGATTTCAAACCACATATGACTGAATCTTGAAACAGATTTCATGTGATTATTTGCTGTTCACTCTTGATAAAAAGTGATTGGATTTCAATCTGATATGCACAAAAATCGGATTTGAACTGACAGTCTGAATGTAGCCAAAGATATTGTTGCGCGTACAAGCGTGTTGCTCTTTATTTGAGCATGCTTGTGCGTGTCTACATTTGAAATAGCAAACTTGCGAGTGTAAAAGACCCGAAATGTGACTGGCCCTAAGTGACTCGTCCAGGGCATGGTATTAAAACATTCAGGGCTTTACTGAAACATTCAGAGCTTAAACCCCTTAAGTCCACCACTAACGCCAGCCCTGGTCAGTTGCAAGGAACCCAAAAGTCTAATAGAGTATAAGTGAAGAAAAGACCTTCAGAGAAGGACAGGAGGGCGAAACTAGACTAGAGATTATTAATGCAGCAATGACCAAAAAATGAGTTCTGTGACGTTTCATTTATCACTGAGATGATGCTGATGATGAGTCATACCTGAGTCTCTGCAGGTGTGTGATGTGTCTGAAGAGTGATCTGACTCCTCTGAGAGAGATGGCTTGTGGTTTTAGAGTCAGGTTTAGTTTGGAAGGTGAGAGGCTCAGTACTCTCCCCACACATCTGCAGGTGCTGCTGGGTAATTTTCCACTCAGAGTGACTGCAAACATCAGAGCCTGAAGCAGAGGAGTCACCTGATCTCTCTTAACTTTGAGCCCAAACTCTTTACACACTGATGGAAAACACTTCTCAGAATTCCTGAAAAAAAGGGACAGAACTACATGTTACACAGCATTCTGCAATACTTGACTGTCAACAATGAAATAAAACACAAAGTTATGTTTCCCATTAAACTCTCACCTCAACAGTGAGATGTACGGCAGACACTGGAGGAATCCTCTCACTTCACTCTCTTCATGTGTCCAGTCTATCAGCTCTACTGGTTTCTTCTCTGTTTGGAGTTTCAGCACTTCTAGGAGGATGGAGCTCTTTCTCTCTGAGAGGTTTATTGTCCACATTGCAGGAGATGACTGATGATATATTGACTGTAATGCTGGTAGGACACTTCTGCCTGTTTCACTCTCAGAGTTCTTCACATGTGAGTACAGATCCAGCAGAAAATCTGATTGAACAATGTTAAACTGAAACCCATGAAAATTTCTCTCCTCAAAGGGGAAAGATGTGTAGTTGCACACAGATGTAAACAGTTTTGTGTATTTTTCTCCTGTATCTGTTTCACACTCTGATGCTGCAACACTCAGATTCACAAGGAACTGGAAACACTTTTCAGACCCATACTGACCCATGTCTTGTTCAAATCTGTGAAGACACAAATATAAACATCATTTTAATGTCTAGTGCTGGATCATTTAAAAACCTGAACGTTGCGTGATTCAGTTTAGACTCTTCACACATTCCTCACAACATTACAACAGCTGAAATGGTCTTAAAAGTGTGATTTGTGTTGTATATTATCTCATGATGAATCAATGCCTGTTTCTCAAACTAAACCAGGGAGATCACTTGTTATTTCAGTAAGTTAAACTTCAGAGCCTTAAGAGGGCTGTCAGATGCAAAGATGACATTTATGAATTAAAGACACATCAGCTGTTGCTGGTTATGAAAAATACACACATGAAATATTCTCTTTTATTTCAGACAGAAGGAGGGAAAGTGGTCCGAGCGTGTGAAACACAAAACTGTTTAATTCTTATTTGGTGTAAATCCAGCGTTACGCCCGTTTCACACCACACGTGTAAGCAGCACATAGGCGGAGCGAGAGCAGCCCGTATGGAGAGTGTTGGCACTAAAAGACACTAAAGGGTTTACTGACCATAGGAGAGAGAGATTGACTTTTGATACGATCACTTTTCTCTCACACATACTCAATATAAGCTTATAACATGATGTCTATGTAGTTTCATCAGTTTCTTCAGAAGGTTATGATGACAGTGGGGTTCAGACAGAACACTGACAGCGTGATGCCATCATTTCCTCCTCATTCCCATCAATATAAGCATAACATTTAACATATACTTGTATTATAAATCCTTTAAATGTGCTGTTTTGGTCAAAAAAGTCCTGATAAAAGTGTTTCTGGAAGTGATGGCGACTGTTAAAAACACATCAGACACCACTTACATGCTTTAATATGTCTACCATGTTACAGCATGTCATTTTTGTTCACTTTATTGCTGCTTACATGCCGCTTCTGCTCCGCTGGCACACACTGCATAGGCGTGAGGTGTGAATACTCTCATCTGTTAATATATGATCCAGAACAATAACATGTTGCTTATGTGTGCGGTGTGAAACAGGCGTTATGTAAACAAACACACATGAGTGTTGCGTTTGGTATTTATTACATTACGGACAAAATTGTGTCTACTGCTGTACAATAATAAATCAACTGCAAAAATAATACTTCATTTTGACAAGCAAGGTGCAATCTTTTTTATTTACGTCTGTAACTATGGTTACAAGTGTCACGTGCAGCTAGAATACACTTGTTCATAAAGACAGAAGAAGGCCTGGATCACATAGAACACGTTTTTTGCCGTTAGCATATTGCTACGCTGTTTATTTGCAAAAAAAATCAACTCTGCGCTGAAAAGCGCTTGACGCCATTCTCGTTTTATTCATTGGCCAATGGAAGGAATGGACAGGCGGGGCTTCTGTTGTGGTGATGAAAATGTGCAGTTAAGCTTAAAATGTCCGCAGACTGCAGTGATGAAGAAGAAACTTATGTTGGCTGTTGGGGGTTAACAGAGCAAGAAAAAGCCCATTTTTAAAGTTTCTGATAATATGACAGTTAACAGCACTGACAGGATAGCTGATAATTCGTTGCCTAGCAACATGAAAAACAGTTGTGCGCTACTCTTTTCAAAAAGTACAGCAACCTTAAAGTTTAACCATTGAGTCTCTTGACTACAGTTCATCAGACTTACGCTTATTTTGCACATTTATTTACAGATTCAACATAAAAAACAAACACAGAGTGATATTGTATCACGAGACTCTCACCTGAGTTGTGAGATGTACGGCAGACACTGGAGGAATCCTCTCACTTCACTCTCTTCATGTGTCCAGTCTATCAGCTCTACTGGTTTCTTCTCTGTTTGGAGTTTCAGCACTTCTAGGAGGATGAAGCTCTTTCTCTCTGAGAGGTTTATTCTCCAGACTTTAGGAGATGACTGATGATATATTGACTGTAATGCTGGTAGGACACTTCTGCCTGTTTCACTCTCATAGTTCTTCACATGTGAACACAGATCCAGCAGAAATTCCCACTGTTCAATCTGATACGTATCATCTTCATTATAATATTCTTCATAAAAGGGGAAAGTTGTGTATCTGCACACAGATGTTAATAGTTCAGTGTATTTTTCTTCTGTATTTGTGTCAAACTCTGATGCTGCAGTGAACAGATTCACCAGAAACTGAGCAGCAGATTCTCTCTTCTGATAGAAATCATAAGTAAATCTGTGGAGAAACACACATCATTATCACATTAATGTCCAGTGCAGGATAATATGAGATACTGTGGGTGATTGATCATTTAAATAAATTATATTTAAATACAAAAGTCTCATTCAATGATCAGTTCAGTAACAGTTGATATTTGAGGTGTGTTGTTTATTTAGGAGTATAATAATGTAATAGATCATCTCTTTCTTGTTTATTGGATAGATGCTCTCTTGTGGATTATTCAGTACATGTGCAACAAAGGTTGAGTGATTTAATTCATGTCCTTTAACTGCTTATTTAAAACCATTTATTTCATTGACACAGATTCAAAAAGGCTGAATTATCAAAAGAACAATTTAATCTCAGTCTCAGTGATATAAGTTTAATAACTCTTAAAATGAGAAATAATCATTTATAGTATTGAAGCAGCATTAAGACCTCAGGAACTAACTCAGATTGAAGGGATATGTGACTTTAACTATCATTCAGAAAAGACTAAACATCATATTTCTCCATCACTGGTTACACACACCTCTAATGATAGAATACAGTGAGAACAGTAAGTGATCACTTCCATTATCATCTTTAGTTTACATGTGAAGGGAAACTTCAATTACATTATAAGTCAAAAACTGTGATGAGCAACAGTATAAAGTTTCAACACTGATATTGTTCTGGTTCAATGTGATTTTACTCAATTTATAGTGTTGTGTAGAGCGCAGGTGTTAGGTACGGCTGAGTCTATACAGAGATGTGAACCCTATGCTGTAGTCTGATCTCCAAAACTGTAACAACACATCATTCTACACTGATCACAAGCGCTTCCATTGGTCTGATTGAACTCCTCCACAGGTAATAAACTCAGAGATAGCATCATGTTTACTCAAATAAATGTCTAAATGATCTAAATAAATTATTTGTTCTTCTACATTTAACAACTGGAGCTGCAACAGAAGTCACTATTTATTTGCTGCCATCACTGTCAATGCTTCTCAGACAGTGAACACAACAAGCTGCTTCTTCTTCAGCACTCTTGTCTTGTTAAACAAGCAACACACCTGTGGAAACTGATGACCAGTGGTTATTACCTGTCGACTCACACAACAGTTCAGAATATAAATGAAAACTGATGCTGTTTACACATTGCCAACAAACTTACTCAGTGTCAGAGACAACCAGCATAAATAATAAAGATGATGAACGCTGTTGTTGTTTTAAAAGAAGTTACCACATCAACTCCATTACATTACAGCAGGTTTGCTACAAAACATCTTAATACACTTGAGAATAAGAAGCATTTGTTATTCTCTCTGTTGTGATGATAAACTGATGAGATACAGAACAGATTCATGTGTTTACTGTTTGAGGAAGACGAGTAAAGAGCTGCACGCTTGTGTCCTGTTCTGTCCAGATTTGAGTGTCATGCACACAAGCTGTTGAATTGAACACTTACACAATTATTTTGGTTTTATTCTTTAAAAAGGTGACGAGTGCTTTACTTTACTATAAAATTGTTGATTTTAGCAGAAAAGCGCTTGATGCGATGCAAATATTTTTCATTATCCAATCGAATGAAAGGAGAGGCGGGGCTTCCATTGTGATGATGGAACTTGACAGTTGCTTGAAATGTCTGGAGACTGTAATGATGAAGAAACTTGTGTTGGCTGTTGCGGATTAACGGAGCAAAGTCAGATCAAGCGCCCTCTGGTGGTACATGTTTTAAGTTTCTGATAATATGACAGTTAAAAGCAACTATAGTCCTTGACTGACAGGTCAGCTGATTCGGTGGTTGCCTAGCAACATGAAAAACGGTTGTGCGCTACTATTTTAAAAAAGTCAACCAAAAGGCAGCACAGTGTGTCTCTTATTTTCAATCATAAAAACAGGTTCTGTGTGATCGGCCCTAAGAGCTGTGACTGTAAGCTGATGTGTGAACAGGATATTCAGGATATCTGTAAGTAATACAGCTGTCATTCCTAAAACATGAACAATAATGACATATGACATCAGTGAGAGCTCATGATAGACACACTGTTTACCTGCAAACAAACCACTGCTGCTTACAGCACAAGACCTGTAGAACCTTTGAGTCTCTTGACTACAGTTCCATCAGCCTTACGCTTATTTTGCACATTTATTTACAGATTCAACATAAAAAACAAACACAGGGTGATATTGTATCACAAGACTCTCACCTGAGTTGTGAGATGTACGGCAGACACTGGAGGAATCCTCTCACTTCACTCTCTTCATGTGTCCAGTCTATCAGCTCTACTGGTTTCTTCTCTGTTTGGAGTTTCATCACTTCTAGGAGGATGAAGCTCTTTCTCTCTGAGAGGTTTATTGTCCAGACTTCAGGAGATGACTGATATATTGACTGTAATGCTGGTAGGACACTTCTGCCTGTTTCACTCTCATAGTTCTTCACATGTGAGTACAGATCCAGCAGAAAATCACACTTAATACTTTGATTGTTGTTATTATTACCAATTAAGGGGAAAGTTGTGTAGCTGCACACAGATGTTAATAGTTCAGTGTATTTTTCTTCTGTATTTGTGTCAAACTCTGATGCTGCAGTGAACAGATTCACTAGAAACTGAACAGCAGATTCTCTCTTCTGATAGAAATCATCAGTAAATCTGTGGAGAAACACACATCATTATCACATTAATGTCCAGTGCAGGATAATATGAGATACTGTGGGTGATTCTTCATTTAAATAAATTATATTCAAATACAAAAGTCTCATTCAATGATCAGTTCAGTAACAGTTGATATTTGAGGTGTGTTGTTAAATTAGGAGTATAATTATGTCATAGATCATCTATTTCTTGTTTAGTGGATAGATGCTCTCTTGTGGATTATTCAGTACATGTGGAACAAAGGTTGAGTGATTTAATTCATGTCCTTTAACTGCTTATTTAAAACCATTTATTTCATTGACACAGATTCAAAAAGGCTGAATTATCAAAGAAACAATTTAATGTCAGTCTCAGTGATATATGTTTAATAACTCTTAAAATGAGAAATAATCATTTATAGTATGGAAGCAGCATTAAGACCTCAGGAACTAACTCAGATTGAAGGGATATGTGACTTTAACTATCATTCAGAAAAGACTAAACATCATATTTCTCCATCACTGGTCACACACACCTCTAATGATAGAATACAGTGAGAACAGTAAGTGATCACTTCCATTATCATCTTTAGTTTACATGTGAAGGGAAACTTCAATTACATTATAAGTCAAAAACTGTGATGAGCAACAGTATAAAGTTTCAACACTGATATTGTTCTGGTTCAATGTGATTTTACTCAATTTATAGTGGTGTGTAGAGCGCAGGTGTGAGGTACGGCTGAGTCTATACAGAGATGTGAACCCTATGCTGTAGTCTGATCTCCAAAACTGTAACAACACATCATTCTACACTGATCCCAAGCGCTTCCATTGGTCTGATTGAACTCCTCCACAGGTAATAAACTCAGAGATAGCATCATGTTTACTCAAATAAATGTCTAAATGATCTAAATAAATTTTGTGTTCTTCTACATTTAACAACTGGAGCTGCAACAGAAGTCACTATTTATTTGCTGCCATCACTGTTAATGCTTCTCAGACAGTGAACACAACAAGCTGCTTCTTCTTCAGCACTCTTGTCTTGTTAAACAAGCAACACACCTGTGGAAACTGATGACCAGTGGTTATTACCTGTCGACTCACACAACAGTTCAGAATATAAATGAAAACTGATGCTGTTTACACATTGCCAACAAACTTTCTCAGTGTCAGAGACAACCAGCATAAATAATAAAGATGATGAACGCTGTTGTTGTTTTAAAAGAAGTTACCACATCAACTCCATTACATTACAGCATGTGTGCTACAAAACATCTTAATACACTTGAGAATAAGAAGCATTTGTTATTCTCTCTGTTGTGATGATAAACTGATGAGATACAGAACAGATTCATGTGTTTACTGTTTGAGGAAGACGAGTAAAGAGCTAAACGCTTGTGTCCTGTTCTGTCCAGATTTGAGTGTCATGCACACAAGCTGTTGAATTGAACACTTACACAATTATTTTGGTTTTATTCTTTAAAAAGGTGACGAGTGCTTTACTTTACTATAAAATTGTTGATTTTAGCAGAAAAGCGCTTGATGCGATGCAAATATTTTTCATTATCCAATCGAATGAAAGGAGAGGCGGGGCTTCCATTGTGATGATGGAACTTGACAGTTGCTTGAAATGTCTGGAGACTGTAATGATGAAGAAACTTGTGTTGGCTGTTGCGGATTAACGGAGCAAAGTCAGATCAAGCGCTCTCTGCTGGTACATGTTTTAAGTTTCTGATAATATGACAGTTAAAAGCAACTATAGTCCTTGACTGACAGGTCAGCTGATTCGGTGGTTGCCTAGCAACATGAAAAACGGTTGTGCGCTACTATTTTAAAAAAGTCAACCAAAAGGCAGCACAGTGTGTCTCTTATTTTCAATCATAAAAACAGGTTCTGTGTGATCGGCCCTAAGAGCTGTGACTGTAAGCTGATGTGTGAACAGGATATTCAGGATATCTGTAAGTAATACAGCTGTCATTCCTAAAACATGAACAATAATGACATATGACATCAGTGAGAGCTCATGATAGACAAACTGTTCACCTGCAAACAAACCACTGCTGCTTACAGCACAAGACCTGTTGAACCTTTGAGTCTCTTGACTACAGTTCCATCAGCCTTACGCTTATTTTGCACATTTATTTACAGATTCAACATAAAAAACAAACACAGAGTGATATTGTATCACAAGACTCTCACCTGAGTTGTGAGATGTACGGCAGACACTGGAGGAATCCTCTCACTTCACTCTCTTCATGTGTCCAGTCTATCAGCTCTACTGGTTTCTTCTCTGTTTGGAGTTTCAGCACTTCTAGGAGGATGGAGCTCTTTCTCTCTGAGAGGTTTATTGTCCAGACTTCAGGAGATGACTGATGATATATTGACTGTAATGCTGGTAGGACACTTCTGCCTGTTTCACTCTCATAGTTCTTCACATGTGAGTACAGATCCAGAAGAAAATCACACTGAATACTTTGATAATAGTAATTATTACCATTTAAGGGGAAAGTTGTGTAGCTGCACACAGATGTTAATAGTTCAGTGTGTTTTTCTTCTGTATTTGTGTCAAACTCTGATGCTGCAGTGAACAGATTCACTAGAAACTGAACAGCAGATTCTCTCTTCTGATAGAAATCATCAGTAAATCTGTGGAGAAACACACATCATTATCACATTAATGTTCAGTGCAAGATAATATGAGATACTGTGGGTGATTCTTCATTTAAATAAATTATATTCAAATACAAAAGTCTCATTCAATGATCAGTTCAGTAACAGTTGATATTTGAGGTGTGTTGTTAAATTAGGAGTATAATAATGTCATAGATCATCTATTTCTTGTTTAGTGGATAGATGCTCTCTTGTGGATTATTCAGTACATGTGGAACAAAGGTTGAGTGATTTAATTCATGTCCTTTAACTGCTTATTTAAAACCATTTATTTCATTGACACAGATTCAAAAAGGCTGAATTATCAAAGAAACAATTTAATCTCAGTCTCAGTGATATATGTTTAATAACTCTTAAAATGAGAAATAATCATTCATAGTATGGAAGCAGCATTAAGACCTCAGGAACTAACTCAGATTGAAGGGATATGTGACTTTAACTATCATTCAGAAAAGACTAAACATCATATTTCTCCATCACTGGTTACACACACCTCTAATGATAGAATACAGTGAGAACAGTAAGTGATCACTTCCATTATCATCTTTAGTTTACATGTGAAGGGAAACTTCAATTACATTATGGGTAAAAAACTGTGTTGAGCATCAGTATAAAGTTTCAACACTGATATTGTTCTGGTTCAATGTGATTTTACTCAATTTCTAGTGGTGTGTAGAGCGCAGGTGTTAGGTACGGCTGAGTCTATACAGAGATGTGAACCCTATGCTGTAGTCTGATCTCCAAAACTGTCACAACACATCATTCTACGCTGATCACAAGCGCTTCCATTGGTCTGCTTGAACTCCTCCTCAGGTAATAAACTCAGAGATATCATCATGTTTACTCACACAAATGTCAGAATGAATTATCTAAATAAATTATTTGTTCTTCTACATTTAACAACTGGAGCTGCAACAGAAGTCACTATTTATTTGCTGCCATCACTGTTAATGCTTCTCAGACATTGAACACAACAAGCTGCTTCTTCTTCAGGACTCTTGTCTTGTTAAACAAGCAACACACCTGTGGAAACTGATGACCAGTGGTTATTACCTGTCGACGTTGACAACATTCAGAATATAAATGAAAACTGATGCTGTTTACACAGTGACAACAAACTTTCTCAGTGTGAGAGACAACCAGCATAAATAATAAAGATGATGAACGCTGTTGTTGTTTTGAAAGAAGTTACCACATCAACTCCATTACATTACAGCAGGTTTGCTACAAAACATCTTAATACACTTGAGAATAAGAAGCATTTGTTATTCTCTCTGTTGTGATGATAAACTGATGAGATACAGAACAGGATTCATGTGTTTACTGTTTGAGGAAGACGAGTAAAGAGCTAAACGCTTTTGTCCTGTTCTGTCCAGATTTGAGTGTCATCAACACAAGCTGTTGAACTGAACACTCACAAATATTATTTGGTTTTGTTGTTTAAAAAGGTGACGAGTGCTTTATTTTACTATGGAATTGTTGATTTTAGCAGAAAAGCGCTTGATGCGACGCAAATATTTTTCATTATCCAATCGAATGAATGAAGAGGCGGAGCTTCCATTGTGGAGACGGAACTTGACAGTTGCTTGAAATGTCTGGAGACTGTAATGATGAAGAAACTTGTGTTGGCTGTTGCGGATTAACCGAGTAAAGTCAGATCAAGCGCTCTCTGCTGGTACATGTTTTAAGTTTCTGATAATATGACAGTTAACACCAACTAGAGCACTCTTGCTATAGTCCTTGACTGACAGGACAGCTGATTCAGTGGTTGCCTAGCAACATGAAAAACGGTTGTGCGCTACTATTTTCAAAAAGTCAACCAAAAGGCAGCACAGTGTGTCTCTTATTTTAAACATAAAAACAGGTTCTGTGTGATCGGCCCTAAGAGCTGTGACTGTAAGCTGATGTGTGAACAGGATATTCAGGATATCTGTAAGTAATACAGCTGTCAGTCATAAAACATGAACAATAATGACATATGACATCAGTGAGAGCTCATGATAGACACACTGTTCACCTGCAAACAAACCACTGCTGCTTACAGCACAAGACCTGTAGAACCTTTGAGTCTCTTGACTACAGTTCCATCAGACTTACGCTTATTTTGCACATTTATTTACAGATTCAACATAAAAAACAAACACAGGGTGATATTGTATCACGAGACTCTCACCTGAGTTGTGAGATGTACGGCAGACACTGGAGGAATCCTCTCACTTCACTCTCTTCATGTGTCCAGTCTATCAGCTCTACTGGTTTCTTCTCTGTTTGGAGTTTCAGCACTTCTAGGAGGATGAAGCTCTTTCTCTCTGAGAGGTTTATTCTCCAGACTTTAGGAGATGACTGATGATATATTGACTGTAATGCTGGTAGGACACTTCTGCCTGTTTCACTCTCATAGTTCTTCACATGTGAACACAGATCCAGCAGAAAATCACACTGAATACTTTGATTGTTGTTATTATTACCATTTAAGGGGAAAGTTGTGTAGCTGCACACAGATGTTAATAGTTTAGTGTATTTGTCTCCTGTATTTGTGTCAAACTCTGATGCTGCAGTGAACAGATTCACCAGAAACTGAGCAGCAGATTCTCTCTTCTGATACAAAACCTCAGTAAATCTGTGGAGAAACACACATCATTATCACATTAATGTCCAGTGCAGGATAATATGAGATACTGTGGGTGATTCATTATTTAAATAAATTATATTAAAATATAAAAGTCCCATTCAATGATCAGTTCAGTAACAGTTGATATTTGAGGTATATATTAGGAGTATATTAGGAAATAATTAAATTTATTATATGTGTGCTTTCCTGTAGCTCAGTGTTCGGCCCTAAGAGCTGTGATCGGCCCTAAGAGCTGTGACTGTAAGCTGATGTGTGAACAGGATATTCAGGATATCTGTAAGTAATACAGCTGTCAGTCATAAAACATGAACAATAATGACATATGACATCAGTGAGAGCTCATGATAGACACACTGTTCACCTGCAAACAAACCACTGCTGCTTACAGCACAAGACCTGTAGAACCTTTGAGTCTCTTGACTACAGTTCCATCAGACTTACGCTTATTTTGCACATTTATTTACAGATTCAACATAAAAAACAAACACAGGGTGATATTGTATCACGAGACTCTCACCTGAGTTGTGAGATGTACGGCAGACACTGGAGGAATCCTCTCACTTCACTCTCTTCATGTGTCCAGTCTATCAGCTCTACTGGTTTCTTCTCTGTTTGGAGTTTCAGCACTTCTAGGAGGATGAAGCTCTTTCTCTCTGAGAGGTTTATTCTCCAGACTTTAGGAGATGACTGATGATATATTGACTGTAATGCTGGTAGGACACTTCTGCCTGTTTCACTCTCATAGTTCTTCACATGTGAACACAGATCCAGCAGAAAATCACACTGAATACTTTGATTGTTGTTATTATTACCATTTAAGGGGAAAGTTGTGTAGCTGCACACAGATGTTAATAGTTTAGTGTATTTGTCTCCTGTATTTGTGTCAAACTCTGATGCTGCAGTGAACAGATTCACCAGAAACTGAGCAGCAGATTCTCTCTTCTGATACAAAACCTCAGTAAATCTGTGGAGAAACACACATCATTATCACATTAATGTCCAGTGCAGGATAATATGAGATACTGTGGGTGATTCATTATTTAAATAAATTATATTAAAATATAAAAGTCCCATTCAATGATCAGTTCAGTAACAGTTGATATTTGAGGTATATATTAGGAGTATATTAGGAAATAATTAAATTTATTATATGTGTGCTTTCCTGTAGCTCAGTGTTGAGAGCATTGTGTTAACAACGAAAGATTGTGGGTTCGATCCCAGGGGATTGCAAATACCTATGCATAAATGTAGGGGATAATGCAATGTAAATCGCTTTGGATAAAAGCGTCTGCCAAATGCGTAAATGTAAATAGATCATCTCTTGTTTATTGGATAGATGCTCTCTTTTGGATTATTCAGTACATGTGCAACAAAGGTTGAGTGATTTAATTCATGTCCTTTAACTGCTTATTTAAAACCATTTATTTCATTGACACAGATTCAAAAAGGCTGAATTATCAAAGAAACTATTTAATGTCAGTCTCAGTGATATATGTTTAATAAATCTTAAAATGAGAAATAATCATTTATAGTATTGAAGCAGCATTAAGACCTCAGGAACTAACTCAGATTGAAGGGATACGTGACTTTAACTATCATTCAGAAAAGACTAAACATCATATTTCTCCATCACTGGTTACACACACCTCTAATGATAGAATACAGTGAGAACAGTAAGTGTTCACTTCCATTATCATCTTTAGTTTACATGTGAAGGGAAACTTCAATTACATTATAAGTCAAAAACTGTGATGAGCAACAGTATAAAGTTTCAACACTGATATTGTTCTGGTTCAATGTGATTTTACTCAATTTATAGTGTTGTGTAGAGCGCAGGTGTTAGGTACGGCTGAGTCTATACAGAGATGTGAACCCTATGCTGTAGTCTGATCTCCAAAACTGTAACAACACATCATTCTACACTGATCCCAAGCGCTTCCATTGGTCTGATTGAACTCCTCCACAGGTAATAAACTCAGAGATAGCATCATGTTTACTCAAATAAATGTCTAAATGATCTAAATAAATTTTGTGTTCTTCTACATTTAACAACTGGAGCTGCAACAGAAGTCACTATTTATTTGCTGCCATCACTGTTAATGCTTCTCAGACAGTGAACACAACAAGCTGCTTCTTCTTCAGCACTCTTGTCTTGTTAAACAAGCAACACACCTGTGGAAACTGATGACCAGTGGTTATTACCTGTCGACTCACACAACAGTTCAGAATATAAATGAAAACTGATGCTGTTTACACATTGCCAACAAACTTACTCAGTGTCAGAGACAACCAGCATAAATAATAAAGATGATGAACGCTGTTGTTGTTTTAAAAGAAGTTACCACATCAACTCCATTACATTACAGCAGGTTTGCTACAAAATATCTTAATACACTTGAGAATAAGAAGCATTTGTTATTCTCTCTGTTGTGATGATAAACTGATGAGATACAGAACAGATTCATGTGTTTACTGTTTGAGGAAGACGAGTAAAGAGCTGCACGCTTGTGTCCTGTTCTGTCCAGATTTGAGTGTCATGCACACAAGCTGTTGAATTGAACACTTACACAATTATTTTGGTTTTATTCTTTAAAAAGGTGACGAGTGCTTTACTTTACTATAAAATTGTTGATTTTAGCAGAAAAGCGCTTGATGCGATGCAAATATTTTTCATTATTCAATCGAATGAAAGGAGAGGCGGGGCTTCCATTGTGATGATGGAACTTGACAGTTGCTTGAAATGTCTGGAGACTGTAATGATGAAGAAACTTGTGTTGGCTGTTGCGGATTAACGGAGCAAAGTCAGATCAAGCGCCCTCTGGTGGTACATGTTTTAAGTTTCTGATAATATGACAGTTAAAAGCAACTATAGTCCTTGACTGACAGGTCAGCTGATTCGGTGGTTGCCTAGCAACATGAAAAACGGTTGTGCGCTACTATTTTAAAAAAGTCAACCAAAAGGCAGCACAGTGTGTCTCTTATTTTCAATCATAAAAACAGGTTCTGTGTGATCGGCCCTAAGAGCTGTGACTGTAAGCTGATGTGTGATCAGGATATTCAGGATATCTGTAAGTAATACAGTTGTCATTCCTAAAACATGAACAATAATGACATATGACATCAGTGAGAGCTCATGATAGACAAACTGTTCACCTGCAAACAAACCACTGCTGCTTACAGCACAAGACCTGTAGAACCATTGAGTCTCTTGACTACAGTTCCATCAGACTTACGCTTATTTTGCACATTTATTTACAGATTCAACATAAAAAACAAACACAGGGTGATATTGTATCACAAGACTCTCACCTGAGTTGTGAGATGTACGGCAGACACTGGAGGAATCCTCTCACTTCACTCTCTTCATGTGTCCAGTCTATCAGCTCTACTGGTTTCTTCTCTGTTTGGAGTTTCAGCACTTCTAGGAGGATGAAGCTCTTTCTCTCTGAGAGGTTTATTCTCCAGACTTCAGGAGATGACTGATGACATATTGACTGTAATGCTGGTAGGACACTTCTGCCTGTTTCACTCTCATAGTTCTTCACATGTGAGTACAGATCCAGAAGAAAATCACACTGAAATCTTTGATAATAGTAATTATTACAATTTAAGGGGAAAGTTGTGTAGCTGCACACAGATGTTAATAGTTCAGTGTGTTTTTCTTCTGTATTTGTGTCAAACTCTGATGCTGCAGTGAACAGATTCACTAGAAACTGAACAGCAGATTCTCTCTTCTGATAGAAATCATCAGTAAATCTGTGGAGAAACACACATCATTATCACATTAATGTCCAGTGCAGGATAATATGAGATACTGTGGGTGATTCTTCATTTAAATAAATTATATTCAAATACAAAAGTCTCATTCAATGATCAGTTCAGTAACAGTTGATATTTGAGGTGTGTTGTTAAATTAGGAGTATAATTATGTCATAGATCATCTATTTCTTGTTTAGTGGATAGATGCTCTCTTGTGGATTATTCAGTACATGTGGAACAAAGGTTGAGTGATTTAATTCATGTCCTTTAACTGCTTATTTAAAACCATTTATTTCATTGACACAGATTCAAAAAGGCTGAATTATCAAAGAAACAATTTAATGTCAGTCTCAGTGATATATGTTTAATAACTCTTAAAATGAGAAATAATCATTCATAGTATGGAAGCAGCATTAAGACCTCAGGAACTAACTCAGATTGAAGGGATACGTGACTTTAACTATCATTCAGAAAAGACTAAACATCATATTTCTCCATCACTGGTTACACACACCTCTAATGATAGAATACAGTGAGAACAGTAAGTGTTCACTTCCATTATCATCTTTAGTTTACATGTGAAGGGAAACTTCAATTACATTATGGGTCAAAAACTGTGTTGAGCAAGAGTATAAAGTTTCAACACTGATATTGTTCTGGTTCAGTGTGATTTTACTCAATTTATAGTGGTGTGTAGAGCGCAGGTGTTAGGTACGGCTGAGTCTATACAGAGATGTGAACCCTATGCTGTAGTCTGATCTCCAAAACTGTCACAACACATCATTCTACGCTGATCACAAGCGCTTCCATTGGTCTGCTTGAACTCCTCCTCAGGTGATAAACTCAGATATAGCATCATGTTTACTCAAATAAATGTCAGAATGAATTATCTAAATAAATTATTTGTTCTTCTACATTTAACAACTGGAGCTGCAACAGAAGTCACTATTTATTTGCTGCCATCACTGTTAATGCTTCTCAGACAGTGAACACAACAAGCTGCTTCTTCTTCAGCACTCTTGTCTTGTTAAACAAGCAACACACCTGTGGAAACTGATGACCAGTGGTTATTACCTGTCGACTCACACAACAGTTCAGAATATAAATGAAAACTGATGCTGTTTACACACTGACAACAAACTTACTCAGTGTCAGAGACAACCAGCATAAATAATAAAGATGATGAACGCTGTTGTTGTTTTGAAAGAAGTTACCACATCAACTCCATTACATTACAGCATGTGTGCTACAAAACATCTTAATACACTTGAGAATAAGAAGCATTTGTTATTCTCTCTGTTGTGATGATAAACTGATGAGATACAGAACAGGATTCATGTGTTAACTGTTTGAGGAAGACGAGTAAAGAGCTAAACGCTTTTGTCCTGTTCTGTCCAGATTTGAGTGTCATCAACACAAGCTGTTGAACTGAACACTCACAAATATTATTTGGTTTTGTTGTTTAAAAAGGTGACGAGTGCTTTATTTTACTATGGAATTGTTGATTTTAGCAGAAAAGCGCTTGATGCGACGCAAATATTTTTCATTATCCAATCGAATGAATGAAGAGGCGGAGCTTCCGTTGTGGAGACGGAACTTGACAGTTGCTTGAAATGTCTGGAGACTGTAATGATGAAGAAACTTGTGTTGGCTGTTGCGGATTAACCGAGTAAAGTCAGATCAAGCGCTCTCTGCTGGTACATGTTTTAAGTTTCTGATAATATGACAGTTAACACCAACTAGAGCACTCTTGCTATAGTCCTTGACTGACAGGACAGCTGATTCAGTGGTTGCCTAGCAACATGAAAAACGGTTGTGCGCTACTATTTTCAAAAAGTCAACCAAAAGGCAGCACAGTGTGTCTCTTATTTTAAACATAAAAACAGGTTCTGTGTGATCGGCCCTAAGAGCTGTGACTGTAAGCTGATGTGTGATCAGGATATTCAGGATATCTGTAAGTAATACAGCTGTCAGTCATAAAACATGAACAATAATGACATATGACATCAGTGAGAGCTCATGGTAGACACACTGTTTACCTGCAAACAAACCACTGCTGCTTACAGCACAAGACCTGTTGAACCTTTGAGTCTCTTGACTACAGTTCCATCAGACTTACGCTTATTTTGCACATTTATTTACAGATTCAACATAAAAAACAAACACAGGGTGATATTGTATCACGAGACTCTCACCTGAGTTGTGAGATGTACGGCAGACACTGGAGGAATCCTCTCACTTCACTCTCTTCATGTGTCCAGTCTATCAGCTCTACTGGTTTCTTCTCTGTTTGGAGTTTCAGCACTTCTAGGAGGATGGAGCTCTTTCTCTCTGAGAGGTTTATTCTCCAGACTTTAGGAGATGACTGATGATATATTGACTGTAATGCTGGTAGGACACTTCTGCCTGTTTCACTCTCATAGTTCTTCACATGTGAGTACAGATCCAGCAGAAATTCCCACTGAATACTTTGATAATAGTTATTATTACCATTTAAGGGGAAAGTTGTGTAGCTGCACACAGATGTTAATAGTTCAGTGTATTTGTCTCCTGTATTTGTGTCAAACTCTGATGCTGCAGTGAACAGATTCCCCAGAAACTGTGATGATGACTTCATCTTTGCTTCTTTTTTCAAAGTATCTTTGCAAAATCTATAAAAAAAGAATGTATTGTAAATATTCTCATTCATTTATGGTACAAATGCAAGTAGGTTAAATTCAACACAGTAAGTGATTTTCATGTTTCAGTCTTTTCTTTTCTTTTTTTGGGTTAGGAAAATGTTTTTAATTTTAGTCTCTCTGTAAATCCAGTGTTGACCTGTGCCTTGTTCAAGGAAACCCTGGTAAAATTAAGCGAACAAACGCTCAATGATTTTAACCACGTGATCTGAACGTGAACGTCTTAAAAGTAAACTTCAACCACACATTACTAATGTCAGAATCTGAAGGAAGGTTCTGCAGCGACTGTGTTCTTCCACAACCAGGCACTGCACAATATTTTGTGATCTTAAACAGCATGTTTATTTCTTGCTCGCTCTATCTGGTTCTGCACAACTTGTGTTACTTCATGACAGTCATGCGCAAACCAGTGGGCGGGGCTAGAGAAGTAATAGTCGTTGATATTCTTTGTTTCCTGAGGCGTCACAATTCTTTTTAATGATGACAGATTTGTTCTAGTTTGGTCTTGTTGTGATGTTAACACCTGTGGCCTGTATCACAAAGCTGGTTTGGGGGTTTACACAGGTAAGTTTGCGTTTAGTTTGAGCGTACTCTGAGTTTTCGGGCTCAAGAAGGTCGATTGGTTGTTAGCAGGTTTTATCGCCATTGTAACTTAGGCTACACGGCTAACCTGCACCAGAGCAGTTTTATTCTGGGTTAGAGATCTCAAACCCAAACTGGACTAATCAGCTGTGAGAAAGTGACGTATATCTGACGCAGTGATGCCACTCCTCATGTATCTCTCGCTCCAAATGAAAAAAACTTTAAAGTGAGAAGATGTTAGAGAGAAAATATTACATAAAGTGTTTAATTTTATGGTATATTTACATTTATTGATTATAATTCAAAACACATTCATATAATTATATATGAGTTGATAATTGATATGTATTAACTCATCTTAAACATTGCATTTAAATTAATATAACTATATTTGTATGAAAACAAACTTTAATATATAAAGCATTTTAAAGCAATGAAGGATTCATATTATCTTTTGATCTTATTGTAAAACTATATAAATCATTTAAATTCAGTTGATTCTGTATTGATATAGTCAGTAACTGCCTTCTCTAACTTTCGTTGCAGCAGTATTTATTTCTGCCTTGTTAATGTGTTTCAATTCATGACATTTTTCATAATGATCTCGTCACCATCTACAGAAAAGTGAAATGCGCTGATACTTGCGAGAAGTCAATCAAACTGATGATGCTTTCCATGTTCCGTGTGATTGGCTGTTTGCCGCACGTGTCACACGTGTCACACTTTCAGGTGCACCCACCTCACGAACTCCGGAACAAACCGGAGTTGACAGAGCAAGTTTATACCAAGCGTTGTGCTACAGCTGAACCTGATCTAAACCAGGTTGGGTTTTGTCAACTCAAAACTTACTCTGCAACTCAGTGTTTGTTCACCTCGCTTCGTGATACAGGCCACAGGTATAGACACACATACAATACACCCCTCTCTCTATTCTCAGATTGAGCATACAAACAAGGCATTAATCCCTGTGCTTAATCTGCATTTATATTTACAGAGATTTCAGCATTAAAACAAACTGAATCTAACTCATAGTGTTATTGTACCATGAGACTCACCTGAGTTGTGAGATGTATGGCAGACACTGGAGGAATCCTCTCACTTCACTCTCTTCATGTGTCCAGTCTATCAGCTCTACTGGTTTCTTCTCTGTTTGGAGTTTCAGCACTTCTAGGAGGATGGAGCTCTTTCTCTCTGAGAGGTTTATTCTCCAGACTTCAGGAGATGACTGATGATATATTGACTGTAATGCTGGTAGGACACTTCTGCCTGTTTCACTCTCATAGTTCTTCACATGTGAACACAGATCCAGCAGAAATTCCCACTGTTCAATCTGATACGTATCATCTTCATTATAATATTCTTCATTTAAGGGGAAAGTTGTGTAGCTGCACACAGATGTTAATAGTTCAGTGTATTTTTCTTCTGTATTTGTGTCAAACTCTGATGCTGCAGTGAACAGATTCACCAGAAACTGAGCAGCAGATTCTCTCTTCTGATACAAAACCTCAGTAAATCTGTGGAGAAACACACATCATTATCACATTAATGTCCAGTGCAGGATAATATGAGATACTGTGGGTGATTCATTATTTAAATAAATTATATTAAAATATAAAAGTCCCATTCAATGATCAGTTCAGTAACAGTTGATATTTGAGGTATATATTAGGAGTATATTAGGAAATAATTAAATTTATTATATGTGTGCTTTCCTGTAGCTCAGTGTTGAGAGCATTGTGTTAACAACGAAAGATTGTGGGTTCGATCCCAGGGGATTGCAAATACCTATGCATAAATGTAGGGGATAATGCAATGTAAATCGCTTTGGATAAAAGCGTCTGCCAAATGCGTAAATGTAAATAGATCATCTCTTGTTTATTGGATAGATGCTCTCTTGTGGATTATTCAGTACATGTGCAACAAAGGTTGAGTGATTTAATTCATGTCCTTTAACTGCTTATTTAAAACCATTTATTTCATTGACACAGATTCAAAAAGGCTGAATTATCAAAGAAACTATTTAATGTCAGTCTCAGTGATATATGTTTAATAAATCTTAAAATGAGAAATAATCATTTATAGTATTGAAGCAGCATTAAGACCTCAGGAACTAACTCAGATTGAAGGGATACGTGACTTTAATTATCATTCAGAAAAGACTAAACATCATATTTCTCCATCACTGGTTACACACACCTCTAATGATAGAATACAGTGAGAACAGTAAGTGTTCACTTCCATTATCATCTTTAGTTTACATGTGAAGGGAAACTTCAATTACATTATGGGTAAAAAACTGTGTTGAGCATCAGTATAAAGTTTCAACACTGATATTGTTCTGGTTCAGTGTGATTTTACTCAATTTATAGTGGTGTGTAGAGCGCAGGTGTTAGGTACGGCTGAGTCTATACAGAGATGTGAACCCTATGCTGTAGTCTGATCTCCAAAACTGTAACAACACATCATTCTACGCTGATCACAAGCGCTTCCATTCATGGGCGTAAATCTCATTTAACAGTAGGGGGGACAATACATATAAAATTTCTCAAGAGCAAATTTGGAAGGGGACATAAATAATACAGTCAAAATTGTACTTACTACGACACTAAGCGACAATAAGCATTAGGTTTATAGGTTTATCATGCAGACTTGCAGTCATATTATAACTGAACTGAAAACAATAAAGCTTTTTTCCATTTATATATTTTTGTCTTTGTTGTGAAGACAGGAACTACCCATGATACTACATGTTGACATTGAGTCACTTTTTTAAACACTTTTAAAATGTTATCCTGATTTATTCTGCAACATTGTTTGACAAAGTAACCGTACATCGACATTATTGAGTGGTTGTTATTTTCCCCTGTAGTGTCCTTGCTCCGCTAACAAACTTTGTTCATGTTCGTGTACCCAAACAAACTTAAATTCTGTGTTGTACTCGTTGATGAATCGCCCGAGATTCAGTAAACTGAATGTTTATCTTATCCGCCGCACACATACTGCATAAAAATAGATGCTGAGAAAACGATCCTCTCCCACTGAATGAAAGCTGTGCACGTTTTGTGGACGCTAGATATAGTGACAACGTCACAAAACTGTAACCGGTATGTTCGCGGCTGTGTGTGACACGGGACCTGAATGGCAGGATCGGTGGCTAAGTGTTGCGGTTAATGTTCACATCATGCCAGATCGCTTAAAATATAACAATGAATGCGAAACGGCTTTGGCGTGTTAGTTGCAGTGTATGAAGTCCTATGTAACAAGCTAACGTTAACTAGCTTAGTAACGTTTTAATCCCTAACATAGAAGATCATGGAAAAATACATCGGTAATCAGCATTTTTGAAACAAATAATTTATTAATGAATCAGCATCAACTACATTAAAGAGAATCACTTCATTTAAAGTGAATAAAATAGCCTTCTTACTGAAGTTCAACAACCACTGATGAACTGAGCCGCATACCTAGCTTACTTGAACGTGTTGCGCAATACGCAGCAGGTGAGATGAACGTGGAGAGCAGTTATTGGGCCAAACCATTGTGAGAGGCAGGGGAGGGGGAACTCAACAGTTTCTAAATTTAAAACGGATTTTTGCTTTTATATTTTCTAGTAATTACACAATTAGATTAGATAAACATATACAGTTGAAAGAAAAAGTATGTGAACCCTTTGGGCTTACTTGGATTTCTTCATAAATTGGTCATAAAATGTGTTCTGATCTTCATCTAAGTCACAACAATAGAGAAACACAGTCTGCTTAAACTAATACCGCACAAACATTATATGTTTTCATGTTTTTATTGAACACAACATGTAAACATTCATAGTGCAGGGTGGAAAAAGTATGTGAACCTCTGGGTTTAATAACTGGTTGACCCTCCTTTGGCAGCAACCTCAACCAAACCTCAACCTCAACAGTAACCTCAACCAAACGTTTCCTATAGTTGCAGATCAGACCTGCACAACGGTCAGGAGAAATTTTGGACCATTCCTCTTTACAAAAGTGTTTCAGTTCAGCAATATTCTTGGGATGTCTGGTGTGAATCGCTCTCTTGAGGTCATGCCACAGCATCTCAATCGGGTTGAGGTCAGGACTCTGACTGGGCCACTCCAGAAGGCGTATTTTCTTCTGTTGAAGCCATTCTGTTGTTGATTTACTTCTATGCTTTGGGTCGTTGTCCTGTTGCATCGTCCATCCTTTGTTAAGCTTCAGTTGGCGGACAGATGGTCTTAAGTTTTCCTGCAAAATGTCTTGATAAACTTTGGAATTCATTTTTCCATCGATGACAGTAATCCGTCCAGGGCCTGAGGCAGCAAAGCAGCCCCAAACCATGATGCCCCCTCCACCATATTTCACAGTTGGGATGAGGTTTTGATGTTGGTGTGCTGTGCCTTTTGTTCTCCACACATAGCGTTGTGTGTTCTTTCCAAACAACTCAATTTTGGTTTCATCTGTCCACAGAATGTTTTGCCAGTAGTGCTGTGGAACATCCAGGTGCTCTTTTGCAAACTTCAAACGTGCTGCAATATTTTTTATGGACAGCAGTGGCTTCCTCCGTGGTGTCCTCCCATGAAGTCCATTCTTGTTTAATGTTTTCCTTATTGTAGATTTGTCAACAAAAATGTTAGCATGTGCCAGAGATTTCTGTAAGTGTTTAGCTGACACTCTAGGATTCTTCTTCACCTCATTGAGCATTCTGCGCTGTGCTCTTGCAGTCATCTTTACAGGACAACCACGCCTAGGGAGTGTAGCAACAGTGCTGAACTTTCTCAATTTGTAGACAATCTGTCTTACCGTGGACACATGGACATCAAGGCTTTTAGATATACTTTTGTAGCCCTTTCCAGCTTTATGTAAGTCAACAATTCTTGAACGTAGGTCTTCTGAGAGCTCTTTTATGCGAGGCATGGTTCACATCAGACAACACTTCTTCAGAACAGCAAACTCAAAACGTGTGTGTGTTTTTTATTGGACAGGCCAGCTTTAATCAACACATCCAATCTCATCACATTGATTGGACCCCAGGTTGGCTGACTCCTGGCTCCAATTGGCTCTTGGAGAAGTCATTAGCCTAGGGTTTCACATACTTTTTCCACCCTGCACTATGAATGTTTACATGTTGTGTTCAATAAAAACATGAAAACATATAATGTTTGTGCGGTATTAGTTTAAGCAGACTGTGTTTCTCTATTGTTGTGACTTAGATGAAGATCAGAACACATTTTATGACCAATTTATGAAGAAATCCAAGTAAGCCCAAAGGGTTCACATACTTTTTCTTTCAACTGTATGTATTTATGACAATAGCAAATGTAATTGATCGAGGGGGGACAACCCTCGGATAGAGGGGGACATGTCCCCTCCGCCCTCCCCGGGATTTACGCCCATGCTTCCATTGGTCTGCTTGAACTCCTCCACAGGTAATAAACTCAGAGATAGCATCATGTTTACTCAAACAAATGTCAGAATGAATTATCTAAATAAATGATTTGTTCTTCTACATTTAACAACTGGAGCTGCAACAGAAGTCACTATTTATTTGCTGCCATCACTGTTAATGCTTCTCAGACAGTGAACACAACAAGCTGCTTCTTCTTCAGAACTCTTGTCTTGTTAAACAAGCAACACACCTGTGGAAACTGATGACCAGTGGTTATTACCTGTCGACTCACACAACAGTTCAGAATATAAATGAAAACTGATGCTGTTTGCACACTGATAACAAACTTACTCAGTGTCAGAGACAACCAGCATAAATAATAAAGATGATGAACGCTGTGTTTGTTTTAAAAGAAGTTACCACATCAACTCCATTACATTACAGCAGGGTCCGTGTCTCACCTGATCATTTGATTATTCCATTCAATACAACCAGAACGAAATGACCCGAATTACTGTTTTTTAAAAATTGAAATTGTGATTTCACGCGGTCTTCTGCTCGCGCACACTTTGCGCATGCGCAATGCACAGCCACTTACTAGGATCGGCTCTCACTAAATCCTAGGTGTTTCGAGTGTGACGTAACCCTGTTTGTTGGCATGTTTAACAATCATAGGTAGTTTGAAGGGTTAGGATGTGGGTTTGGGTGAAGTACCAGGATTAAGGGCAATCAAACATTCGAAGCTTGAAATAGATGCATTTACATACGCTTCTTTTATTACTTTTCACTCCCGTTACAATAGTCACACTGAGAGAAAGGAGGATATGACGGTGGAAAATATCTCCAAAATTTAATATTAAACAATTTCTAACGTTGACATATAATACTTTCCAGAGCTTACAGTCGAAGTTTGTTAGTATTATTACTTTTAATATGTGACATTTAAGCGAACAGTTAGGTAGCCACAGCTTGCTAGCAGCAGCAAAGGTGTAGATCCATAAATTACGGTTGTAATTTATATGTGATGCTTAACCTCACTCAACCGAGTTTATTAGGTTCCCCCAGCAAAAACTTCAGTTCTGCTATAGAGTAATTCATAAAGGTTTTTATGTAGTCATTTGCACTATACATTACATCAGTTTAGCTCAATTAACCTAGTCAATTTCCATATGATTGTAGTCATATCCCTATGCCTATCTAGGGAATAATTTCCTTTATGCAGATTTTGCTTGCATTAGGCTTCTATTTTTAGGTAACATGCCAGAGCCTGTACCAGAACTGGCAGGCAATAATATTGTGTTCCCCAGAGAGCATATGGCCTCTTTTGCCGACATCTCGTGAAATGTCAGATTATTTATAAACATTTCATGAATATGAAACATTAACAGCTCGAGTAAAGACATTGTACATTATATCTGACCGATCGCAAAATTCGTGAAGAGCGTTGCGTACGCAGAAGTTCATGCGAAATGACCCAAAAATGAAAAAAACAGTCATTGGGGTCGTTTTTTGTTTTGGATGATGTATTAATTGGATTTCCCGTTTTAAGCTGAAATGAGAAGAAAACCATTGTTTTAAATAAAACTTTTCATACAGAAAAACGAAATGTCGACTGTTTTTTTTTTCTTTTCCCATTTGTTGAATTGAATGGAATAATCAAATGATCAGATGATACACGGACCCAACAGGTTTGCTACAAACCATCTTAATACACATGAGAATAAGAAGCATTTGTTATTCTCTCTGTTGGGATGATAAACTGATGAGATACAGAACAGGGGTTTATTACAGAAAGCAGATTAATTTACCGTCAGCTAAACCCTGAACTCTCGGTTGATAAACCCAAACCTTGCTTGCTGTCTGTTACAAAAACACCTGAGAAGAGTTAGTTAGATTCAACCTCCTGAAAGATACCCAGAGTTAACACTCGCTCACAGAAACAACTTGAAGACAGTGTCAATGGATCACAGATTTCACGAGTCACCATGGAAACGGACGGGAAGCTTAAAGTTTTTGACTGTAAAATAACATTAAAAATCAGAAGTTTTTTTACAGAAGACTTAATTCTGCATCAGAGTATAAAGTGCGACATAAAATTTAATTATTTAGGTTATATGTTTATAAAACTATAAACACAACAAATTAATTGTTTAATTAAATATATAATGAAAAACCTTAAGTCTAATTTTTTAATGTAAATAGATTTAAAATTATATTAAGAATTTAAATGTGTGAACAATATGCCATTGTGATCCCATTGATGGGTCACATAATAAAGTCTTGGACACCTGCCAGCCTGGGAATCAAACTTGCAACCGTTGAGTTTGAAATTTGTCTCTAACCTTTAGGCCACAACTATCTTTGACCCAAAGCATCAAATATTGCCTAATAAGTGGACAAGAGTAGTGATATGTATTCCTCTGGAGTTAAAATTCTTCACTATTAACTTCGATTAACTGTTGGAAATTGTAAGATGTGTAAATACACGCAGTGATATTTAGAGATTTTTTTTATACAATTAATTCAAAGTATATACAATATTTCATATAACTACATAAAGTTTAACAATAACAGCTTACATTATTTGATCTAAAGATTATATCATTTTAAAAGGTTAAATAATAAAGTTAATAAAAACATTGCTATGGGTAAAATTGGAGATGTAATTGTAATATTGCTGTAAGATTATGATATATTATACATAATCTGTGTTTCCACGGCCACTTGACGCTCATCAAAAGCGCACACATGCGCAGACAACCCCTAAAGCTTAGAAACATTTCCTTAAATGAACTAACCCTGAAACATAACCTGATCTGGAGCATGTTATCTTCATAGAGTAAGTTGCTATGGTTACTAACATACCCTGAAAGTTATCTCTGTTTTTGGAACTGAAGTGGTGTTACCAGCTAACTAACCCTTTAATTTACCCGGGTATGTCACATAACCAGCTTTCTGTAATACACACCAGGATTCATGTGTTTACTGTTTGAGGAAGACGAGTAAAGAGCTGCACGCTTGTGTCCTGTTCTGTCCAGATTTGAGTGTCATCAACACAAGCTGTTGAACTGAACACTGACAAATATTATTTGGTTTTGTTCTTTAAAAAGGTGACGAGTGCTTGTTGTGTTTGAAGGCCTTGTTTGTGGAAAAAAATCAGGTCACCTGCTCAAACATTACACAACATGAGAAATGAAACTTGTTCACATGAACAACAGCAACAAACACCAATGAGAGTGCAACACAATAAAACTAAACACAAGTTTGTTGAGTCAGAATTGGTCTTAAGACTCTCACCTGAGTTGTGAGATGTACGGCAGACACTGGAGGAATCCTCTCACTTCACTCTCTTCATGTGTCCAGTCTATCAGCTCTACTGGTTTCTTCTCTGTTTGGAGTTTCAGCACTTCTAGGAGGATGGAGCTCTTTCTCTCTGAGAGGTTTATTCTCCAGACTTCAGGAGATGACTGATGATATATTGACTGTAATGCTGGTAGGACACTTCTGCCTGTTTCACTCTCATAGTTCTTCACATGTGAGTAGAGAACCAGCAGAAAATCACACTTCTCATAATTCATAGATGACAGCAGCATCTTCACAGTTGTTTCTTTGATCTCTTTCTGACAAAGAGCTGCTTGCAGACACAAATCCAGTACAAATAATCCTGTTCTGCTTTTCCAACGTTCAGATGATTCATTTGATGGTTTAATAAATCTAAAGAGAGAAAACAAGATTTTGTAAGTGATGACAAAAGAGGCAACAGAAGTGTAAACTGTGGCAGCGGGGCTGTAAAATGACACTTCAGTCTTAAAATGTTTTTACAGGAAACACCAAAAGTACTTTTACTTCTCCTAAATCATCTGTTAATTCAGAATAATTGTGAACATATTGTAAATTAATTTAATGGTTATTAGGTAATTACACTAAATAAATAAATAAAAAGGGGATTAAACTTTCATCAAGAGCTGTGTGGCTTTAAAATGGTGTTTCATAGGTTGTGGTTAAAATAAAATGAAGATAAAATGATTTTTTAAATAAAATCTATGCAAATAGTTAAATGCATTGAACAATAAATTCCTCAGGTTTTGTATGCTCTGTGCTTGAAATTTAATGGGACATTGAAAGTTGTTTTGACAATCACAATACACTTGTAATGCATGTTTATGTACTTTTTTTTTCTTGACATCCCAAACAGAGCTGCAACTAATAGGTCTAAAGTCTGCGTGCAAATAATCAAACATTGATATACTTGATTGTATTGGGGCACATGGGGACTCCCGAATAAAGTTCTGCTTATGGCCACTATGGCGAGGATCCAGGATCAGCATCGCCTGGGAAACGGCTCGCCAGCTAATGCTGATTAGCTGACGGGCATAAAAGCCGCGTGCTCACAGCACTCTGGGTCCTGGTTCTGGTCGCACCTACCGCAGTGCCTGTTTGACCCCCAGCGTGAAAGAGTGAGGGGACAGCAAGGGAGACACGAAATAAAGACATGGATAAAGACCCAACTACACGAGCACGGACTGGCGGATCTTAATTCACGAGCACCCCGGGTGTCACCTTTTGGACTTATTATTTGAAGTTGTACAATAAATTCCCCACTGGGGTTGCTGGCACCTCCATTCTGTGTGTCATGTCTCATACCCTGTCACACCCCGTAAAGGCTTTGGCCGGCCCTGTGATCCCCTTCCGAAAGTCTCTTATCTTTTCACACAAACTCCACCAATAGCTACAAAAGTGAGTGTAGACTCTCTCCCACCAGACACAGAGATGTGTTTTCACCCGGCCCCGGAAAATGACAATGTGATAAAGAGCTCTGTGAGCTTATTATGAGACGGAGAGTTCAACTCAAAGATTTCACTTCCCAGTTAACAGCAATGACTGTCGATTCACAAGCAGCAACTACTTCAATAGTAAGAAGTGTCAGTCTTATGGACTTAATAACACCTGAATGATATTACAGCAATTATAGCATGAAAGCTGCATTAAGACTTCTAGATCAATCTCAGATCAAAGAACATGTGACTGTAACTAACAATCCCCTCATATCACCTCACCATTGGGATGTTTAAACCTCAAATGATAGATAAGATGAGAAAGAAAAGTGATCACTTCCATTATAATCTTTACTTTACATGTTAAGGGAAACTTAATTTACACAACAGATCAGAAAAACTGGGTTGAGAAACAGTATAAAGTTTTAATATTTACATTGTTCTGGGTTCAATCTGTCACACTTAAGGCAAGATTGACTAGAAAAGGGAATATAATGTGAATATAAAAATAGCACATAATGTGTTAACACCAACAGTGAGTTAAAATGAACATCAGTCTTAAGAGTGCAGTTACCACATGCACTCAATACACATGAATATATTCTGATAATTCCAGCAGGAGGAACAGCAGGTTTGCTACAAAACATCTAATACACTTGAGAATAAGAAGCATTTGTTATTCTCTCTGTTGTGATGATAAACTGATGAGATACAGAACAGGATTCATGTGTTTACTGTTTGAGGAAGACGAGTAAAGAGCTAAACGCTTGTGTCCTGTTCTGTCCAGATTTGAGTGTCATCCACACAAGCTGTTAATTAAATTGAATATTAACAAATATGACTTAGTTTATGTTTAAAGGGGTCATATGGCCCGAATATGTATTTCAGCGTATGATTGTTCATGAACCTGTGAGAGATCAAGGGCGGCTGTTCACAAAAGATTTGCTTAAAAAGTGGGGTAATTTCAACCATTACAATTTCTCAAGGACAGTCTGACGCTTCAGATTCGCAGCCTGTAAGTATATTTTCATTGTAAAATACTTTGTTACGGACTAACGCGAGTTGAGTTTGTCGTGTGTGTGTAGCGCATGTTGTTTCTTTATGTGATCTGTAAATGCAGACACGAGCACAACCTGAAAAAAAACAACATAAGTCCTAATAATCAGTAATTATGTTTCAACTAGAGGCAACAAATCTGGTGTCTATAATGGGCTTTATTGTCTTTGTAGAGTCATGACATGGCGTAACACTGGTTGATCAAGAAGCAAAAGCGCTCATGTTATTTATTATGTTATTATTCACCGCTGTAATGCGATTTTTCTCTCTCACACACACTCTGTATGATGTTTAGGGACTATGGTTGTTTGTTTATAATTAATTAATCTTAGCACCCGAATATGTGTTTCAGCTTATGATTGTTCATGAACCTGGGAGAGATCAAGGGCGGCTGTTCACGAAAGATTTGCTTAAAAAGTGGGGCAATTCCAACCATTATATTTCTCAAGGACAGTCTGGCACTTCAGATTCGCAGCCTGTAAGAATATTTGGTATTTTGTTTATTACAAACAATCAATGTACATATGTTTCTTTAAGGTTTTATCTCAGCAGGGCCAAAGTTACGCAACTTCTTCCATGTCGTCTCGAAGAGGAGAAGAAAACATGCAAGGTATGTGGAAAAAAACAGCGCTTTTGAACCTTAAATCATGTGAACACACTGCAATAGATCTAAAACAAATGATAATATTGGTTTTAGCCGTGTCATATCACCCTTTTAAATTCCTTATAAAATGTTTTACGAGTCATGTTTGACAGCCCCAGTTGTAGAAAAATGAAGTCACCCAACATTACACAACATGACAAACATAATTTTAATATGTTCACTTGGTAAAAACAACAGCAACAAACACCAACAGGGGGTTCACACATCGATCAAACTAAACACATGTTTATTAGAGTCAGAATTGGTCTTTAGACTCTCACCTGAGTTGTGAGATGTACGGCAGACACTGGAGGAATCCTCTCACTTCACTCTCTTCATGTGTCCAGTCTATCAGCTCTACTGGTTTCTTCTCTGTTTGGAGTTTCAGCACTTCTAGGAGGATGGAGCTCTTTCTCTCTGAGAGGTTTATTCTCCAGACTTCAGGAGATGACTGATGATATATTGACTGTAATGCTGGTAGGACACTTCTGCCTGTTTCACTCTCATAGTTCTTCACATGTGAACACAGATCCAGCAGAAAATGACACTTAATACTTTGATTGTAGTAATTATTACCATTAAAGGGGAAAGTTGTGTAGCTGCACACAGATGTTAATAGTTCAGTGTATTTTTCTTCTGTATTTGTGTCAAACTCTGATGCTGCAGTGAACAGATTCACCAGAAACTGAACAGCAGATTCTCTCTTCCAATACAAATCATCAGTAAATCTGTGGAGAAACACACATCATTATCACATTAATGTCCAGTGCAGGATAATATGAGATACTGTGGGTGATTCATCATTTAAATAAATTATATTCAAATACAAAAGTCTCATTCAATGATCAGTTCAGTAACAGTTGATATTTGAGGTGTGTTGTTAAATTAGGAGTATAATTATGTCATAGATCATCTATTTCTTGTTTATTGGATAGATGATCTCTTGTGGATTATTCAGTACATGTGCAACAAAGGTTGAGTGATTTAATTCATGACGTTTAACTGCTTATTTAAAACCATTTATTTCATCGACACAGATTCAAAAAGGCTGAATTATCAAAGAAACTATTTAATGTCAGTCTCAGTGATATATGTTTAATAACTCTTAAAATGAGAAATAATCATTTATAGTATTGAAGCAGCATTAAGACCTCAGGAACTAACTCAGATTGAAGGGATACGTGACTTTAACTATCATTCAGAAAAGACTAAACATCATATTTCTCCATCACTGGTTACACACACCTCTAATGATAGAATACAGTGAGAACAGTAAGTGATCACTTCCATTATCATCTTTAGTTTACATGTGAAGGGAAACTTCAATTACATTATGGGTAAAAAACTGTGTTGAGCATCAGTATAAAGTTTCAACACTGATATTGTTCTGGTTCAATGTGATTTTACTCAATTTATAGTGGTGTGTAGAGCGCAGGTGTGAGGTACGGCTGAGTCTATACAGAGATGTGAACCCTATGCTGTAGTCTGATCTCCAAAACTGTAACAACACATCATTCTACGCTGATCACAAGCGCTTCCATTCATGGGCGTAAATCTCATTTAACAGTAGGGGGGACAATACATATAAATTTCTCAAGAGCAAATTTGGAAGGGGACATAAATAATACAGTCAAAATTGTACTTACTACGACACTAAGCGACAATAAGCATTAGGTTTATAGGTTTATCATGCAGACTTTGTTCATGTTCGTGTACCCAAACAAACATAAATTCTGTGTTGTACTCGTTGATGAATCGCCCGAGATTCAGTAAACTGAATGTTTATCTTATCCGCCGCACACATACTGCATAAAAATAGATGCTGAGAAAACGATCCTCTCCCACTGAATGAAAGCTGTGCACGTTTTGTGGACGCTAGATATAGTGACAACGTCACAAAACTGTAACCGGTATGTTCGCGGCTGTGTGTGACACGGGACCTGAATGGCAGGATCGGTGGCTAAGTGTTGCGGTTAATGTTCACATCATGCCAGATCGCTTAAAATATAACAATGAATGCGAAACGGCTTTGGCGTGTTAGTTGCAGTGTATGAAGTCCTATGTAACAAGCTAACGTTAACTAGCTTAGTAACGTTTTAATCCCTAACATAGAAGATCATGGAAAAATACATCGGTAATCAGCATTTTTGAAACAAATAATTTATTAATGAATCAGCATCAACTACATTAAAGAGAATCACTTCATTTAAAGTGAATAAAATAGCCTTCTTACTGAAGTTCAACAACCACTGATGAACTGAGCCGCATACCTAGCTTACTTGAACGTGTTGCGCAATACGCAGCAGGTGAGATGAACGTGGACAGCAGGCATTGGGCCAAACCATTGTGAGAGGCAGGGGAGGGGGAACTCAACAGTTTCTAAATTTAAAACGGATTTTTGCTTTTATATGTTCTAGTAATTACACAATTAGATTAGATAAACATATATGTATTTATGACAATAGCGAATGTAATTGATCGAGGGGGGACAACCCTCGGATAGAGGGGGACATGTCCCCTCCGTCCCCCCCGGGATTTACGCCCATGCTTCCATTGGTCTGCTTGAACTCCTCCTCAGGTAATAAACTCAGAGATAGCATCATGTTTACTCACACAAATGTCAGAATGAATTATCTAAATAAATTTTGTGTTCTTCTACATTTAACAACTGGAGCTGCAACAGAAGTCACTATTTATTTGCTGCCATCACTGTTAATGCTTCTCAGACATTGAACACAACAAGCTGCTTCTTCTTCAGAACTCTTGTCTTGTTAAACAAGCAACACACCTGTGGAAACTGATGACCAGTGGTTATTACCTGTCGACTCACACAACAGTTCAGAATATAAATGAAAACTGATGCTGTTTACACACTGACAACAAACTTACTCAGTGTCAGAGACAACCAGCATAAATAATAAAGATGATGAACGCTGTTGTTGTTTTAAAAGAAGTTACCACATCAACTCCATTACATTACAGCAGGGTCCGTGTCTCACCTGATCATTTGATTATTCCATTCAATACAACCAGAACGAAATGACCCGAATTACTGTTTTTTAAAAATTGAAATTGTGATTTCACGCGGTCTTCTGCTCGCGCACACTTTGCGCATGCGCAATGCACAGCCACTTACTAGGATCGGCTCTCACTAAATCCTAGGTGTTTCGAGTGTGACGTAACCCTGTTTGTTGGCATGTTTAACAATCATAGGTAGTTTGAAGGGTTAGGATGTGGGTTTGGGTGAAGTACCAGGATTAAGGGCAATCAAACATTCGAAGCTTGAAATAGATGCATTTACATACGCTTCTTTTATTACTTTTCACTCCCGTTACAATAGTCACACTGAGAGAAAGGAGGATATGACGGTGGAAAATATCTCCAAAATTTAATATTAAACAATTTCTAACGTTGACATATAATACTTTCCAGAGCTTACAGTCGAAGTTTGTTAGTATTATTACTTTTAATATGTGACATTTAAGCGAACAGTTAGGTAGCCACAGCTTGCTAGCAGCAGCAAAGGTGTAAATCCACAAATTACGGTTGTAATTTATATGTGATGCTTAACCTCACTCAACCGAGTTTATTAGGTTCCCCCAGCAAAAACTTCAGTTCTGCTATAGAGTAATTCATAAAGGTTTTTATGTAGTCATTTGCACTATACATTACATCAGTTAAGCTCAATTAACCTAGTCAATTTCCATATGATTGTAGTCATATCCCTATGCCTATCTAGGGAATAATTTCCTTTATGCAGATTTTGCTTTCATTAGGCTTCTATTTTTAGGTAACATGCCAGAGCCTGTACCAGAACTGGCAGGCAATAATATTGTGTTCCCCAGAGAGCATATGGCCTCTTTTGCCGACATCTCGTGAAATGTCAGATTATTTATAAACATTTCATGAATATGAAACATTAACAGCTCGAGTAAAGACATTGTACATTATATCTGACCGATCGCAAAATTCGTGAAGAGCGTTGCGTACGCAGAAGTTCATGCGAAATGACCCAAAAATGAAAAAAACAGTCATTGGGGTCGTTTTTTGTTTTGGATGATGTATTAATTGGATTTCCCGTTTTAAGCTGAAATGAGAAGAAAACCATTGTTTTAAATAAAACTTTTCATACAGAAAAACGAAATGTCGACTGTTTTTTTTTTCTTTTCCCATTTGTTGAATTGAATGGAATAATCAAATGATCAGATGATACACGGACCCGACAGGTTTTTTACAAAACATCTTAATACACTTGAGAATAAGAAGCATTTGTTATTCTCTCTGTTGTGATGATAAACTGAGATACAGAACAGGGGTGTATTACAGAAAGCAGGTTAATTTACCGTCAGCTAAACCCTGAACTCTCGGTTGATAAACCCAAACCTTGCTTGCTGTCTGTTACAAAAACACCTGAGAAGAGTTATTTTAATCAACCTCCTGAAAGATACCCAGAGTTAACACTCGCTCACAGAAACAACTTGATGACAGTGTCAATGGATCACACATTTCACGAGTCACCATGGAAACGGACGGGAAGCTTAAAGTTTTTGACTGTAAAATAACATTAAAAATCAGAAGTTTTTTTACAGAAGACTTAATTCTGCATCAGAGTATAAAGTGCGACATAAAATTTAATTATTTAGGTTATATGTTTATAAAACTATAAACACAACAAATTAATTGTTTAATTAAATATATAATGAAAAACCTTAAGTCTAATTTTTTAATGTAAATAGATTTAAAATTATATTAAGAATTTAAATGTGTGAACAATATGCCATTGTGATCCCATTGATGGGTCACATAATAAAGTCTTGGACACCTGCCAGCCTGGGAATCAAACTTGCAACCGTTGAGTTTGAAATTTGTCTCTAACCTTTAGGCCACAACTATCTTTGACCCAAAGCATCAAATATTGCCTAATAAGTGGACAAGAGTAGTGATATGTATTCCTCTGGAGTTAAAATTCTTCACTATTAACTTCGATTAACTGTTGGAAATTGTAAGATGTGTAAATACACGCAGTGATATTTAGAGATTTTTTTTATACAATTAATTCAAAGTATATACAATATTTCATATAACTACATAAAGTTTAACAATAACAGCTTACATTCTTTGATCTAAAGATTATATCATTTTAAAAGGTTAAATAATAAAGTTAATAAAAACATTGCTATGGGTAAAATTGGAGATGTAATTGTAATATTGCTGTAAGATTATTATATATTATACATAATCTGTGTTTCCACGGCCACTTGACGCTCATCAAAAGCGCACACATGCGCAGACAACCCCTAAAGCTTAGAAACATTTCCTTAAATGAACTAACCATGAAACATAACCTGATCTGGTGCATGTTATCTTCATAGAGTAAGTTGCTATGGTTACTAACATACCCTGAAAGTTATCTCTGTTTTTGGAACTGAAGTGGTGTTACCAGCTAACTAACCCTTAAACTTACCCGGGTATGTCACATAACCAGCTTTCTGGAATACACACCAGGATTCATGTGTTTACTGTTTGAGGAAGACGAGTAAAGAGCTGCACGCTTGTGTCCTGTTCTGTCCAGATTTGAGTGTCATCAACACAAGCTGTTGAACTGAACACTGACAAATATTATTTGGTTTTGTTCTTTAAAAAGGTGACGAGTGCTTGTTGTGTTTGAAGGCCTTGTTTGTGGAAAAAAATCAGGTCACCTGCTCAAACATTACACAACATGAGAAATGAAACTTGTTCACATGAACAACAGCAACAAACACCAATGAGAGTGCAACACAATAAAACTAAACACAAGTTTGTTGAGTCAGAATTGGTCTTAAGACTCTCACCTGAGTTGTGAGATGTACGGCAGACACTGGAGGAATCCTCTCACTTCACTCTCTTCATGTGTCCAGTCTATCAGCTCTACTGGTTTCTTCTCTGTTTGGAGTTTCAGCACTTCTAGGAGGATGGAGCTCTTTCTCTTTGAGAGGTTTATTCTCCAGACTTCAGGAGATGACTGATGATATATTGACTGTAATGCTGGTAGGACACTTCTGCCTGTTTCACTCTCATAGTTCTTCACATGTGAGTAGAGAACCAGCAGAAAATCACACTTCTCATAATTCATAGAAGACAGCAGCATCTTCACAGTTGTTTCTTTGATCTCTTTCTGACAAAGAGCTGCTTGCAGACACAAATCCAGTACAAATAATCCTGTTCTGCTTTTCCAACGTTCAGATGATTCATTTGATGGTTTAATAAATCTAAAGAGAGAAAACAAGATTTTGTAAGTGATGACAAAAGAGGCAACAGAAGTGTAAACTGTGGCAGCGGGGCTGTAAAATGACACTTCAGTCTTAAAATGTTTTTACAGGAAAGACCAAAAGTACTTTTACTTCTCTTAAATCATCTGTTAATTCAGAATAATTGTGAACATATTGTAAATTAATTTAATGGTTATTAGGTAATTACACTAAATAAATAAATAAAAAGGGGATTAAACTTTCATCAAGAGCTGTGTGGCTTTAAAATGGTGTTTCATAGGTTGTGGTTAAAATAAAATGAAGATAAAATGATTTTTTAAATAAAATCTATGCAAATAGTTAAATGCATTGAACAATAAATTCCTCAGGTTTTGTATGCTCTGTGCTTGAAATTTAATGGGACATTGAAAGTTGTTTTGACAATCACAATACACTTGTAGTGCATGTTTATGTACTTTTTTTTTCTTGACATCCCAAACAGAGCTGCAACTAATAGGTCTAAAGTCTGCGTGCAAATAATCAAACATTGATATACTTGATTGTATTGGGGCACATGGGGACTCCCGAATAAAGTTCTGCTTATGGCCACTATGGCGAGGATCCAGGATCAGCATCGCCTGGGAAACGGCTCGCCAGCTAATGCTGATTAGCTGACGGGCATAAAAGCCGCGTGCTCACAGCACTCTGGGTCCTGGTTCTGGTCGCACCTACCGCAGTGCCTGTTTGACCCCCAGCGTGAAAGAGTGAGGCGACAGCAAGGGAGACACGAAATAAAGACATGGATAAAGACCCAACTACACGAGCACGGACTGGCGGATCTTAATTCACGAGCACCCCGGGTGTCACCTTTTGGACTTATTATTTGAAGTTGTACAATAAATTCCCCACTGGGGTTGCTGGCACCTCCATTCTGTGTGTCATGTCTCATACCCTGTCACACCCCGTAAAGGCTTTGGCCGGCCCTGTGATCCCCTTCCGAAAGTCTCTTATCTTTTCACACAAACTCCACCAATAGCTACAAAAGTGAGTGTAGACTCTCTCCCACCAGACACAGAGATGTGTTTTCACCCGGCCCCGGAAAATGACAATGTGATAAAGAGCTCTGTGAGATTATTATGAGACGGCCAGTTCAACTCAAAGATTTCACTTCCCAGTTAACAGCAATGACTGTCGATTCACAAGCAGCAACTACTTCAATAGTAAGAAGTGTCAGTCATATGGACTTAATAACACCTGAATGATATTACAGAAATTATAGCATGAAAGCTGCATTAAGACTTCAAGATCAATCTCAGATCAAAGAACATGTGACTGTAACTAACAATCCCCTCATATCACCTCACCATTGGGATGTTTTAACCTCAAATGATAGATAAGATGAGAAAGAAAAGTGATCACTTCCATTATAATCTTTACTTTACATGTTAAGGGAAACTTAATTTACATAACAGATCAGAAAAACTGGGTTGAGAAACAGTATAAAGTTTTAATATTTACATTGTTCTGGGTTCAATCTGTCACACTTAAGGCAAGATTGACTAAAAAGGGAATATAATGTGAATATAAAAATAGCACATAATGTGTTAACACCACAGTGAGTTAAAATGAACATCAGTCTTAAGAGTGCAGTTACCACATGCACTCAATACACATGAATATATTCTGATAATTCCAGCAGGAGGAACAGCAGGTTTGCTATAAAACATCTTAATACACTTGAGAATAAGAAGCATTTGTTATTCTCTATGTTGTGATGATAAACTGATGAGATACAGAACAGGATTCATGGTGTTTACTGTTTGAGGAAGACGAGTAAAGAGCTAAACGCTTGTGTCCTGTTCTGTCCAGATTTGAGTGTCATCAACACAAGCTGTTAATTAAATTGAATATTAACAAATATGACTTAGTTTATGTTTAAAGGGGTCATATGGCCCGAATATGTATTTCAGCGTATGATTGTTCATGAACCTGTGAGAGATCAAGGGCGGCTGTTCACAAAAGATTTGCTTAAAAAGTGGGGCAATTCCAACCATTATATTTCTCAAGGACAGTCTGGCACTTCAGATTCGCAGCCTGTAAGAATATTTGGTATTTTGTTTATTACAAACAATCAATGTACATATGTTTCTTTAAGGTTTTATCTCAGCAGGGCCAAAGTTACGCAACTTCTTCCATGTCGTCTCGAAGAGGAGAAGAAAACATGCAAGGTATGTGGAAAAAAACAGCGCTTTTGAACCTTAAATCATGTGAACACACTGCAATAGATCTAAAACAAATGATAATATTGGTTTTAGCCGTGTCATATCACCCTTTTAAATTCCTTATAAAATGTTTTACGAGTCATGTTTGACAGCCCCAGTTGTAGAAAAATGAAGTCACCCAACATTACACAACATGACAAACATAATTTTAATATGTTCACTTGGTAAAAACAACAGCAACAAACACCAACAGGGGGTTCACACATCGATCAAACTAAACACATGTTTATTAGAGTCAGAATTGGTCTTTAGACTCTCACCTGAGTTGTGAGATGTACGGCAGACACTGGAGGAATCCTCTCACTTCACTCTCTTCATGTGTCCAGTCTATCAGCTCTACTGGTTTCTTCTCTGTTTGGAGTTTCAGCACTTCTAGGAGGATGGAGCTCTTTCTCTCTGAGAGGTTTATTCTCCAGACTTCAGGAGATGACTGATGATATATTGACTGTAATGCTGGTAGGACACTTCTGCCTGTTTCACTCTCATAGTTCTTCACATGTGAACACAGATCCAGCAGAAAATGACACTTAATACTTTGATTGTAGTAATTATTACCATTAAAGGGGAAAGTTGTGTAGCTGCACACAGATGTTAATAGTTCAGTGTATTTTTCTTCTGTATTTGTGTCAAACTCTGATGCTGCAGTGAACAGATTCACCAGAAACTGAACAGCAGATTCTCTCTTCCAATACAAATCATCAGTAAATCTGTGGAGAAACACACATCATTATCACATTAATGTCCAGTGCAGGATAATATGAGATAATGTGGGTGATTCATCATTTAAATAAATTATATTCAAATACAAAAGTCTCATTCAATGATCAGTTCAGTAACAGTTGATATTTGAGGTGTGTTGTTAAATTAGGAGTATAATTATGTCATAGATCATCTATTTCTTGTTTATTGGATAGATGATCTCTTGTGGATTATTCAGTACATGTGCAACAAAGGTTGAGTGATTTAATTCATGACGTTTAACTGCTTATTTAAAACCATTTATTTCATCGACACAGATTCAAAAAGGCTGAATTATCAAAGAAACTATTTAATGTCAGTCTCAGTGATATATGTTTAATAACTCTTAAAATGAGAAATAATCATTTATAGTATTGAAGTAGCATTAAGACCTCAGGAACTAACTCAGATTGAAGGGATACGTGACTTTAACTATCATTCAGAAAAGACTAAACATCATATTTCTCCATCACTGGTTACACACACCTCTAATGATAGAATACAGTGAGAACAGTAAGTGTTCACTTCCATTATCATCTTTAGTTTACATGTGAAGGGAAACTTCAATTACATTATGGGTAAAAAACTGTGTTGAGCATCAGTATAAAGTTTCAACACTGATATTGTTCTGGTTCAATGTGATTTTACTCAATTTATAGTGGTGTGTAGAGCGCAGGTGTGAGGTACGGCTGAGTCTATACAGAGATGTGAACCCTATGCTGTAGTCTGATCTCCAAAACTGTAACAACACATCATTCTACGCTGATCACAAGCGCTTCCATTCATGGGCGTAAATCTCATTTAACAGTAGGGGGGACAATACATATAAATTTCTCAAGAGCAAATTTGGAAGGGGACATAAATAATACAGTCAAAATTGTACTTACTACGACACTAAGCGACAATAAGCATTAGGTTTATAGGTTTATCATGCAGACTTTGTTCATGTTCGTGTACCCAAACAAACTTAAATTCTGTGTTGTACTCGTTGATGAATCGCCCGAGATTCAGTAAACTGAATGTTTATCTTATCCGCCGCACACATACTGCATAAAAATAGATGCTGAGAAAACGATCCTCTCCCACTGAATGAAAGCTGTGCACGTTTTGTGGACGCTAGATATAGTGACAACGTCACAAAACTGTAACCGGTATGTTCGCGGCTGTGTGTGACACGGGACCTGAATGGCAGGATCGGTGGCTAAGTGTTGCGGTTAATGTTCACATCATGCCAGATCGCTTAAAATATAACAATGAATGCGAAACGGCTTTGGCGTGTTAGTTGCAGTGTGTGAAGTCCTATGTAACAAGCTAACGTTAACTAGCTTAGTAACGTTTTAATCCCTAACATAGAAGATCATGGAAAAATACATCGGTAATCAGCATTTTTGAAACAAATAATTTATTAATGAATCAGCATCAACTACATTAAAGAGAATCACTTCATTTAAAGTGAATAAAATAGCCTTCTTACTGAAGTTCAACAACCACTGATGAACTGAGCCGCATACCTAGCTTACTTGAACGTGTTGCGCAATACGCAGCAGGTGAGATGAACGTGGACAGCAGGCATTGGGCCAAACCATTGTGAGAGGCAGGGGAGGGGGAACTCAACAGTTTCTAAATTTAAAACGGATTTTTGCTTTTATATGTTCTAGTAATTACACAATTAGATTAGATAAACATATATGTATTTATGACAATAGCGAATGTAATTGATCGAGGGGGGACAACCCTCGGATAGAGGGGGACATGTCCCCTCCGTCCCCCCCGGGATTTACGCCCATGCTTCCATTGGTCTGCTTGAACTCCTCCTCAGGTAATAAACTCAGAGATAGCATCATGTTTACTCACACAAATGTCAGAATGAATTATCTAAATAAATTTTGTGTTCTTCTACATTTAACAACTGGAGCTGCAACAGAAGTCACTATTTATTTGCTGCCATCACTGTTAATGCTTCTCAGACAGTGAACACAACAAGCTGCTTCTTCTTCAGCACTCTTGTCTTGTTAAACAAGCAACACACCTGTGGAAACTGATGACCAGTGGTTATTACCTGTCGACTCACACAACAGTTCAGAATATAAATGAAAACTGATGCTGTTTACACACTGACAACAAACTTACTCAGTGTCAGAGACAACCAGCATAAATAATAAAGATGATGAACGCTGTTGTTGTTTTAAAAGAAGTTACCACATCAACTCCATTACATTACAGCAGGGTCCGTGTCTCACCTGATCATTTGATTATTCCATTCAATACAACCAGAACGAAATGACCCGAATTACTGTTTTTTAAAAATTGAAATTGTGATTTCACGCGGTCTTCTGCTCGCGCACACTTTGCGCATGCGCAATGCACAGCCACTTACTAGGATCGGCTCTCACTAAATCCTAGGCGTTTCGAGTGTGACGTCATCTCGCAACCCTGTTTGTTGGCATGTTTAACAATCATAGGTAGTTTGAAGGGTTAGGATGTGGGTTTGGGTGAAGTACCAGGATTAAGGGCAATCAAACATGCGAAGCTTGAAATAGATGCATTTACATACGCTTCTTTTATTACTTTTCACTCCCGTTACAATAGTCACACTGAGAGAAAGGAGGATATGACGGTGGAAAATATCTCAAAAATATAATATTAAACAATTTCTAACGTTGACATATAATACTTTCCAGAGCTTACAGTCGAAGTTTGTTAGTATTATTACTTTTAATATGTGACATTTAAGCGAACAGTTAGGTAGCCACAGCTTCCTAGCAGCAGCAAAGGTGTAAATCCATAAATTACGGTTGTAATTTATATGTGATGCTTAACCTCACTCAACCGAGTTTATTAGGTTCCCCCAGCAAAAACTTCAGTTCTGCTATAGAGTAATTCATAAAGGTTTTTATGTAGTCATTTGCACTATACATTACATCAGTTAAGCTCAATTAACCTAGTAAATTTCCATATGATTGTAGTCATATCCCTATGCCTATCTAGGGAATAATTTCCTTTATGCAGATTTTGCTTGCATTAGGCTTCTATTTTTAGGTAACATGCCAGAGCCTGTACCAGAACTGGCGGGCAATAATAATGTGTTCCCCAGAGAGCATATGGCCTCTTTTTCCGACACCTCGTGAAATGTCAGATTATTTATAAACATTTCATGAATATGAAACATTAACAGCTCGAGTAAAGACATTGTACATTATATCTGACCGATCGCAAAATTCGTGAAGAGCGTTGCACACGCAGAAGTTCATGCGAAATAACCAAAAAATGAAAACAGTCATTCGGGTCGTTTTTTCGTTTTGGATGATGTATTAATTGGATTTCCCCTTTTAAGCTGAAATAAGAAGAAAACCATTGTTTTAAATAAAACTTTTCATACAGAAAAACGAAATGTCGACTGTTTTTTTTTTCTTTTCCCATTTGTTGAATTGAATTGAATAATCAAATGATCAGATGATACACGGACCCGACAGGTTTTTTACAAAACATCTTAATACACTTGAGAATAAGAAGCATTTGTTATTCTCTCTGTTGTGATGATAAACTGATGAGATACAGAACAGGGGTTTATTACAGAAAGCAGATTAATTTACCGTCAGCTAAACCCTGAACTCTCGGTTGATAAACCCAAACCTTGCTTACTTGTGGTATGTCTGTTCCAAAACACCTGAGAAGAGTTATTTTAATCAACCTCCTGAAAGATACCCAGAGTTAACACTCGCTCACAGAAACAACTTGAAGACAGTGTCAATGGATCACAGATTTCACGAGTCACCATGGAAACGGACGGGAAGCTTAAAGTTTTTGACTGTAAAATAACATTAAAAAATTTTTTTACAGAAGACTTAAATCTGCAACAGAGTATAAAGTGCGACATAAAATAAAATTATTTAGGTTATATATGTTTATAAAACTATAAACGCAACAAATTAATTATTTAATTAAATATATAATGAAAAACCTTAACTCTAATTTTCTTAATGTAAATAGATTTAAATTTATATTAAGAATTTAAATGTGTGAACAATATGCCATTGTGATCCCATTGATGGGTCACATAATAAAGTCTTGGACACCTGCCAGCCTGGGAATCAAACTTGCAACCGTTGAGTTTGAAATTTGTCTCTAACCTTTAGGCCACAACTATCTTTGACCCAAAGCATCAAATATTGCCTAATAAGTGGACAAGAGTAGTGATATGTATTCCTCTGGAGTTAAAATTCTTCACTATTAACTTCCATTAACTGTTGGAAATTGTAAGATGTGTAAATACACGCAGTGATATTTAGAGATTTTTTTATACAATTAATTCAAAGTATATACAATATTTCATATAACTACATAAAGTTTAACAATAACAGCTTACATTATTTGATCTAAAGATTATATCATTTTAAAAGGTTAAATAATAAAGTTAATAAAAACAGTGCAATCGGTAAAATTGGAGATGTATTTGTAATATTGCTGTAAGATTATTATATATTATACGTAATCTGTGTTTCCACGGCCACTTGCTTTCATCAAAAGCGCACACATGCGCAGACAACCCCTAAAGCTTAGAAACATTTCCTTAAATGAACTAACCATGAAACATAACCTGATCTGGAGCATGTTATCTTCATAGAGTAAGTTGCTATGGTTACTAACATACACTGAAAGTTATCTCTGATTTTGGAACTAAAAGTTGGGGTTACCAGCTAACTAAAGCCTGGCTCAGACTATAGGATTCTCGGACAGATTTTACCCCGATTTCCACTGCCGAGAATCTTTGAAAAAATCGGGCCTAGAAACGCAATCGGGCCTGAGAATCGGCCCAGATTATCACGTAATGTGAGGTGTTCACAGATCGAATCTTAGAACTCCCGATCTGCTCCGAGAGAAATCTAAGCCGCCCCGATCATATCAAACATGTTTGATATTTAGGATTTTAAATCGGGCTGATGACGTTGGTACTTTCGCTACAGCCAATGAGAGACACATCGACAAGTGACGGAGGTAAAGCTTCTGCGAGGGTACGTTGTACAGCGGAGATGGAGGATCGTCTTTATAATGTATCCTCAAAAACATACCACAACCGCACAGATAAGGAAAAGAGCTGGGGAGTAGTCGCGTCGGTTTTAAATGTACCGCGTAAATTAACTGCTAACGCGCAGCTTGTAGTTTCGGTCAACAGATTGTTATTTATCTATAGGCGCACATATAACATGCGTTTATGTGTTTGTTTTATCTTATAATCACATTGGCATTCATCTTAGTTCGGCAGCGACGATTGTTTTCTTCTGTTATTTATTAACATTAAACTTAAGCGGCTCGCCTAAAGCACAGTCATAACTTCAGCCCTAGCAAAAAAGCATTATAGCATCACCTGCTTAAAATACGTTTCCGCGGCTTTGGACTGACAGACAGAGAATCATTCAGAGCGCGACAAAGACACAGCATTCCTGGATTGAATGTTACACACCTTGCTACAGTTTTGCTACAGTGACGTATAAATCCCTTACTTTTGAATTGCTACCAAAACATCTACTTTTCACCGCGGATAAGCCGTAGTACAGTTAAACCGGTACAGTTACACACTCTAGACCTGTTGCATATCCGCTGCATTTCCTTCATCTATCGTGGAAATACACTTTTATCATAAAGGACAAATAGATCACGTGAAATTAAAGATGTCTCTTTGTTTACTTGTGTTTCCCGGTGAGATGACGTAGGAGGCGTCCTCTGGTATGATAATCTTATTATCCTGTATTTGGGTGTCTTAAAATAAATGTCTTTTGTTGTGCAATTATGAAATAAAAAAACGTCCAATTAAACTTTCTAAATTAGTTTTTTGTACTTGTTACCTTTAGTCGTATTTATAAACACAACTTTACCTCCAACGTTTTCTTCTCTGGACATTGAACATTTCACATTCATAAATGCAAGTTTACAAAGGTGAAACCTATTTTTGTAGTGCTTGAAAATGAGATTAAAATGTAGATTTTACATAAGAGAATCTGTTAAGATTCTCCTTATGTGTGTGCCGCAACCAGAATTTAAAATCTGTCAGGATTTTAAAACTCCTGTAGTCTGAGCCAGGCTTTACCCGGGTATGTCACATAACCAGCTTTCTGGAATACACCTCAGAATTCATGTGTTTACTGTTTGAGGAAGACGAGTAAAGAGCTGCACGCTTGTGTCCTGTTCTGTCCAGATTTGAGTGTCATCTACACAAGCTGTTGAACTGAACACTGACAAATATTATTTGGTTTTGTTCTTTAAAAAGGTGACGAGTGCTTTACTTTACTATAAAATTGTTGATTAATTGTGTTTGACGGCTTTGTTTGTGGAAAAAAAATCAGGTCACCTGCTCAAACAGCACACAACATGAGAAATTAAACATGTTCACTTGATCAACAGCAACAAACACCAACGAGAGTGCAACACAATAAAACTAAACACAAGTTTGCTGAGTCAGAATTGGTCTTAAGACTCTCACCTGAGTTGTGAGATGTACGTCAGACACTGGAGGAATCCTCTCACTTCACTCTCTTCATGTGTCCAGTCTATCAGCTCTACTGGTTTCTTCTCTGTTTGGAGTTTCAGCACTTCTAGGAGGATGGAGCTCTTTCTCTCTGAGAGGTTTATTCTCCAGACTTCAGGAGATGACTGATGATATATTGACTGTAATGCTGGTAGGACACTTCTGCCTGTTTCACTCTCATAGTTCTTCACATGTAAACACAAATCCAGCAGAAAATGACACTTCTCATAATTCACAGTTGACAGCAGCATGTTCACAGTTGTTTCTATGGTCTCTTTCTGACAGAGAGCTGCTTGCAGACACAAATCGAGTATAAATAATCCTGTTCTGCTTTTCCAACGTTCAGATGATTCATTTGATGGTTTAATAAATCTAAAGAGAGAAAACAAGATTCTGTAAGTGATGACAAAAGAGGCAACAGAAGTGTAAACTGTGGCAGCGGGGCTGTAAAATTAGATTAGATTCAACTTTATTGTCATTACACGTATACAAGTACAATGTAACGAAATGTTGTTTAGGTCTAACCAGAAGTGCAATTAGCAAGTGCAGATATACAGTGTGAATAAATAAAGAATACAATATTAGGAAAATACTTAACAATGGGCATGTACTATGAAAATATGACAGTCGGTATGTACTATGAACAATATATACAGAAGGCTATATACTGTGAACATTAATGTACAGGTGGTTATGAACAGATAACAATTTAGACTATACAATAGTGCAAGTGACTTAAGTGTGCATTAATTACAGACATTAGCTATTAAAGTTACAGTGCAGTAGATGAGTTAATGCGGTTATTAAAGGTACAGTGCAGTAGATGACCTAATGCGGTTGTTGAAGTTATAGTGCAATACATGAGTAGATGCAGATAATACAGTTACAGTGTGTTAGATGAGTTAGTGCAGTTATTGAAGTTACAGTGGAGTAGATGCGTTAATGCGGTTATTAAGATTACAGTGCAGTAGATGAGTTAATGCAGTTATTGAAGTTACAGTGGAGTAGATGCGTTGATGCAGTTATTAAGGTTATAGTGCAGTAGATGAGTTAATGCAGTTATTGAGGTTATAGTGCAATAGATGAGTAGGTGCAGTCAGTTATGCAATAGATGCAGTAATGCAATAGATGAGTTAGTGCAGTAGATGAGTAGGTGCAGTTAGTTATGCAATAGATGCAGTAATGCAATAGATGAGTTAGTGCAGTAGATAAGTTAATGCAGTTATGAAAGTAGTCCATTAGTGCAAATGAGCATTCAGTGTAATATTCCTGGTGTGCAAGTGAGCAGTATAGAGTGCAAATGATGCTGTTTGTGTTTAAACAGTCCGGTAGAGCAGATACATGAAGTACTGGTGTGTACAGTTCAGTCATGCATGCAGCCCTGTTGTGCAATGTAAACAATGTAATAGCAGCATTAAAGTTAAAGTTATGAGGGTTAGTAGAATCAGTGGGGAGCAGAGTTCAATAATGAAACAGCTCTGGGAAAAAAGCTGTTTCCTAGTCTGCTGGTCCTTCTCCGGAGGGACCTGAAGCGCCTACCGGAAGGCAGGAGAGTAAACAGTCTATGAGCGGGGTGAGAGGAGTCCTTGAGAATGCTTCAGTAAAATGACACTTCAGTCTTAAAATGTTTTTACAGGAAAGACCAAAATTACTTTTACTTCTCTTAAATCATCTGTTAATTCAGAATAATTGTGAACATATTGTAAATTAATTTAATTGTTATTAGGTAATTACACTAAATAAATAAATAAAAAGGGGAATAAACTTTCATCAAGAGCTGTGTGGCTTTAAAATGGTGTTTCATAGGTTGTGGTCAAAATAAAATGAAGATAAAATGATTTTTTAAATAAAATCTATGCAAATAGTTAAATGCATTGAACAATAAATTCCTCAGGTTTTGTATGCTCTGTGCTTGAAATTGAATGGGACATTGAAATTTGTTTTGACAATCACAATACACTTGTAGTGCATGTTTATGTACTTTTGTTTTCATGACATCCCAAACAGAGCTGCAACTAATAGGTCTAAAGTCTGCGTGCAAATAATCAAACATTGATATACTTGATTGTATTGGGGCACATGGGGACTCCCAAATAAAGTTCTGCTTATGGCCACTGTGGCGAGGATCCAGGATCATCATCGCCTGGGAAACGGCTCGCCAGCTAATGCTGATTAGCTGACGGGCATAAAAGCAGCGTCCTCACAGCACTCTGGGTCCTGGTTCTGGTCGCGCCTACCGCAGTGCCTGTTTGACCCCCAGCGTGAAAGAGTGAGGGGACAGCGAGGGAGAAACGAAATAAAGACACGGATAAAGACCCAACTACACGAGCACGGACTGGCGGATCTTCATTCACGAGCACCCCGGGTGTCACCTTTTGGACTTATTATTTGAAGTTGTACAATAAATTCCCCACTGGGGTTGCTGGCACCTCCATTCTGTGTGTCATGTCTCATACCCTGTCACACCATGTAAAGGCTTTGGCCAGCCCTGTGATCCCCCTTCCGAAAGTCTCTTCTCTTTTCACACAAACTCCACCGATAGCTACAAAAGAGAGTGTAGACTCTCTCCCACCAGACACAGAGATGTGTTTTCACCCGGCCCCGGAAAATGACAATGTGATAAAGAGCTCTGTGAGATTATTATGAGACGGCCAGTTCAACTCAAAGATTTCACTTCCCAGTTAACAGCAATGACTGTCGATTCACAAGCAGCAACTACTGCAATAGTAAGAAGTGTCAGTCATATGGGCTTAATAACACCTGAATGATATTACAGCAATTATAGCATGAAAGAGGCATTAAGACTTCAAGATCAATCTCAGATCAAAGAACACGTGACTGTATCTAACATTCACCTCATATCACCTCACCATTGGGATGTTTAAACCTCAAATGATAGATAAGATGAGAAAGAAAAGTGATCACTTCCATTATAATCTTTAATTTACATGTTAAGGGAAACTTCATTTACATAACGGATCCGAAAAACTGGGTTGAGAAACATTTTAAAGTTACAATATTTATACTGTTCTGGGTTCAATCTGTCACACTTAAGGTAAGATTGACTAAAAAGGGAATATAATGTGAATATAAAAATAGCACATAATGTGTTAACACCACAGTGAGTTAAAATGAACATCAGCTTTAAGAGTGCAGCTACCACATGCACTCAATACACGTTAATATATTCTGATAATTCCAGCAGGAGGAACAGCACGTTTGCTACAAAAAATCTAATACACTTGAGCAGGGGTTTTCAACCGGTGGTAATGTTGCATGTAGTCCGTGACATGCATTCCAGCCTACCTAATTTCACTATTAAAATCACTTTTTTTCCCATAAGATATTTTTCCAAACATTTACAGAATATTTGCGCATTGGTGTGAATATTAAATTTAATGAAAATATTTAAAATAATTTGAGTTTGAGTTGAGATTCAAACTGACACAGGATAGGCTTGCTTTGCACCTATCAGGTCTATCTTATGCTTTGCTAACGTTGTGTTTTGCGTCCCCAACATCATATGCGTACATATACGTACATACCAGTGTTGCCAGGGTCGTGGTTTTCCCGCACAATTGGGCTATTTTGAGAATGCAGTTGCGGGAAAAATTATGGAGCCGCGGGTCGCGAGTTTTTGGGCTACTTTCATAATGTACTGCGGACGCCAAAATGTTTATTTATATTCTAAGGATAAATGATAATTGATGAGTTTCTTATTTTGTATTCAAACTCCGAATGAATACCTGGCAACTCCAGGACCAGCCCGTTCTCATAAGTGTGGAGAACGAGTCTGACAGACGGCTACAGTACAGGGAGGGACGCGGGAGCTCAGCTCAACCAAAGAGGAGAAATTAGCGGTTGTATTAGACACAGTGCAGCCGAATGATGTTTTTACTAATGTTTCATCAGGTGAATGTCACGTTGCACAATGAAAGAAATCACTCGTGTGTGTACAACACTTGATTCTTCCGGCTGCCAAATATCACGTTTGAGCAGCGCTATACGCAGTCTAGAACAACTAAAACATTGACGTGATTGTACACATTATATATTATGCAGTAAATGTAACCATACTTATTTCTTAAGCAAGTTTCGGAATGTCTTACGAAGCGAAAACATGTTTCTGGTCCATTTGCGTGCGTGGCAGATGTGGGATATTTTTAAAGGGAAACTCCACCCAAAAATGTAAATTCTGTTATGAATTACTCTAGTTGTTCCAAACATGTATACATTTATTTGTCTGGTTGAACACAAAGATATTTGGTAGAATGTTAGGTGCTGAAAACTCTTTGGCATCATTGACTACCATAGCAGAAAAAAATTAATGGTAGTCAAACATGACCCAGAATTGTTTGCTTTCCTAAATATCCCAAAACGATATATACAATACCCAGGAAACCATTCAGATAAAACAATATGGCAATAGAAACGTCTTTAGGGAATTTTTACTTTGATTCGACACAGGGAAAAAATTGGGCTAGTTTTCATTCCTTTTGGTCGGGTTTTGAGGGGTTATGGGCATATAATTAAATATTTTTTGGACCTGGCAACCCTGGTACATACACACACACAATAGTGGGTCGCGGATTACTTGGTAGTCAGAATGGTGGTCCCTGGCACAGAACCAGTTGAAAACCCCTGCACTTGAGAATAAGCAGAATTGGTGTTTCCCTCTGTTGTGATGATAAACTGATGAGATACAGAACAGGATTCATGTGTTTTACTGTTTGAGGAAGACGAGTAAAGAGCTGCACGCTTGTGTCCTGTTCTGTCCAGATTTGAGTGTCATCCACACAAGCTGTTAATTAAATTGAATATTAACAAATATTACTTAGTTTGTGTTTAAAGGGGTCACATAGCGTGAATATGTGTTTCAGCGTATTATTGCTTCATGAACCTGTGAGAGATCAAGGCCGGCTGTTCATGAAAGATTTGCTTAAAAAGTGGGGTAATTCCAACCATTACAATTTCTCAAGGACAGTCTGGCGCTTCAGATTCGCAGCCTGTAAGTATATTTTCATTGTAAAATACTTTATTACGGACTAACGCGAGTTAAGTTTGTCGCGTGTGTGTAGCGCATGTTGTTTCTTTATGTGATCTGTAAATGCAGACACGAGCACAACCTGAAAAAAAACAACATAAGTCCTAATAATCAGTAATTATGTTTCAACTAGAGGCAACAAATCTGGTGTCTATAATGGGCTTTATTGTCTTTGTAGAGTCGTGACATGACGTAACATTTGTTGATCATGAAGCAAAAGCGCTCATGTTATTTATTATGTTATTATTCACCGCTGTACTGCGATCTTTCTCTCTCTCACACAAACTCTGTATGATGTTTAGGGACTATGGTTGTTTGTTTATAATTAATTAATCTTAGCACCCGAATATGTGTTTCAGCTTATGATTGTTCATGAACCTGGGAGAGATCCAGGGCGGCTGTTCACGAAAGATTTGCTTAAAAAGTGGGGCAATTCCAACCATTATATTTCTCAAGGACAGTCTGGCGCTTCAGATTCGCAGCCTGTAAGAATATTTGGTATTTTGTTTATTACAAACAATCAATGTACATATGTTTCTTTAAGGTTAAATCTCAGCAGGGCCAAAGTTATGCAACTTCTTCCATGTCGTCTCGAAGAGGAGAAGAAAACATGCAAGGTATGTGGAAAAAAACAGCGCTTTTGAACCTTAAATCATGTAAACACATTGCATTAGATCTAAAACAAATGATAATCTTAGTTTTAGCCGTGTCATATCACCCTTTTAAATTCCTTATAAAATGTTTTACGAGTCATGTTTGACAGCCCCAGTTGTAGAAAAATGAAGTCACACATCTAACATTACACAACATGACAAATGTAATTTTAATATGTTCACTTGGTAAAAAAAACAACAGCAACAAACACCAACAGGGGATCAGAATTGGTCTTAAGACTCTCACCTGAGTTGTGAGATGTACGGCAGACACTGGAGGAATCCTCTCACTTCACTCTCTTCATGTGTCCAGGCTCTCAGCTCTACTGGTTTCTTCTCTGTTTGGAGTTTCAGCACTTCTAGGAGGATGGAGCTCTTTCTCTCTGAGAGGTTTATTCTCCAGACTTCAGGAGATGACTGATGATATATTGACTGTAATGCTGGTAGGACACTTCTGCCTGTTTCACTCTCATAGTTCTTCACATGTGAGTACAAATCCAGCAGAAAATTACACTTAATACTTTGATTGTTGTCATTTTTACATACATAGGGGAAGGTTGTGTAGCTGCACACAGATGTTAATAGTTCAGTGTATTTTTCTTCTGTATTTGTGTCAAACTCTGATGCTGCAGTGAACAGATTCACCAGAAACTGAACAGCAGATTCTCTCTTCTGATAGAAATCATCAGTAAATCTGTGGAGAAACACACATCATTATCACATTAATGTTCAGTGCAGGATAATATGAGATACTGTGAGTGATTCATCATTTAAACAAATTAAATTAAAATAAAAAAGTCCCATTCAATGATCAGTTCAGTAACAGTTGATATTTGAGGTGTGTTGTTAAATTAGGAGTATAATTATGTAATAGATCATCTATTCAGGTTTAATAAATCTTAAAATGAGAAATAATCATTTATAGTATTGAAGCAGCATTAAGACCTCAGGAACTAACTCCGATTGAAGGGATACGTGACTTGAACTATCATTCAGAAAAGACTAAACATCATATTTCTCCATCACTGGTTACAAACACCTCTAATGATAGAATACAGTGAGAACAGTAAGTGATCACTTCCATTATCATCTTTAGTTTACATGTGAAGGGAAACTTCAATTACATTATGGGTCAAAAACTGTGTTGAGCAACAGTAGAAAGTTTCAACACTGATAATGGCAACACTGTTCTGGTTCAATGTGATTTTACTCAATTTATAGTGGTGTGTAGAGCGCAGGTGTTAGGTACGGCTGAGTCTATGCAGAGATGTGAACCCTATGCTGTAGTCTGATCTCCAAAACTGTAACAACACATCATTCTACGCTGATCACAAGCGCTTCCATTGGTCTGCTTGAACTCCTCCTCAGGTAATAAACTCAGAGATAGCATCATGTTTACTCACACAAATGTCAGAATGAATTCTCTAAATAAATTATTTGTTCTTCTACATTTAACAACTGGAGCTGCAACAGAAATCACTATTTATTTGCTGCCATCACTGTTAATGCTTCTCAGACAGTGAACACAACAAGCTGCTTCTTCTTCAGCACTCTTGTCTTGTTAAACAAGCAACACACCTGTGGAAACTGATGACCAGTGGTTATTACCTGTCGACGTTGACAACAGTTCAGAATATAAAGGAAAACTGATGCTGTTTACACAGTGACAACAAACTTACTCAGTGTCAGAGACAACCAGCATAAATAATAAAGATGATGAACGCTGTTGTTGTTTTAAAAGAAGTTACCACATCAACTCCATTACATTACAGCAGGTGAGCTACAAAACAACTCAATACACTTGAGAATAAGAAGCATTTGTTATTCTCTCTGTTGTGATGATAAACTGATGAGATACAGAACAGGGGTGTATTACAGAAAGCAGGTTAATTTACCGTCAGCTAAACCCTGAACTCTCGGTTGATAAACCCAAACCTTGCTTGCTGTCTGTTACAAAAACACCTGAGAAGAGTTATTTTAATCAACCTCCTGAAAGATACCCAGAGTTAACACTCGCTCACAGAAACAACTTGATGACAGTGTCAATGGATCACACATTTCACGAGTCACCATGGAAACAGCCGGGAAGCTTAAAGTTTTTGACTGTAAAACACATTATACTGTAATGTTGTGTTCAGACCGAACGCGAATTGCGCGTCAAGCGCGAGTGATTTACATGTTAAGTCAATGCAAAGACGCGATAGACCTACTTGAGGCGCGAATCGCGCGAATGAGGCGGCGCGAATGACGCGAATTGCGCGAATGAGGCGGCGCGAATGAAGCGAATTGCGCGAATTGCGCGAATGACGCGAATGACGCGAATTGAGCGTTCGCGTGATTCGCGCGAATGGCGCGTCTCGCGCGAATCGCGCGAGTTGAAAATTCTGAACTTTGGCGAAAATTCGCGCCGCGTTAACCAATCAGGAGCTTGCTCTAGCAGTCAGGTGATTATGATGTTCCGAGCGGAGCCCGAAATCCGAAACCGACAAAATGGAGGACAAATTAATAGTTGCTGTCTGTGGACACCCGGAGCTGTACGATTCTTTTTCCTACTTTTATAGGAACAGGAATAAAAAGGATCTTGCTTGGAAGAAAGTGAGTGTGGAGGTCGGAGAATCTGGTAAGTTGTAAAAACGCTCTTTACTCAATTTGAGCTATATATATATGTATACACATATTGAGACTAAAAATCAACAAAATCCATGTCCGCCATTTCGAAATGAGACTGGAGCCGCCTGCCAGAAGCCCCTCCCATGACGCGAATTTGACGCGCGAATCGCGCGAATGAGGCGGCGCGAATGAAGCGAATTTGACGCGCGAATGAAGCGAATTTGACGCGCGAATGAAGCGAGTAAACTAAAATGTTCAAGCGTCCAACTACACGCGAATAGCGCGATTTATTCGCGCAATTCGCGTTTGGTCTGAACACAACATTAGTCAGAGTTTTTTCACAGAAGACTTAATTCTGCATCAGAGTATAAACTGCGGGATAAAAATCATAAAATAAATTATTTAGGTTATATGTTTATAAAACTATAAATGCTATAAATTAATTATTTAATTAAACATATAAATATTTTAAATATATGCAATATTTTTATACTATAATATTTAAAATATATACTCATCATGGCTATCTTTATTAAATAAACTGTAGATTTGTTGAGATGTTTGTGACTGTTATTTTAATGTGTTTACAAAGGTATTTTACCCAAATTGTGTTTATATCACAATATGTATTTGATCACATTGGTCATTTTGAAGGCAGTATTAAACCTCTTGTTGTTCCTTCTCTGTATGTTCCTTAAAAAAATCTCCCTTTATTTGGTTTTCTGAAAACTGACTTTGCATTGCTGATGTAGTCATATTAATGGAGACCCTTTTAATTCTAGAAACTACTACATAGGCCACAACTATCTTTGACCCAAAGCTTCAAATATTGCCTAATAAGTGGACAAGAGTACTGATATGTATTCCTCTGGAGTTAAAATTCTTCACTATTAACATCCATTAACTGTTGGAAATTGTAAGATGTGTAAATACACGCAGGGATATTAAGAGATCTTTTTATAAAAATAATTTAAAATATATACAATATTTCATATAAATACATAAAGTTTAACAATAACAGCTTACATTATTTGATCTAAAGTTTATTTTATTTAAAAGGTTAAATAATAAAGTTAATGAAAAAAATTGCGATGGGTGAGATTGGAAATGTAATTGTAATATTGCTGTAAGATTATTATATATTATACGTAATCTCTACTTCCACGGCCACTTAACGCTCATCAAAAGCGCACACATGCGCAGACAACCCCTAAAGCTTAGAAACATTTCCTTAAATGAACTAACCATGAAACATAACCTGATCTGGAGCATGTTATCTTCATAGAGTAAGTTGCTATGGTTACTAACATACCCTGAAAGTTATCTCTGTTTTTGGAACTGAAGTGGTGTTACCAGCTAACTAACCCTTTAATTTACACGGGTATGTCACATAACCAGCTTTCTGGAATACACCCCAGGATTCATGTGTTTACTGTTTGAGGAAGACGAGTAAAGAGCTGCACGCTTGTGTCCTGTTCTGTCCAGATTTGAGTGTCATCTACACAAGCTGTTGAACTGAACACTGACAAATATTATTTGGTTTTGTTCTTTAAAAAGGTGACGAGTGCTTAACTTTACTATAAAATTGTTGATTAATTGTGTTTGACGGCCTTGTTTGTGGTCACCTGCTCAAACATTACACAACATGAGAAATGAAACTTGTTCACTTGAACAACAGCAACAAACACCAACGAGAGTGCAACACAATAAAACTAAACACAAGTTTGCTGAGTCAGAATTGGTCTTAAGACTCTCACCTGAGTTGTGAGATGTACGGCAGACACTGGAGGAATCCTCTCACTTCACTCTCTTCATGTGTCCAGTCTATCAGCTCTACTGGTTTCTTCTCTGTTTGGAGTTTCAGCACTTCTAGGAGGATGGAGCTCTTTCTCTCTGAGAGGTTTATTCTCCAGACTTCAGGAGATGACTGATGATATATTGACTGTAATGCTGGTAGGACACTTCTGCCTGTTTCACTCTCATAGTTCTTCACATGTGAACACAGATCCAGCAGAAATTCACACTTCTCATAATTCACAGATGACAGCATCATCTTCACCGTTGTTTCTATGATCTCTTTCTGACAGAGAGCTGCTTGCAGACACAAATCCAGTACAAATAATCTTTTTTCCCACAGTTCAGATGATTCATTTGGTGGTTTAATAAATCTAAAAAAAAGAGTAAATTCTGTTAGTGTTGACAAAAGGAAACAAAAGTTTGTGTTTGAGTTTGTGATTCCTGTTGATCATCTGAAAAGCCCAAACATAACAAACAGTATTATACAACAACCCCAACACTCTTTACAGCTTATACTGTTTTCATATTAAATGATTGCAGGTTAATACGTTTAGATCCATCTTAGAAAACAAAATGAAATAAAGATAATACAATGTGAATAATAAAAATATTGATTTTGCAGGGTTCTGTGAAAACTCATAAAGAACACACGACCTTGCCAAAGCAAATCTAAAACTAAACACAGTTGTTTCTTGTTCATATTGTTATATTATATTATTGCTTATTTGCAATTTTACTGTACATTTAATGCCTTTAATTCCTACTTTCAAATTGTTAAAGGCGCCAGTCTTTGTCTGTTTTAGAGGCTTTGATTATGTTCTTTTGTGTGTTTGACAATGGATGTTCATGTTTCTATAAAAAAAACGCTTTATATTTCACATGTTTCAAGTGTATTGTTGACCCCTGTCCCTCTTTTAACAAAACGACTGGATTTCTTCCGGCCTATATAAAGTCCCTCCTTCCGAAATGCTCTGATTGGTAAAGCTGACCAGGTCTGTCGTGATTGGTTCCCCGCTTAGAGTGTGTGTCAGAAGATGTCCCACCCATACCATATCACCGAGCTTTCGCTTCTCTGGCTGTTGTGATTCGTTTGTGCCCCTCTCAGTGCTTGTTTCTTCATAAACTTTGGCTTTGAGCAATAAAAAGTAACAATGGCGTCAGCTTCACTTCATCAGTTAAAAACATGCAGATCCATTGAATGTGTAATGGAGGTCTGCTAGTATATGTGCAAACGTCAATCTTTGTTAGAGATTGATTTTTTTTACTGCTATGGTGAGGGAAATGACACCGGAACGAATGTTGTTAAACCGGTTATATTAATTAACACTAATAACAGAAGCGTTAGTTTTGCCTTTTTAAATTGGACCCGAGTTGGATAATAAAACAAGCAGTTTGACCAGGAGACATTTGCAGGCAGGACTTCAAAGGACGTTTCATAGAAGGGTTTAAGAGTTAAGCGCACACACACACAATATCAGTGTATTACACAGAACAGCTTGCAAAGCCAATGTTAAAGTCATGGAAGTTGTTATTTGACCGTTGGTTATCTTAGAATGTGTGTAGCTGAATTCTTATTACAAGCTGTAGGACTGTGATGAAAGTGAAAGTAGCTTAGTGGTAGCTCAGTCAAATGTGATAAATCTATGTTAACCAAACACTACTCCAGCGGCTCTTCCTCTTCTCTAAGGAAGTCCTCGCCAATTTTGGCGTATTCCTTTATGCGGTGGCCTTTAACTAATGCAACGTTAGTTTGAAGTGTTATGCTGCACATTTATATGCAATCCCAATTCTTTCTGTTCAAGATTCTCCTAAACATAGACAAATAAAAAAACTATACTCTCACCTGAGTTGTGAGATGTACGGCAGACACTGGAGGAATCCTCTCACTTCACTCTCTTCATGTGTCCAGTCTATCAGCTCTACTGGTTTCTTCTCTGTTTGGAGTTTCATCACTTCTAGGAGGATGGAGCTCTTTCTCTCTGAGAGGTTTATTGTCCAGACTTCAGGAGATGACTGATGATATATTGACTGTAATGCTGGTAGGACACTTCTGCCTCTTTCACTCTCATAGTTCTTCACATGTGAAAACAGATCCAGCAGAAAATCACACTGAATACTTTGATTGTTGTTATTATTACCATTTAAGGGGAAAGTTGTGTAGCTGCACACAGATGTTAATAGTTCAGTGTATTTTTCTTCTGTATTTGTGTCAAACTCTGATGCTGCAGTGAACAGATTCCCCAGAAACTGAACAGCAGATTCTCTCTTCTGACAGAAATCATCAGTAAATCTGTGGAGAAACACAAATAATTAACATTTTAATTTCCGCATAACACACTGCTGGTGAATCATCATTTACATGAATTAAATCTAAATGAAAATTGACAACTGAAGTGACTTTATAAACTAAAAACAGACAGTCAGAATAACCAATAAATGCTCGATTCAGTTACAGTTTTGATATGTTGTTGTTAGGGTTGTTAACTTAGAACTATATTAAAGAAATTGTTGATCTTTCTCTTATTACCTGGATAACTGGATGTTTTGGATTCTTTGTAAAATATAAGACATTTTATTCATGTCCTTAAACTACTGAAAATGATTCATATCATTAACACAACAACAGATGATTTCATACAGTTTCTGCATTGTGTTCGTATCATTGTCAGAAACATGTGCTGTTGTGTCCTGTTTGTTACATCACATCACCATTCACCACATCATCACATTGCATCACTGTTTGCTGGATGACCACAGTCACACTCTCTACAGCAGTGGTTCTCAACTGGGATATAATTAGATAAAATGAGCATTGAAATACATTTAAAAACTAAGAACAGGGATATTTATTATAATTTGGCCATTTTATAATGAATTATTTTTTCCAATTAATGTCAAGCCCAAAAATATTTCAAAGGGTAGAAATTGTGAGTTTCTGTAAGTGGGACGGGGGTCTTTGAATATTATTGAATACAGCGGGGGGCCTTGGATTCAAAAAGGTTGAGAACCCGCTCTACACGACAAACACAATGTGGTTATGAAAGAGTTCCACTAACCACATTATCAACAAAGCTGTGGTTTATTTTATTTAGTTTGTTCCCGTGATGTGTTCAAATTTGGTTTTGATGTTCCCGTTCACACATACAATATGTGTCAAAATACAGACCGAGTCTAAACAGATTCCAGTCCAAAATAATGTTTGAACAAACCCATGACTCTAAAAACAGTTGGGTTTAAAACAACACATTTTATGTTCAGTTAAGGGCAATACATTAATGTGAACACATTAATATTTCTTGGAACAACACATTTTGTGTTACTTTTAACACATATTTAAAATGAACACAATGTGTAAACACCAACAATGCGTTGACATGAACACATTGCAGTTACCAGATGCACTCAATACACATTAATATCTTCTGATAATTCCAGCAGGAGGAACAGCAGGTTTACTACAAAACATCTAATACACTTGAGAATAAGAAGCATTTGTTATTTTCTCTGTTGTGATGATAAACTGATGAGATACAGAACAGGATTCATGTGTTTACTGTTTGAGGAAGACGAGTAAAGAGCTGAACGCTTGTGTCCTGTTCTGTCCAGATTTGAGTCTCATCCACAAAAGCTATTAACCTAATTGAATACTAACACATATTACTTAGTTTGTGATTAATTTCACTATAAAATCATTTTCACCCATCAAACATTACAGAACATGACTACCGCAAATTAAATGTGTTCACTTGTCAAAAAAACAAAGCAACAAACACCATCAGGGGGCAAAACATTGAAAAGGCAAACACAAGTTTGTTGCGGTGCTTATTGGCCTTAAAACTCACCTGAGTTGTGAGATGTACGGCAGACACTGGAGGAATCCTCTCACTTCACTCTCTTCATGTGTCCAGTCTATCAGCTCTACTGGTTTCTTCTCTGTTTGGAGTTTCAGCACTTCTAGGAGGATGGAGCTCTTTCTCTCTGAGAGGTTTATTCTCCAGACTTCAGGAGATGACTGATAATATATTGACTGTAATGCTGGTAGGACACTTCTGCCTGTTTCACTCTCATAGTTCTTCACATGTGAACACAGATCCAGCAGAAATTCACACTTCTCATAATTCACAGATGACAGCAGCATCTTCACCGTTGTTTCTATGATCTCTTTCTGACAGAGAGCTGCTTGCAGACACAAATCCAGTACAAATAATCTTTTTCTTTTTTCCCACAGTTCAGATGATTCATTTGGTGGTTTAATAAATCTAAAAAAAAGAGTAAATTCTGTTAGTGTTGACAAAAGGTAACAAAAGGAGTTTGTGATTCCTGTTGATCATCTGAAAAGCCCAAACATAACAAACAGTACTATACAACAACCCCAACACTCTTTACAGCTTATACTGTTTTCATATTAAATGATTGCAGGTTAATACGTTTAGATCCATCTTAGAAAACAAAATGAAATAAAGATAATACAATGTGAATAATAAAAATATTGATTTTGCAGGGTTCTGTGAAAACTCATAAAGAACACACGACCTTGCCAAAGCAAATCTAAAACTAAACACAGTTGTTTCTTGTTCATATTGTTATATTATATTATTGCTTATTTGCAATTTTACTGAACATTTAATGCATTTAATTCCTACTTTCAAATTGTTAAAGGCGCCAGTCTTTGTCTGTTTTAGAGGCTTTGATTATGTTCTTTTGTGTGTTTGACAATGAATGTTCATGTTTCTATAAAAAAAACGCTTTATATTTCACATGTTTCAAGTGTATTGTTCACCCCTGTCCCTCTTTTAACAAAACGACTGGATTTCTTCCGGCCTATATAAAGTCCCTCCTTCCGAAATGCTCTGATTGGTAAAGCTGACCAGGTCTGTCGTGATTGGTTCCCCGCTTAGAGTGTGTGTCAGAAGATGTCCCACCCATACCATATCACCGAGCTTTCGCTTCTCAGGCTGTTGTGATTCGTTTGTGCCCCTCTCAGTGCTTGTTTCTTCATAAACTTTGGCTTTGAGCAATAAAAAGTAACAATGGCGTCAGCTTCACTTCATCAGTTAAAAACATGCAGATCCATTGAATGTGTAATGGAGGTCTGCTAGTATATGTGCAAACGTCAATCTTTGTTAGAGATTGATTTTTTTTTACTGCTATGGTGAGGGAAATGACACCGGAACGAATGTTGTTAAACCGGTTATATTAATTAACACTAATAACAGAAGCGTTAGTTTTGCCTTTTTAAATTGGACCCGAGTTGGATAATAAAACAAGCAGTTTGACCAGGAGACATTTGCAGGCAGGACTTCAAAGGACGTTTCATAGAAGGGTTTAAGAGTTAAGCGCACACACACACAATATCAGTGTATTACACAGAACAGCTTGCAAAGCCAATGTTAAAGTCATGGAAGTTGTTATTTGACCGTTGGTTATCTTAGAATGTGTGTAGCTGAATTCTTATTACAAGCTGTAGGACTGTGATGAAAGTGAAAGTAGCTTAGTGGTAGCTCAGTCAAATGTGAACAATCTATGATAACCAAACACTACTCCAGCGGCTCTTCCTCTTCTCTAAGGAAGTCCTCGACAATTTTGCGTATTCCTTTATGCGTTGGCCTTTAACTAATGCTAAAAATGCAACGTTAGTGTGAAGTGTTATGCTGCACATTTATATGCAATCCCAATTCTTTCTGTTCAAGATTCTCCTAAACATAGACAAATAAAAAAACTAAACTCTCACCTGAGTTGTGAGATGTACGGCAGACACTGGAGGAATCCTCTCACTTCACTCTCTTCATGTGTCCAGTCTATCAGCTCTACTGGTTTCTTCTCTGTTTGGAGTTTCAGCACTTCTAGGAGGATGGAGCTCTTTCTCTCTGAGAGGTTTATTCTCCAGACTGCAGGAGATAGCCGGTAAATTGTTTGAAATGCTGACAGGAAACATTTGCCTGTTTGGTTCATATAGTTCTTCACATGTGAGAACAAATCAAGCAGCAAATCAGATTGTTCCATCTGAAGCTCATCATCATAACAGTTCTGAGGAAAATATCTGTAGCTGCACACAGATGTTAATAGTTCAGTGTATTTTTCTTCTGTATTTGTGTCAAACTCTGATGCTGCAATGAACAGATTCCCCAGAAACTGAACAGCAGATTCTCTCTTCTGAGTTAAAACATTCCTGGTAAAACTGGATGAAAAACAAGAAAATTATGTTTATTTTGCTTTAACAAAAAAATGCTCGACTTGGTGTTCCAACAAAATATAAAGATATAAAAATGTATTCCATTAAAAACCTTAATTCAGAGATGTACGGCAGACACTGGAGGAATCCTCTCACTTCACTCTCTTCATGTGTCCAGTCTATCAGCTCTACTGGTTTCTTCTCTGTTTGGAGTTTCAGCACTTCTAGGAGGATGGAGCTCTTTCTCTCTGAGAGGTTTATTCTCCAGACTGCAGCAGTCGATTTGAAAAATACCCGCAATGCTGGAGAGACATCTCTACCTGTTTGTCTCTCAAACTCCTTCATTGGTGGGAACAGATCCAGCAGCAATGTACAAGCGCCATAAGTTATGAATGAGTATAATGTATCGATAGAGGTCTCTGTGATTTCTTTCTGCAAAATAGGCACTTGCAGACACATGTCAAATACTGAAATCCTTTCAATCACTTCAAAGTGTTCATTCCTAGAAACCAACCTACACAAACATTGAAAGAATGTTATCTTTGTGATTATATGTGGTAAAAGAGTCCGGATATATCTGCAAATCCAGAATGTCTGTTACAAACTAAACTTGACTGAAAAAACATGCTGGATGGATGAAAAACACCCAAAACTCTCACCTGAGTTGTGAGATGTACGGCAGACACTGGAGGAATCCTCTCACTTCACTCTCTTCATGTGTCCAGTCTATCAGCTCTACTGGTTTCTTCTCTGTTTGGAGTTTCAGCACTTCTAGGAGGATGGAGCTCTTTCTCTCTGAGAGGTTTATTCTCCAGACTAAAGGAGATGACTGATGATATATTGACTGTAATGCTGGTAGGACACTTCTGCCTGTTTCACTCTCATAGTTCTTCACATGTGAGTACAGATTCAGCAGAAAATCACACTGAATACTTTGATTGTTGTTATTATTACCATCAAAGGGGAAAGTTGTGTAGCTGCACACAGATGTTAATAGTTCAGTGTATTTTTCTTCTGTATTTGTGTCAAACTCTGATGCTGCAGTGAACAGATTCCCCAGAAACTGAGCAGCAGATTCTCTCTTCTGACACAAATCATCAGTAAATCTGTTGAGAAACACAAATAATTAACATTTTAATTTCCGCATAACACACTGCTGGTGAATCATCGTTTACATGAATTAAATCTTAATGAAAATTGACAACTGAAGTGACTTTATAAACTAAAACAGACAGTCAGAATAACCATTAAATACTCGATTCAGTTACAGTTTTGATATGTTGTTGTTAGGGTTGTTAACTTAGAACTATATTAAAGAAATTGTTGATCTTTCTCTTATTACCTGGATAACTGGATGTTTTGGATTCTTTGTAAAATATAAGACATTTTATTCATGTCCTTTAACTACTGAAAATGATTCATATAATTAACACAACAACAGATGATTTCATACAGTTTCTGCATTGTGTTCGTATCATTGTCAGAAACATGTGCTGTTGTGTCCTGTTTGTTACATCACATCACCATTCACCAGATCATCACATTGCATCACTGTTTGCTGGATGACCACAGTCACACTCTCTACAGCAGTGGTTCTCAACTGGGATATAACTAGATAAAATGAGCATTGAAATACATTTAAAAACTAAGAACAGGGATATTTATTATAATTTGGCCATTTTATAGTGAATTATTTTTTCCAATTAATGTCAAGCCCAAAAATATTTCATAGGGTAGAAATTGTGAGTTTCTGTAAGTGGGACGGGGGTCTTTGAATATTATTGAATACAGCGGGGGGCCTTGGATTCAAAAAGGTTGAGAACCCGCTCTACACGACAAACACAATGTGGTTATGAAAGAGTTCCACTAACCACATTATCAACAAAGCTGTGGTTTATTTTATTTAGTTTGTTCCCGTGATGTGTTCAAATTTGGTTTTGATGTTCTCGTTCACACATACAATATGTGTCAAAATACAGACCGAGTCTAAACAGATTCCAGTCCAAAATAATGTTTGAACAAACCCATGACTCTAAAAACAGTTGGGTTTAAAACAACACATTTTATGTTCAGTTAAGGGCAATACATTAATGTGAACACATTAATATTTCTTGGAACAACACATTTTGTGTTACTTTTAACACATATTTAAAATGAACACAATGTGTAAACACCAACAATGCGTTGACATGAACACATTGCAGTTACCAGATGCACTCAATACAAATTAATATCTTCTGATAATTCCAGCAGGAGGAACAGCAGGTTTACTACAAAACATCTAATACACTTGAGAATAAGAAGCATTTGTTATTCTCTCTGTTGTGATGATAAACTGATGAGATACAGAACAGGATTCATGTGTTTTACTGTTTGAGGAAGACGAGTAAAGAGCTGCACGCTTGTGTCCTGTTCTGTCCAGATTTGAGTCTCATCCCCAAAAGCTATTAACTTAATTGAATAACTAACACATATTACTTAGTTTGTGATTAATTTCACTATAAAATCATTTTCACCCATCAAACATTACAGAACATGACTACCGTAAATTAAATGTGTTCACTTGTCAAAAAAACAAAGCAACAAACACCATCAGGGGGCAAAACATTGAAAAAGCAAACACAAGTTTGTTGCGGTGCTTATTGGCCATAAAACTCACCTGAGTTGTGAGATGTACGGCAGACACTGGAGGAATCTTCTCACTTTACTCTCTTCATACGTCCAGCCTCTCAGCTCTACTGGTTTCTTCTCTGTTTGGAGTTTCAGCACTTCTAGGAGGATGGAGCTCTTTCTCTCTGAGAGGTTTATTCTCCAGACTTCAGGAGATGACTGATGATATATTGACTGTAATGCTGGTAGGACACTTCTGCCTGTTTCACTCTGATAGGCCTTTACATGTAAACACAGATCCAGCAGAAAATCACACTGTTCAATCTGATATTCAAAATAATCATCATCATCATCATCAAAGGGGAAAGTTGTGTAGTTGCACACAGATGTTAATAGTTCACTGCATTTCTTCTCTGTATTTGTGTCACATTCTGACGCTGCAACACTAAGATTCATCAGAAACTGGAATGATGACTTTTTCTTTTCTTCTTTTTTCAAAGTGTCTTTGGAAAATCTACAGGAACAGAGACGTGAGAGTTTATATTGTCAAAGAAATTCATCATACAAAGGCGCCACCTTTGATGTTCTATGTAAAAAAAAACAGGAATATTAACTATGGAATTTATGGTGCAATTGGTTATATTCCACCCACAGAGATTATTATGTTTCAGCATCAGTCTGGATGTAGAAAATTAACCCGCTGTCAATATTATTTTGTGTTATGAAATGTTTTCAATTAACAATTAAATTACAGTACAAATAACTATTCCATTTTTATATAAACAAAAATAGGAAGAAAAACAAAAATATTTCAAATTTTGCCAAATGTGAAGCTACAAAAATGTACTTGTATTCCTGGGGTCATACCTGAGTTCTGATATGTACGGCAGATACTGGAGGAATCCTCTCACTTCACTCTCTTCATGTGTCCAGTCTATCAGCTCTACTGGTTTCTTCTCTGTTTGGAGTTTCAGCACTTCTAGGAGGATGGAGCTCTTTCTCTCTGAGAGGTTTATTCTCCAGACTTCAGGAGATGACTGATGATATATTGACTGTAATGCTGGTAGGACACTTCTGCCTGTGTCCGAATCCTTAACACGCGAGTACAGATCCAGCAGAAAATCCCAGCGTTCAATCTTATCCTCTAAATCATTATCATCATAATAATCTTCATCAAAGGGGAAAGTTGTGTAGCTGCACACAGATGTTAATAGTTCAGTGTATTTTTCTTCTGTATTTGTGCCAAACTCTGATGCTGCAGTGAACAGATTCACCAGAAACTGAGCAGCAGATTCTTTCTTCTCAAAGAAAACATTCTCAAATCTGTGGAAAAACACATGTTTACATTTTAATTCCCATACGAGACACTGCTGGTGACTCATCGTTTGCATAAAGTAGTTCTAAATGAAAATGACTAGGACATCTAGATTGATTTAAATAAAAAATAAAAAACATTAATGTTTGATTCCATTAGAGTTGTTTTTTTAGAGATATCTGTTGTTAATTTAGAAATAATTCTAAGAAGTAGATGATCTTGTTTACTGGATAGCGTGACGGTGAGTGTCTTCATATGTCCGGACGTAGCAGATGTCAATTAGCTCTTAGCTCGAATTTCTCGTTCGTGTCATTCCCATCGCCCTTTTGCGCGTTTGCATCTTCGCATTGACATTGTATATAATTTACTTGACCGTAGCTGTCAGCATTTGAGACCCTTGATCGCCGTGATCTTCTGTCCAGTTTGCGATCGCGTGTCTCAAGTGTTACGAGAGTTTCCGTGAGAAATAACAAAAAGGGAGACTCCCGGCCAATAAGACAGTGTTGGCAGGTATGGATATGAAATGGTATCAAAACACTTCAACACAGCTTCCATTGCTCGCAAACGGTGCATATAACCTTGAAAATTGATATATAAGCCCTTAAAAAAACAGAGATGCCACGGGACTAATATTATCACAGGACCTCTGTGTTTGTTCAAATATGGTAGGTCATTTGATATGGGGAATTTTTACTTGAAAAATTACAGCCATGGCCGATTCAAACGGTATTAAGATCACAACCTCTGTAATTATTACAAATGACTAGAGTTCCCAAGGTTATATTGATCCCGTGCGAATTGGGCTTTAGCTAAACAGCCATAAATACAATCTGCTATATCTGAGCAAAATACAAACATTGTTTACGTTTACATTTGGTCATTTGGCAGACAAAGACTGTAAGTTTATTACTTACACATATTTTACATTCGTATGTTTACGTCTTATCTAAAAGAAAGCATTAAACCACGGGTCGCGCCGTTTTCTCCATTCCAAAGCACAGAGCAGTCGATACTCAGCCTCATAGAGATAAGTTTATATAGTGGATAAATTGATTGCTAGCACGGAAATACCTCTGCTATTAGTTTTGTTTTGCGGAGCTTCATTTCGCTGCGGTGTAGATACACCAGGAAGACAATGTCAAAGTACGTTGTGATCGCGATTGTCTTGCGTCTACATTTAAAACATCGAACTTGAACAAGGCTCCCAGTGACACAATCCGTTTGGAGGAGTAAAGCCCTGACAAATCATGTGACCTACATTGAGCGGTGCAAACCAACGCACTTTGAGAGACAACAGCCCCAATAAACATGATGAACACTATGACTGTTTTAAAGGCAGTTACCACATCATATTAATGAGACGTCAGATTTTCAGATAATACCAACAGGAGAACAGCAGGTATGCTCAATATCTTTACACATGTGAGTATATGTAGCCTTTGTCATTCCTCATGTTTTAATAACATTGATTAGATACAGAACAGGATTCATGTGTTTATTCTTTGAGGAAGACGAGTAAAGAGATGCATGGTTGTAACACCAATAGGGGTGCCACACCACATTACAACAAAGTTTAACATGAGTTTGTTGGAGATAGAATTGCTCCGAAAATTCTTATTCTGCACATATATTTACAGAGATTTCAGCATTAAAACAAACTAAATCCAACCCAGAGTGTTTTTGTACCATAAGACTCACCTGAGTTGTGAGATGTACGGCAGACACTGGAGGAATCCTCTCACTTCACTCTCTTCATGTGTCCAGTCTATCAGCTCTACTGGTTTCTTCTCTGTTTGGTGTTTCAGCACTTCTAGGAGGATGGAGCTCTTTCTCTCTGAGAGGTTTATTCTCCAGACTTCAGGAGATGACTGATGATATATTGACTGTAATGCTGGTAGGACACTTCTGCCTGTTTCACTCTCATAGTTCTTCACATGTGAACACAGATCCAGCAGAAAATCACATTTTCCATAATCAACAGATGACAGCAGCATCTTCACAGTTGTTTCTATGGTCTCTTTCTGACAGAGAGCTGCTTGTAGAAACAAATTCTTTATAAATAATATCTTGCTTTTTTTCCACAGCTCAGATGATTGATTTGATGGTTCAATAAATCTAAACAGAGCAAACAGGTTTTTGTTAGTGTTGACCAAAGACAACATTAGTTTAAATGGCGGCAGCTGGACTGTAAAGTAAGATTTCAATAAAAAAAAATGAAGACATAACTTTTTAACATTTTTAACAAATTAACAATATCAACTGAGGATCAAGTCATGTCTGACCACCCACCCAGGCTGCTTCATCTGAACTGTTTTGCAAATATGAGCACAAAAATAGATTTTATTTATTTAACGATGGCAGTAATGCAGTTATGCTATTAGACTCTCACCTGAGTTGTGAGATGTACGGCAGACACTGGAGGAATCCTCTCACTTCACTCTCTTCATGTGTCCAGTCTATCAGCTCTACTGGTTTCTTCTCTGTTTGGAGTTTCAGCACTTCTAGGAGGATGGAGCTCTTTCTCTCTGAGAGGTTTATTCTCCAGACTGGAGAGAATAATGGATTCATGTGTGATTTAGAGCAAACAAATATAAAGGTGAATTGTTAGTTTAATTGTTTCACATGTATCTCACCATCCACAGGTACAGATGTTTCTTCACTGGGTTTGCTGGTGATGTCCTCATAGACAGCAGAGACTCTGACTCTATAGCAGGTGCTGTGAGGTGTAGTTAGAGTATATTCACACTGAGGTCCTTGTGTTTGTACTGATGACCAGCCCTCCAGTCCTGCTTCTTTATACTCGACCATATAGTGCAGAACTTGACAATCTTCATCTGCTTCAGCCTTTAACCACTCGACTCTGAGAGTGTCTCTGCTCACTTTAGTAACAGATGGTTGTCCTGGTCTTAGAGAAGGTGTCTTAAAGTTAATAATCCTGCTAAAGTTGCTTATCCTTTGTTTATCACAAACTGCATATAAGAGCTGATATTCTGTGTTTGGTTCCAAACCAGATAAAAGACACTTTTCTTCAAAGGTGTGAGTGTAAATATTGACCTGTTTCCAATTGTTGTTTTTCATCCCATCACCTCCCACAATTCTGTATTCTACAACATATCTCTCACTGTCTTTTTTCTTCAAATGATTTAAGGACACACTGTTGTGTTTTATTTGATCTATCTGAGCAAGATCTGGTTTCACTTCAAAGTTCATGTTTCTGCTCACGATTCTCCCATCATAATAATACTGTACAGAGTATTCAGGAAATCCATTGTCATGTACAGATGCAGCGATGAATCTGGTTTGTTCTGTATCTTCATTTGTCTCTTTAGCAGAAATATACAGCTGTATGTAAACGAGAACTTTCAGATCAATTGTTACACGCTTGAACTGGAGTGAATCTGTTGGTGTGATGTGATCAGATTCAATGTGCTGCTTCAGATCCGAGATGAATGAATCTTCAACATCTGGTGAGTTAAGAGTGAAACACATCACTCTGGTTATCTGAGGGTGATTTATGATCTGCTGAAACTCTGTCTGTGATTTCACAACAGTGATGTCTGCAGCTTTACAGTCATTGAGTATCTTCAGCTCACTGTCTTTATTCTCCAGCCACTGGGAGATGTTCTCTGCATTGAATGGTGATCGCTCGTGTCGCTCTAGAAGATATTGAAGTCTTATCTCTCTTTCCTCTTCTTTAACTTGAATGTTTTCATCAGTCTTTGTGATTTCTTCCTGAAAAACTGCTTGGTATTTCTGCAGAAGATCTGAAAACTCAACAAGGTTTTCTTTCAGAGCAGGAAACCAAATAATCACACTTAGATTATCAGGGCTCGTCATAAAATCCTGACATATTCTGATCTGTTTATTCAGATGTTCTAGGACGTTCTCAGCTCTATACATCAAGCCTTTACTGACCCCATCCAGGGCAGCACACACAGACGTCTTGTCCAGTTTCTTCAGAGGGTAAAGCCAGACCTTCAGAGGAACTGCTCTCTCACCTTTAGATCCAAGCAGCTCTGGCAGAGAACTGTAGATCTCCACAGCTTTATTAAAAGACACTGGACTCTTCCAGTCGCCCACATCAATGAAGAGAGTACAGTTATACAATAAGCTCATTTCTTTTTCACTGTCATTCAGGCATGAATCTATGTGACTTACACAAAAAGAAGAAGACACCTTCTTGATTACATCTTTCATTTCTGCCTTTTTCTTGAAACTGTTTTGGCAATGGTCAAACACAAAGAAGGCTCGAGCTCCGTAGCTCACAGCTATGATCACATGTGTAGCTGTGGTTGTGTTGAGAAGTGATGGAGAAACTCCTTCTTGTAACAGTGTTGGACTGATCATGTCCAGTCTGGTGGTGGTTTTGTAGTGCAGTGTAACTCTGTCCTGATGCTCAGACTGAAGTGGATGATTTAAAAACCCTGCAGCTCCGTTTACTTCTGCCTGTCCATGAAGAGCTCTTATTCTTGACACAGGAGACATTTCAAGAGCTCTGAATCTGTCCTGGAGGGAGTCGTCATCCAGAACCTTCACATCTGTTTGAGGCCGAGGCAGTGACACTCTCATAGAGGCAATAATGCCTTCATTCCACCGAAAAGAAGCTGAAAAAAATAAACAGATTCTTAGGGTGTGTTCATATTTGTATTTCAGGTCTCTTGGTTATTTTGTTCGGCACCCAAAAATAGAAACATACATGTAGTCTTGATTTGCCTAACGTTGACACTGGCATTTTATCAGTGAACCTAAATATTTTGAACATAAGGGCATAAGCAATAAGTTGCAACGTGATTTGGACAGCTTTTATGATGTAGATTTTGTTACGGAAATTAACAATAATTAAAAGATGAGGATTGTCTGTGTGCTAAATTATAAATAACTCATAAAGACCTCATGAAGTTTTTAAACCAGTCAAAACAGCATCATGAATTACTGTGTTACACACTGCACTTACAGTACATGAATGTTTAATTTAGAAAAAGGCTTCTGATCAATTTGTGTGTTGAACTGCCATGGTTACTGTTTACAGTGTTATAATATACTGGAGCACAAGCAACTACCTGTTATGGTAAGGGACGCAACATTTCCAGACAAGACTCAATAGGCGGTTAGGGAATCACAGTACACAGGGCCAGTTAACCCATCTGAGTGCATTACGTATTCCAGAAGGAGGGGCTTGAACAATAAGCGGGGAACGGTGAACAATAAAGGTAAAATATGTGACAAACATTGCTTTTTTTTTTAAATCGATGAATTGATATTTGCTATATTACACCAAAAAACACAATCAAGTTGACGAAAACAGGCATAATAAGAAGCCTTTTTAAAAATGAGAAATCTTACTCTGACTACAAGAATCACTTTCAGTGTCATACAGCATTCCAAGGTACCAGGGGCGACCAAGAGCAGCCACTTCAATAATGTCTGAAGGGAAATCTAAAAATCACATGAAAAATTAAACAAGCATTAAACATTTAACACAAACTGTCAAGCAAAGATGAAATAGTTAAAAAATACATGTATATTGTATTTAACTGTATATGAATATATTTACTCACCATTACAATGAACTTCAAATCCTTTACACAAGCGTTTTGCTTGTGCATCCTTTTCTTTCAAGGCCTGGGAAATTGAAAAGATTAGTACAAATATCAAACATGTAAAATATCTTGCAATATCAAAATGTTGATCATAAACTTAAAAGTTAACAATTTCAGTTTAATCACTTTTGTGGTCCACCCTTTGTCCTCTTCTTGCAAGATGGTCTCTGCTATGGACTTTTTATTGCTCTCCATATCATATAATATATTGCCGGGCTAAACAAACAATGGAAAAAAACATTTTAATATTGGAATGAACATTTGAATATTTTGTACAAAGCATTAATTAATGTATACTAGTGTTGTCAAAAATATCGATATTTCGATAAATATCGATACTGAAATATCTGAACGGTACCAATACTAATTTCCCGAAGTATCGATACTACGATCCTAGCCGAGCTGTAACTTCACTTATCTCCGAAGGGGCGTTGACAAACACCACACGTGACCGCAGTGCCTGTCACGTGTCTCGTTTCATACGCTCTGGTTAAATAGCAAAAGTGAAGTGAATATAAACATGGCGAGTGCAACCGGCTTTGGTTGATAAAGAACACAGCAGGAGTGCTATCTGGAAATATTTTGGATATGAAGCAAATGAACATGGAAAGCCGAAGGACACAAACAAGCCGATATGCAAGAGTTGCTACAGTGCAGTGCTAACAAAAGGCGCTAACACCTCTAATATAGCAATATGAGTGTTCTCTCGTTTTTTCACCGTAGTTCTTAAAGTTAATATAATCCGACAAAGGAATCTTTAGCTGTGAATCTTTAAATACTTTAACTCTGGTCAAATGTAAAGTAACTTGTGCTTAACTTAATTCAAAAAATGATTACTTAAATTCTGTAATTTGTCTTCATGTCGATCCAGTGAGCATTGTTTTCGCGTGTGATGCACGCAAGTTTGCGTGTGTGGATCGGTGATATGTGAATCCGGCATTAAAATATGTTCATCAAATAATGTTATGTATTGACCAGCATTTATGAACAATGAGCAATGCATTTGCTACAGTATATTTTAATCTTTGATGACAGTATGTAATAAAATACAACGGATCATGTTTGCTCTGGTCCAATGAAAAAAAATATTAACAGATAGAACTTTGGATTTTAATTGCTACATGTATTAGTAAATGTTAGTTAAAATTAACTTTTAACTAAGATTAATACATGTTTTGGAAGTATTTTTCATTGTTTATTCATGTTAACAAATATCTATTACCATTAACTTAAGTTCTTAGATTAGTTACATAGTTCAGTTCATTTTAAAAGTGCGGTCAAAAAAAAATATGTTTATTAAAGTTTGGCATTCTCTTGTAGCACCAGAAAGAAGATGAGACTCGACCTGCAACAGTACATAATGCGTTACAACACACATTATGAAGAATTATAATGCATTTTACCCTTTAATAACTCTTTATAATACATTATATATGTTATATTTATCTTTAAATAATAATTAAAAAAAAATTACCCCCTTAATGTTGTGGCAGTTTTTTTCTCTGTGGTATCGAAAATGGTATCGAGTATCGATATTTTTCAAGGTATCGTATCGAAGCTAGAAATTCCAGTATCGTGACAACACTAATGTATACAGTAATGGTATTTATATTTCGACTACAATTTAAGAAATAATAAGTATGTTTATTAGGGCCGGGTAAAAAAAGATTGATTCTTTGATGCGGGAAATCCCTGAATCCTTCTTAATGCATGTCAGAGAATATTATCTGTATTTCGCCTCTCATCCAGAGGATGAGGCCATTATTTCACTATAGTTTTAACTCTTAAACGTGAATCAAGTTATCCATGAATTTCAAATTGTTCATGATTTCAATTTTGCACATTTACAATATTTTACTTTATACAGTAATGTTTGGGTACTCAAAGTAAAAGTAATTCCAAACAGTTGTGCTGGCTATGCTATTAACATTAATTTCATTAGCTGAGAAGGGGGGTTACCAGCTGATACATTTAAATATGGATTCCATGTCTGCAAAACCAATATTTTAAATGAAATACTTATAAATCATTGATATTGAATCGAATCAAAACCATATAAATAAGAATCTAATCAAAAAAATGGTCTTAAGACCCAGCCCTAATGTTTCTAGCATAATAATGGCAGAAGTTTCATAATCACCTGGATCAGGTTGTGTCTCTGCAGTGCTGGTACAGTGTAGTGTTGTCTGATGTGAGTGTCACAGTAAGACACACCGCAGGTCAAACAGGATTTAACAGCTTTGAGCTTCATGTCAGAGCAGATATCACAGGACACATCTTCAGGTCCAGCATAACAGTGAGCTGGAAGAGCAGGACTAAACCCAGCCCGCTTCAGTTCCTCTATCAGTTTAGCTAAAGCCACATTTACATTTAACACAGGACGATCTCTGAACCTCTTTCTGCACTGAGGACAAGCGTAACATTCAGCTTGACTTGGTTTGTTCCAGTAGATCTCAATGCAGTGTTGACAGTAACTGTGTCCACAGGGGATAGAAACTGGATTCTTAAAGATCTCTGTGCACACTGAACATCTGTAGTGATCCTCTGTCAGTAGAGTGGCTGAGAGTGCACTGTTGAAATGGGTGTGAAATTGTGTTGAAACTTAATGAATTTCAGCAATATAGGCCCGGTTTCACAGACAAGGCTTAGCTTAAAGTGATATTTCACCCAAAAATGTAAATCTATCATCATTTCTTGCCTTCGAGTTTTTCCTAATCTGTGTAAATTTCTTTGTGCTTATGAACACAGAGAAATATATTTGGAGGAATGCTTGAAACTATTCAGATTTTGCCCCCATTGACTAGACTACCATAGTAGGAAAAAATACAGTGGTAGTCAAAAGTGCCCCAGAACTGTTTGCTGTCCTACATTCTTTAAAATGTCTTCATATGTGTTCAACAGAAAAAAAAAGTAATAAAGTTATTTTTCTACTATGGGAGTCAATGGGGGGCAAACTCTGTCTGGTTATAAGCATTCTTCCAAATATCTTTCTCCGTGTTCCTCAGAAAAAAATACATTTACACAGATTTGGAACAATTTGAAGTTGAATCAATGATGAGAGAATTTTCATTTTTGGGTGAAGGTTTACTTTAAGTCAGGACTAACTTACTTTAATTTGGATATTTGAGATACTTTTAGAAAAATGCCTTAGAAAAAACAATACTGGTTTGCATCTTGAGACAAAACAATGGCACAGTCATATTTTAAGTTATTTTCAGTTAAAACAAGTCAATATTCATTTTAGTCTTGGACTAGTCTTGTCTATGAAACCGGCCAAAATTATATAAAAAAGAATAGATGTGCCACTTCTACTTTACCTAATATCTGGAGACATCACCTCCATTCGCAATGAACTTCGGTGTCTTGGTAATGCCTCCTCAACATTCTTTATAATACTGTATTGACGTTTACAAAAAAAGCAAACCATTATTATCTATTAATTAACCATTCATTTACGTTTTGAATGGTGATGTTTTCACTTACTAAACACAAATAGTTGATATAATAATTAATTACATAAATAACAGTGCAGCAAAGAAAAACATATGTTATATGAGTATATGTCTTCTGGAGAACACATTTGGACTAATAATTACCATACATCTCGTACTGAGATTCACAAATTGAGCAAACATTTATACTTTTTGAGCCAGTTAGTCACGTTTGGATGTAAACAAGTTTATCACTGTTCAAAATAGCAGAAAATTATGGCAAAAATTTAATTCTAGTGCGAACAGTTCCTTTATCACATTAACACTTCTCAGACACAATAAAGAATATTCGCTTGTTGTTTTCCTCAACCATAACTCACTTTGGAAAAAATATATGCTAAATAAATCAATGCAACTGCATTAAGGTCTCATGCATTTAGAGTAGTGTTGGTGCTTCAGATCTATTTTGCAACTACTACTCTAGATAAGGTAAGATTCATCACCCTGTATCAGTCAGTTGAAATGAAATAAAGACTGTTATTAAATTAGTTTTTGGCAATAAAGTTGCAGTTGTTATTGGTAAACAGACATCATACATTCAATAAAAATAGATATCCAAAGATCAGACACAATCTAAAATATCCTACTGTTCTAGAAACTTTAAAGAAAAATTAAAGATTTTCTTACGTTCGATTTTGTGATCTTTCCTGAAATGTAATCGGTCGATCCATTGACTGGTCACTTTTTAAAGATGTGCAGGAGAGGGCCGGAGATATTGCTTCATCTGGTCTCAACCTTTAATAAAAGAATAGAAATATTAATATTAAAAGAAAAACTACAAAAGTATTCATTCAAAGAAACAAAATAATGAAACTGTATAATAACGTAGTTAAAAAAATTGATTTTCTTACGCTCGATTTTGTGATCTTTTCTGAAATGTAATCGGTCGATCCATTGACTGGTCACTTTTTAAAGATGTGCAGGAGAGGGCCGGAGATGTTGCTTCATCTGGTCTCAACCTTTAATAAAAGAAGAGAAATATTAATATTAAAAGAAAAACTACTAAAGTATTCATTCAAACAAACAAAATAATGAAACTGTATAATAACGTAGTTAAAAAAATTGATTTTCTTACGCTCGATTTTGTGATCTTTCCTGAAATGTAATCGGTCGATCCATTGACTGGTCACTTTTTAAAGATGTGCAGGAGAGGGCCGGAGATGTTGCTTCATCTGGTCTCAACCTTTAATAAAAGAAGAGAAATATTAATATTAAAAGAAAAACTACAAAAGTATTCATTCAAACAAACAAAATAATGAAACTGTATAATAACGTAGTTAAAAAAAATAGATTTTCTTACGCTCGATTTTGTGATCTTTTCTGAAATGTAATCGGTCGATCCATTGACTGGTCACTTTTTAAAGATGTGCAGGAGAGGGCCGGAGATGTTGCTTCATCTGGTCTCAACCTTTAATAAAAGAAGAGAAATATTAATATTAAAAGAAAAACTACAAAAGTATTCATTCAAACAAACAAAATAATGAAACTGTATAATAACCTAGTTAAAAAAATAGATTTTCTTACGCTCGATTTTGTGATCTTTTCTGAAATGTAATCGGTCGATCCATTGACTGGTCACTTTTTAAAGATGTGCATGAGAGGGCAGGAGATGTTGCTTCATCTGGTCTCAACCTTTAATAAAAGAAGAGAAATATTAATATTAAAAGAAAAACTAAAAAAGTATTCATTCAAACAAACAAAATAATGAAACTGTATAATAACCTAGTTAAAAAAATAGATTTTCTTACGCTCGATTTTGTGATCTTTTCTGAAATTTAATTGGTCGATCCATTGACTGGTCACTTTTTAAAGATGTGCAGGAGAGGGCCGGAGATGTTGCTTCATCTGGTCTCAACCTTTAATAAAAGAAGAGAAATATTAATATTAAAAGAAAAACTAAAAAAGTATTCATTCAAAGAAACAAAATAATGAAACTGTATAATAACCTAGTTAAAAAAATAGATTTTCTTACGCTCGATTTTGTGATCTTTTCTGAAATGTAATCGGTCGATCCATTGACTGGTCACTTTTTAAAGATGTGCAGGAGAGGGCCGGAGATGTTGCTTCATCTGGTCTCAACCTTTAATAAAAGAAGAGAAATATTAATATTAAAAGAAAAACTAAAAAAGTATTCATTCAAAGAAACAAAATAATGAAACTGTATAATAACCTAGTTAAAAAAATTGATTTTCTTACGCTCGATTTTGTGATCTTTTCTGAAATGTAATCGGTCGATCCATTGACTGGTCACTTTTTAAAGATGTGCAGGAGAGGGCCGGAGATGTTGCTTCATCTGGCCTCAACCTTTAATAAAAGAAGAGAAATATTAACAATAAAAGAAAAAATACAAAAGTATTCATTCAAACAAACAAAATAATGAAACTGTATAATAACGTAGTTAAAAAAAATAGATTTTCTTACGCTCGATTTTGTGATCTTTCCTGAAATGTAATCGGTCGATCCATTGACTGGTCACTTTTTAAAGATGTGCAGGAGAGGGCCGGAGATGTTGCTTCATCTGGTCTCAACCTTTAATAAAAGAAGAGAAATATTAACAATAAAAGAAAAACTACAAAAGTATTCATTCAAACAAACAAAATAATGAAACTGTATAATAACGTAGTTAAAAAAAATAGATTTTCTTACGCTCGATTTTGTGATCTTTTCTGAAATGTAATCGGTCGATCCATTGACTGGTCACTTTTTAAAGATGTGCAGGAGAGGGCCGGAGATGTTGCTTCATCTGGTCTCAACCTTTAATAAAAGAAGAGAAATATTAATATTAAAAGAAAAACTACAAAAGTATTCATTCAAACAAACAAAATAATGAAACTGTATAATAAAGTAGTTAAAAAAAATTGATTTTCTTACGCTCGATTTTGTGATCTTTTCTGAAATGTAATCGGTCGATCCATTGACTGGTCACTTTTTAAAGATGTGCAGGAGAGAGCAGGAGATGTTGCTTCATCTGGCCTCAACCTTTAATAAAAGAAGATAAATATTAATATTAAAAGAAAAACTACTAAAGTATTCATTCAAACAAACAAAATAATGAAACTGTATAATAACGTAGTTAAAAAAATTGATTTTCTTACGCTCGATTTTGTGATCTTTTCTGAAATGTAATCGGTCGATCCATTGACTGGTCACTTTTTAAAGATGTGCAGGAGAGGGCCGGAGATGTTGCTTCATCTGGTCTCAACCTTTAATAAAAGAAGAGAAATATTAATATTAAAAGAAAAACTACTAAAGTATTCATTCAAACAAACAAAATAATGAAACTGTATAATAACGTAGTTAAAAAAATTGATTTTCTTACGCTCGATTTTGTGATCTTTTCTGAAATGTAATCGGTCGATCCATTGACTGGTCACTTTTTAAAGATGTGCAGGAGAGGGCCGGAGATGTTGCTTCATCTGGTCTCAACCTTTAATAAAAGAAGAGAAATATTAACAATAAAAGAAAAACTACAAAAGTATTCATTCAAACAAACAAAATAATGAAACTGTATAATAACGTAGTTAAAAAAAATAGATTTTCTTACGCTCGATTTTGTGATCTTTTCTGAAATGTAATCGGTCGATCCATTGACTGGTCACTTTTTAAAGATGTGCAGGAGAGGGCCGGAGATGTTGCTTCATCTGGTCTCAACCTTTAATAAAAGAAGAGAAATATTAACAATAAAAGAAAAACTACAAAAGTATTCATTCAAACAAACAAAATAATGAAACTGTATAATAACCTAGTTAAAAAAATAGATTTTCTTACGCTCGATTTTGTGATCTTTTCTGAAATGTAATCGGTCGATCCATTGACTGGTCACTTTTTAAAGATGTGCATGAGAGGGCAGGAGATGTTGCTTCATCTGGTCTCAACCTTTAATAAAAGAAGAGAAATATTAATATTAAAAGAAAAACTAAAAAAGTATTCATTCAAACAAACAAAATAATGAAACTGTATAATAACCTAGTTAAAAAAATAGATTTTCTTACGCTCGATTTTGTGATCTTTTCTGAAATTTAATTGGTCGATCCATTGACTGGTCACTTTTTAAAGATGTGCAGGAGAGGGCCGGAGATGTTGCTTCATCTGGTCTCAACCTTTAATAAAAGAAGAGAAATATTAATATTAAAAGAAAAACTAAAAAAGTATTCATTCAAAGAAACAAAATAATGAAACTGTATAATAACCTAGTTAAAAAAATAGATTTTCTTACGCTCGATTTTGTGATCTTTTCTGAAATGTAATCGGTCGATCCATTGACTGGTCACTTTTTAAAGATGTGCAGGAGAGGGCCGGAGATGTTGCTTCATCTGGTCTCAACCTTTAATAAAAGAAGAGAAATATTAATATTAAAAGAAAAACTAAAAAAGTATTCATTCAAAGAAACAAAATAATGAAACTGTATAATAACCTAGTTAAAAAAATTGATTTTCTTACGCTCGATTTTGTGATCTTTTCTGAAATGTAATCGGTCGATCCATTGACTGGTCACTTTTTAAAGATGTGCAGGAGAGGGCCGGAGATGTTGCTTCATCTGGCCTCAACCTTTAATAAAAGAAGAGAAATATTAACAATAAAAGAAAAAATACAAAAGTATTCATTCAAACAAACAAAATAATGAAACTGTATAATAACGTAGTTAAAAAAAATAGATTTTCTTACGCTCGATTTTGTGATCTTTCCTGAAATGTAATCGGTCGATCCATTGACTGGTCACTTTTTAAAGATGTGCAGGAGAGGGCCGGAGATGTTGCTTCATCTGGTCTCAACCTTTAATAAAAGAAGAGAAATATTAACAATAAAAGAAAAACTACAAAAGTATTCATTCAAACAAACAAAATAATGAAACTGTATAATAACGTAGTTAAAAAAAATAGATTTTCTTACGCTCGATTTTGTGATCTTTTCTGAAATGTAATCGGTCGATCCATTGACTGGTCACTTTTTAAAGATGTGCAGGAGAGGGCCGGAGATGTTGCTTCATCTGGTCTCAACCTTTAATAAAAGAAGAGAAATATTAATATTAAAAGAAAAACTACAAAAGTATTCATTCAAACAAACAAAATAATGAAACTGTATAATAACGTAGTTAAAAAAAATTGATTTTCTTACGCTCGATTTTGTGATCTTTTCTGAAATGTAATCGGTCGATCCATTGACTGGTCACTTTTTAAAGATGTGCAGGAGAGGGCCGGAGATGTTGCTTCATCTGGTCTCAACCTTTAATAAAAGAAGAGAAATATTAATATTAAAAGAAAAACTACAAAAGTATTCATTCAAACAAACAAAATAATGAAACTGTATAATAAAGTAGTTAAAAAAAATTGATTTTCTTACGCTCGATTTTGTGATCTTTTCTGAAATGTAATCGGTCGATCCATTGACTGGTCACTTTTTAAAGATGTGCAGGAGAGAGCAGGAGATGTTGCTTCATCTGGCCTCAACCTTTAATAAAAGAAGATAAATATTAATATTAAAAGAAAAACTACTAAAGTATTCATTCAAACAAACAAAATAATGAAACTGTATAATAACGTAGTTAAAAAAATTGATTTTCTTACGCTCGATTTTGTGATCTTTTCTGAAATGTAATCGGTCGATCCATTGACTGGTCACTTTTTAAAGATGTGCAGGAGAGGGCCGGAGATGTTGCTTCATCTGGTCTCAACCTTTAATAAAAGAAGAGAAATATTAATATTAAAAGAAAAACTACTAAAGTATTCATTCAAACAAACAAAATAATGAAACTGTATAATAACGTAGTTAAAAAAATTGATTTTCTTACGCTCGATTTTGTGATCTTTTCTGAAATGTAATCGGTCGATCCATTGACTGGTCACTTTTTAAAGATGTGCAGGAGAGGGCCGGAGATGTTGCTTCATCTGGTCTCAACCTTTAATAAAAGAAGAGAAATATTAACAATAAAAGAAAAACTACAAAAGTATTCATTCAAACAAACAAAATAATGAAACTGTATAATAACGTAGTTAAAAAAAATAGATTTTCTTACGCTCGATTTTGTGATCTTTCCTGAAATGTAATCGGTCGATCCATTGACTGGTCACTTTTTAAAGATGTGCAGGAGAGGGCCGGAGATGTTGCTTCATCTGGTCTCAACCTTTAATAAAAGAAGAGAAATATTAACAATAAAAGAAAAACTACAAAAGTATTCATTCAAACAAACAAAATAATGAAACTGTATAATAACGTAGTTAAAAAAAATAGATTTTCTTACGCTCGATTTTGTGATCTTTTCTGAAATGTAATCGGTCGATCCATTGACTGGTCACTTTTTAAAGATGTGCAGGAGAGGGCCGGAGATGTTGCTTCATCTGGTCTCAACCTTTAATAAAAGAAGAGAAATATTAATATTAAAAGAAAAACTACAAAAGTATTCATTCAAACAAACAAAATAATGAAACTGTATAATAACGTAGTTAAAAAAAATTGATTTTCTTACGCTCGATTTTGTGATCTTTTCTGAAATGTAATCGGTCGATCCATTGACTGGTCACTTTTTAAAGATGTGCAGGAGAGGGCCGGAGATGTTGCTTCATCTGGTCTCAACCTTTAATAAAAGAAGAGAAATATTAATATTAAAAGAAAAACTACAAAAGTATTCATTCAAACAAACAAAATAATGAAACTGTATAATAAAGTAGTTAAAAAAAATTGATTTTCTTACGCTCGATTTTGTGATCTTTTCTGAAATGTAATCGGTCGATCCATTGACTGGTCACTTTTTAAAGATGTGCAGGAGAGAGCAGGAGATGTTGCTTCATCTGGCCTCAACCTTTAATAAAAGAAGATAAATATTAATATTAAAAGAAAAACTACTAAAGTATTCATTCAAACAAACAAAATAATGAAACTGTATAATAACGTAGTTAAAAAAATTGATTTTCTTACGCTCGATTTTGTGATCTTTTCTGAAATGTAATCGGTCGATCCATTGACTGGTCACTTTTTAAAGATGTGCAGGAGAGGGCCGGAGATGTTGCTTCATCTGGTCTCAACCTTTAATAAAAGAAGAGAAATATTAATATTAAAAGAAAAACTACTAAAGTATTCATTCAAACAAACAAAATAATGAAACTGTATAATAACGTAGTTAAAAAAATTGATTTTCTTACGCTCGATTTTGTGATCTTTTCTGAAATGTAATCGGTCGATCCATTGACTGGTCACTTTTTAAAGATGTGCAGGAGAGGGCCGGAGATGTTGCTTCATCTGGCCTCAACCTTTAATAAAAGAAGATAAATATTAATATTAAAAGAAAAACTACAAAAGTATTCATTCAAAGAAACAAAATAATGAAACTGTATAATAACGTAGTTAAAAAAAATAGATTCATCTGGCCTTGGGTGAGCATTCGCTTTTAGAAAGAAAGCATCTTTTGTTCCGATACTTAAATTTTTGAATTGCATGAATTTTACATGTCTAATACATGCATAGGCAACTTTTAACACACCAAAGAAACAGAAAAAGCTCTCAGTGGTAAGAGCATTGCATTACCAACGCAAGGTTGTGGGTTCGATCCCAGGGGATTGCAGATACCTAAATATTAATGTATAGGATAAAGCAATGTAACTTGCTTCGGATAAAAGCTTCAGCCAAATGCCTAAATGTAAATGTAAAATGTAACATGTATCCGTGCCATATGACCACTTTAAGATGAACAGCAACATTCAATGTGAAATAAATTTTATATTACTAAAAAAACTATATGTTTAAATAGTATTTAATTCAAATAAGAAAGGCTTAACATTTGATAGAATATAAGAGTAAGGTTGGAATTATCCGGTATAACTGGACCGATAGAATGCAAACTTGGTGCCACTTAAATGCTGTCGGAGCCGTCGCTTAAAAATGCACGATTCTGTGTAAAATGAAAATCTAGATTTTCTTGCTTAAAATAAAGATCTTGATTCTCTCACGATTCTCATGAACTTTTATATTTTATTTAAGACATAATAATACTCTTGGCCTCAATCAATTTTAAAGAAATGTAATAAACTAAAATGTATGTAATAAAAAAATACCATTACACATTCAAACAGAAAAGATTCAAAGATATTATGCAGGGCTCTAGAGTGCGACTAATTTGGTCGCACATGCGACCTTATTTTTCCAATGGTGCGACTTAAAATTATCAGAGGTCGCACCGGTGCGACCAGCCGTTCGAGGGGGAAAAAGTCTCCGCAACTCTGAAAGTCTTCCTGTGATTCAATAACAGACACACATTAGACCCATATCGTGGTCTAAACCAATCAATGATAGTGAAGGGAGGAGCCCCCTCTGATTGGCTGTGGTCCAGATATTCCTGCTCGTAAGTGTACCAGAGGTCGCGTTAACTGAAAAGTCTCTGTCATTGACGGATTTTCCGTGACGTTAAAATCTGATGGCCGTCCGTCATTTTGGCGGATTACAATGAGGGCAATTTGTAAATCCCCGTTTCCCTTCAGCGTGATATGCTCGCGAAGCGACCTGCGTGTTTTCACCCGTCATTGTTACTGACTAGACATATGCGATGAGATCTGGGAAAACCTGTCAGATGTCGCGCTGGGACGCGGGAAAGACAGTTGACCTATCAAAGTAAACCAAATAACATGAAGAATGAAGGAGTATCACTGCACATTTCCCGCCAGTTCTGTGTAAACTATGTCACGCAAAGTTGTTTTATACAATGTTTTCGTGAGATGACAGAGCTCACAGTCTGTAGCACCAGTTATCACCGCTCCGCTGCTAACAAGAGCCGGACCGCGATCGCAAAACATACAAGAGATGATCAAAAGTCCAGAAACTACACATGATAAACAACGTAAAACTTGATTCACTGCTTATTAGTTGTTGTCCGTAATGTTTGTTAGTTTCCTCGTGTAGTGATAATGGCAGAGCTCTCGTTCTTTAAGTGCGCTGCACCATTTTCATTACTTACGTTTTATTCAAACGGTTATGTACAGTATTTTTATAGACTTCAACACTAGGATTGTTTTAAATAAATTGTTAATAGAGTAAGTCTCTCAGCACTGTAAAGTGACTTTTACTTGTGATACTGGACTGTTGTGCTTTTAATTTCATCCCTGAACTTTAAACACGATTTACTCCAAATTCCGTTCCTAAAAATCACAGCGCTTCAGTCGACATCAGACATAACTTTTGTTACACAAGATATGAGCAAAATAAAAAATGATTTGGAAAGGGCTTGAATATGGTATCAGAAACTGTAACGGCTTTATTGGGCATTCGGTTGTATTACAATATAACAAGTTCCGAGACGCCAGTGCAGCGTGATGATGTCACCAACAGACAAATTACCACCTGACGCCACCTTGAACCATAGTGACGGGTAATAACAGATTATGACGGATGTTTTACGAGCCTGTCCGTCAAAATGACGCACAATAAAAAACTCTAGCGCAACCTGTGCTGTGTATAACGTTTGTAAATGCGTGTGCTGCAGTGAGACAGAGAGGTGAGCAGCCTAATGCTGTTAGTTAAACAGAGTGAATGTAGAAGGGGATGATGAGAGAAGATGAAAAGAACAATTCACAACTTTTTCGTAAATGATGTTAATTTAAGGCCTAATCCGTCCGAAAATCATAAAAAATGCTCTGACACAGAGCCGTCAAGCCCTGGTCCATTTATCTTGAGGTCTTTTAAGTTTAAATTTCACTTCACTGAAGCACTTTAAGCACAAACACTTTTTCAGTAAGTTACCTTTCTTGTAAATTTGTGCTTCAAATGAAGAACTTAATGTTGAACAGTTTGTAAGATAAACATTTACAAGTAAATTTTGCCCATATAGACATTAAACAAAAGTGAACTGGTCAAAGCAGGTAAATGTTAAATGCGATGCGGTCTAAAATTTGGGTGCACCTAACTTTTGTGCTGGTGCACCTAAGAAAAAAAGTAAGGCGCACCAGTGCAACCAGTGCAAAAAGTTAGTCTAGAGCCCTGTTATGCTTCAATAAACCCATTCAATCTCAAAATCAGCAGTAATAAAATGGACCGTTACACTAATATATGGTTCCACTGCTGTGCTAGACCATAAATCTGAAGTTGCTGCGAAATTCAGCACATCTCCCAATTCCGTTTCAACTGTTTCACGACATTTATTGTACAGAGCAGGGATTGCCTCGTGTGAAAACTAATTACGAGAGGGCACGCAATAGCGCTCATAAAGTGTTTGAATCAGTCTTTTAAACCTGTCTTTTCGACAGTGGTCACAGGAGCCATGTATTTAGACAAGTGGAATGCGAATGCATCCGTTATTTCTTTGTGCCTTGGAAAGGTTGATGGGTATGGTGTTGCCTTGAATAATGTTGCTTTAATTGCCGTTTGTTTTGACTTCATGCTGGTACTTAGTGATCGAGAATTCCCCCCCCAGTCCCATCTCATCATACTGTAGTATATGATGACGTTTGAGGTGATTTTGCAGATTGGTGGTGTTATTAGACAAGTTAAGAAGATAACTCAGAGGATATTTAATCATCAATTTTTAACTGACAATAAATACAAGAAGACTCAAACATGTGTTATTGCACATGGGAAATAAGCAAATTATTAGACTTGGTAGTGCTTATTCTTACATTCCTTTCTAAGGACATTTCAGGAAAAAACTGCCAAGATATTATATAGATCATATATTTCTTTCTCGGAAATAAATCCCAACGACATTCTCAAAAACCATTAAACTTTCATTTTGTTTTTCGATGCTCACATAACGTTAACCTACGTCACCGTCACCTCACTGGTTCCGTTAGTTTCCGTGTCAACAGGTGGCTTGAGAAATGTATTTAACTAAAATGTCACATTTCAAAGTATTAAAATACAAAAGAAATGACAACGTGAGCTTATATCGTTCTCAATAAAGTGTTGACGTCACTTACCTTAACGTTCTACTTTCACTTTCGTTTCGTCTCATGTTGTTGCGCAGTTCTCTACATATATCGATGCGTCGCTTTTTATACACTTCTGTCGTCTGCTTGATGATCTTCAGTTAACAAAGTTAAGTATAACACTATATCCCTATAATTTAAGAGCGTTTATCGTCGCACTTTTTGTCTTAGGTTCAAAACGAACCTTCCTCATGAAGAGGGCAATCCGTCCTCGTCGTCGTCTTCTTCTTCCTTGTTTTTTGGCGCATTTTGGCGCACCCCATGACGCTGTACGTTGCTGTTCTTCTTCTTCGTCCTGTTTAATGGCCGATCACTCCTCTAGATTATTACCGCCATCTACTGTATATCTTGGGTGATGAATCTGTATTGTTCAGTTATTGTTGTTTTATTTGGACACGAGATGCCCCCCTCACCCAAGAGGATCATAGCCTGTGATTCAGATGGCGCTGCGTCTCCAGCTCCTCCATCTTCCACACTAGGCTCCACAACCTCCAGGATGAAAAGAAGCATCCCATTCTCCAAGCACTTTATCCCATCCTTTGATCCTGTACTTTTTAAAAAGGTTAACAGAGCCCTATATATCCGATAATCACTCAATCCCTTACCTAAAATGGCAATTCACCCGTTTATCTTTAACAACTAAGAAGACTATTTTGCGCTTCTTCATACCTGTTACATTTAAACATAATGTGTTCCACTGTTTCTAACACATACACTCTTCACACAAACCATTTTCAAGCTTCCCTAATCTTGCAAGTGTAGAATTTAAACCTGTATGTCCTCATCTAAGCCTGGAAATCATTACTTCTTCCTTGCTACATCTCCCACAACAAAATTGCCTTTTTCCTACTTTTTTCCAAAATTATAAAACCATCTCCTTTACTCCTATCATCCCACATACCTGCCCTGTACCTATGAACTCCCTTTTAATTACTGTTTTAGCTTCTCTTCACCCCAAATGTATCTGGATATCAACCAACTCTTTCTGTAACGCCTTCTTTGCTAACTCAGCAGTTTCATTCCCTGCAATCCCTATATGTACTGGAATGCAACAAAAGTGCACAGTATTACCATCTGCCTTTAATCTGTACAATAATGTTTATATTTCCACTTATAAATCTTCTCTTTCTGATTTTGTAGACATTATTCTTTTAAGAGCTTATGCAAGTCTGAGCAAGTTACATTCCTGCTTGGCGTGACCTGTTCAATCCACTGTAACCCTTTTATTATAGCGATTAACTCCTCTCTCCATTTCAACAAAAGGTTCTGGAAAGTTCCATACTGACACACCATCTAATGGCAAATTGGGGCTGATGTTTTCTTTCACTAAACCACAATCCTTGACCCATTTTTGATCCATCACTTGACCCATCCAACGGTTTTTTCTTTTTTTTTTATACTCCCAGCAATCCGTTAACCTTTTAACTGTCTGAGCCCTTTTTGAGCCTACACATGGGGCAATCGTGGCCTAATGGTCAGAGAGTCGGACTCGTGACCAGAAGGTTGCCGGTTCGATCCTCAGGGCCGGCAGGTAACGATTGCGGTGCCCTTGAGCAAGGCACCTAACCCCTACACGCTCCCCGGGCGCTGCACTGATAGCTGCCCACTGCTCCGGGTGTACGTGTGTTCACCACTTGCTGTGCGTATGTTCACTAGTCACTGGATGGGTTAAATGCAGAGGTCACATCTCGGGTATGGGTCACCATATCTGACAAATAGGTCACTTTCACTTCACTTCACAAGATAACGCATGTTGGAACTAAAATGTCATGAATTCTTTGGAATACAGGTTGCTCTCGTTTGAAAAAAGAAAAGTAGCTGATTATTGCAAAAAAAATCCCCCAAAACACACACACAAAAAATTTAATGTATGTTGTTAGGTTTATTGTAAAAAATAAATAAAAAAAGTTTATGTTTTTCTTTGATAATAAACTACATTAAATAATTTGGGTCGCAAAAGGATAACAAAAAATCTAACCACACAATTTATATACTGTGTTTTTTGTACTGACAATTTTAAACCCCAGTCCACTGACCATTTTCCCACTTTATCTATTGTTTCCTGTCTTCCTTTAACTACATTCTTTAAATTCCTACCTCTTTTCCATACTGCTCCATCATCTGTATACTGTATAGTGCCCTTACGATATTTGGTTTAATTTTTTCAAATATGTCGTTTATCATTAAATTGAATAGTACTAGATTTTATAGAAATGCCTACCCTTATTATCTATGTTCCATATTTCTTGCCAATCCATTAAAATATGTTCCATGATAAATGTTTTAGCTTCCCATTTACTTAAAGATACATTAATATCTGTTTCTTCCTTTTTAAGAGCATCTTTTGCCAGTCTATCAACCTCTTCCTTCCCTTCGATACCTACATGGGCTGGGACCCAACAAAAAAACAACCTCTATCCCTCTTCTTTGTATACGCCATAAAGTTAATATTTAATTTAATAAGAATTCTCTTTTAGGCTGATATGTATAAAATGCTTATACCGATACAGAATCAGAGCATATCACCTCTCTATTTTGGCTTAATTTCTCTACCCATGCTTCTTCTTTTCTTTCACATAATCAAATCAAAAGGATAAAAAGGGGTAAGCCTATAATCTTTTATTTAATCCTGTTTCTTAAACAAACTTTATTACACTGTCGTACACTTTACTACCTGTTTTTCACAAAATACCTGACAGAGAAAAATCATGGTGCTTTACCTACCTAAATGACTGAATAAGATCAAGTCTTTTATTGAAGATATGGGAGATGTTTTTAATTATCCGCTACATATTCTCATGCAGGGAGTGAGCATACGTATAGCTCCTTAAGGGATTGATTCTGCTGCTGAGAAATAAGCTATATATCCATAATCAAAAACAGATCTCAGAAGTGCCCAACACTCTAAAAATGGCTGGGTTAAAAACAACCCAATTGGTAACCCAGCCCTGGGTAAATATTGGACAGAACACATGCCGGGTTAAAGTAACCCAGCACACTAGGTTACACATGATAACCCAGCATGCTGGGTTATTGAAAAAACCCAAAATGTAGTCATTTTAACTATTCATGTGTTTAATTCTGGGTTATTCTTAATTTATTCTGTACTTCATTGTCAATCAAGACAATTGACATTTATTTAAAAAAAAAAAAAATGATTTGACAGTAAAGATAATTGTTAATAAAAATGTTAACTTTTACACCCAGTAACAGCAACATTTTTAGATTTGCATAATTAAAAGAAAACAGTTTAATTATAATAAATAAAAATGTTTCGTTTCAAACATTAAAAAGCATTATAAATAACATTATAAATAACTAATAAACATACTCCACAATATGTAGCAACAAATGTCAATTAATAAAAATAAATGAAGACTTATAAATTATGTATAATACATTATGAATTACACCACTTAATACACTAAGAAACCACACGTGCAGCAAATCAACTCATTAAATACAGGCTATACCACACTCGTCTTTCTTTAATATATGCACAAACCTTGATATGTTTGGTTTAAAACAGAGGGAGAAACATCATTGACTGGCCGCTTAACATCCAGAGTGGACACCGAGAGAGGGGTTCCTGAACCGGGAAAGCTTGACCGCGCTCGCGGGGCACTCGCCGGTTTGACTCAAATTTTGTTAAATTCTCACTAAAGCTCATAAACTTAGCTTACATGTGATGGGCTTCACTAAAATTGTATTAATTCGCATTTTCGCGCATCTTCACAGGACTATGCGAGTCAATTTATGTAATGGTGATCTGAGGTAACAGTTGCTGGTCGTCTAAATGACATCACTTATGTTAGTTAAGACACTGTTGCCTTGCAAAACGTTACAAATTATGCTTATTTCAATAAATATTCACTTAAAACGTAAAAAACTTAGCTTTAAATTGCTCCAGCCAGTGACTTTGCCCCTTTGTTCTTTATAAAAATGAAAGTTGGGAAGTACCCTCAACGTCTTCAGGGCGGTAAGCGCGCGAGACTCTTCAAATAACCCAGGGGTGAGCAGAAACAACCCAACACATTAACCCAGCGGGTTTAACACAACACCTTGAAAACTAAAACTACCCAAAAAGTGTTTAACATGTGGAAAAATAACCCAACAAAACAACCCCAATGGACTCAACCCAGCGGTATGGGTTAAAAAATAACCCAGCCATGCATTTTTAGAGTGAATATATGTTTTTAGAGACGCTCCATCAGCTCCCCATTCTTGTCTTGATAATAAAAGAGTATGTAGATGACCTTTTTACACTTGCCCTTTATTTTTCCAGATATACTTTCCTTGTTAATTTCTCATCAAGCCACAGAAACACACAGCCTGTGTTTTTGCTACAGATGACTTAAGTCCCCATTTATTCCCATTTTCACACTTCATTTATCGCAACTTGCATTTTCTTGTTAACATAAAATACATTGTGTCCCCTAATCCATAAACCCCGTCATCTGCATTCAAAGATTTTCTTACATTCTGTTCCACCTGAGAAAAAATATCATTGATCATAATGTTTAACAGTAATGGACTACACGCACTATCTTGTGGAGTCCCATTTCACGCTGTATCTACTCTAGAATATTCTTCACATACTCTTCCTGTTAAACTAAAAATCCAAAACCCAATTATATGATCAATCTTCAATTCCTAATTATTTTAACTGGATCAATAGTCCTTCCTTCCAGAGCATGTTATACGCCTTTTCCAAATCAAAGAAAACAGTTAGTACGACTTCGTTATTAATCGGTGCTTTTCTCATTCCAGACTCAAGGCACAATGCAGCGTCCATTGCATTCAGACCTTTACGAAACCCACTTTGATATGGAGACAAAAGTGCGTTACTTACTATAAATATGTAATTTTTATGTCTACATGAGCCTCGCTTATGAGCTTACAGGACTAGGACAATATAGTTTCTGTGAACAACTGCATATGCTGATCGAAGCACCTCCATAAAAATGTTTTTTTTTTTCATTTATTGATTATTTTTAGTCATAGACTCAGTTATTCATACAGTATGTATAGTCTATACCTCAGTGCTACATTAACACTAACACATAAATATTTCTTTATTATTGATGTGAAGTGTGAAGTGACGTATTACATTAAAAATATAAATGTACATAAAAGACATTTGACCACAAGATGGCGCTATTGTGCACCGTTTTGAAAAAGCTTCGAGTAATGAACCATTTTATGAGACACTTGAGGGGAAAGCCTCAATGCTTCGACAAGCTTTATTTCAAAATCAATACAAAGAGGTAGGTGATCCACAGAATAATACAATACAACACGAGCAAAAACATCCTCGGAACACGAATACGACCATGCATCATGTTCTGGATACGAATCATGACTTTATGCTCGGGTCTCGCGAGATGTTGCAGAAAGCTTTCCAGTGTATGTTAAACTACTTTGTTTTTATTGATTCTATGTTTGGCTTACATGCATTTTTTTTTGTTCATACAATACAAACAAAGTGCTATACAAATAAATCTGACTTGACTCTATAATTATATATTCCATATTACTTCGTAGTTAAACGTAGTGTTACATATTTTATTCGTGAAAACTCTAGAATATGTATTTTTTAAAACTGCTTTTTATGTCATAATTAGAAACCCCACATTAATTAACGTTATATGTTTGCACTTGCTAAGTGTCCCATTGGGTTAGAAATACTACACGCTCACTTGGAATCTTCACGCCCACTAGAACAATAGTGCCAAATCAGGAAATACGTCATGAAAGTAGTCAAGTGGTCAAGGAATAAGACCTCATATTTGGACGCAGCCTACTCTTCTGAAATTCATATACTAGATGGTTGAGTGCATAGTCCATAGTTTAAGTGTATGCCATTTGGGACACAGCCACAGTGTCCGGATGATGAGGTACAGGTGAAGAGGCTCGTTTGAGATGCACCGTTGCTCTCTGGAGTCACGCCATCTGCGGTTCGGATAAGTGCGGTCACGCTATCTACGCTTCAAATTAAAGTGCGCGTCTACACGGGGTTTAACGGTAACGATCGGTTAGGATCCTGGTTTTACAGTAAAGATTATGTGAATTAATATGAAGTTTTCAGGCTGGTAACCTGTTTCATTGTGTAATAATTGCACACCAAAGTCACACCCAATACTAACTTACAGACATATTTAAAAAATTCATAAAAATATAAAATCAAATTGTTTTCTGCAAACTCCACCACATTGTTGTTCTACATCTCCCATAGTACCACTGTGGTGATTTTTGTGTTATTTTACTGTTTCATTGTGTATTAATTGCACATCAAAGTCTCAACCAATACTATTAATTACTAGCAGTCGTTGTTGTATTAATTTGTTCATTGTAGAAGATATCTTTATTATGATAACAAGGTTAATTTTTTCAAACAATCAATCGAATATTCCTTTAACAAAAAATATATTGCACCATATATAAGGAAATGAGTGCGCATGCATACGCACAACCACACACACGCACGCACGCACGCACGCACGCACACACACACACACACACACACACACACACACACACACACACACACACACACACACACACACAGTCTGTTCTGATCTCTCCACATGGAATAACTTAGTCAGTTATAGTTGGATTCTTGTCAGTCTTCAGTTAAAGTCCTCTCCAAGAGTCCACTACACGCCCATAAGCACCTGCAACAAACCAAGAACTGTTTATGCTCACGCTTTGTGCTTTCAATGTACACTGATTTCAACACTAACCTGTTTCCAATGCTCTCCAATCTCTGGACTAAATTTGAAGAAAAACATTGTTTGTGATGTTACATTTACTCATTCTATATTAAGCAACATCATCCCAAGTACCTGAACATTTCAATGTCAGCACAAACATTAAGTATAGTCAAGGCCGTAACCAGGGTTTGAAAATTAGTGAGGTCCAAAGTAAGGTGTTAAGAATTGTGCTATAATAACACCCACAAATGCACTCCTAAACTTCAAAATAGACAGACATGTTGATGATTGCGAAAGTTTTTTTATTCAAAATAATGTTTTACATTTCACAGACGTGTGTGTGTGTGTGTGTGTGTGCGTGTACTACTCTTCATTCCTTGGCTCACTGAAATGACAAAATAAAAAAAGACATCCTCTCTGTTGCTCTCCTCTTTGTTCTCATATCCATCTTCCTGATCTTTCAATTTAGGCTTTTTTTTAAGAAATACATCTAACGTATTTTGCCGGAACCTTTTTGCCATTCTACACTCTCTCTGTTCTGTCTGTTTTGGAGGATAAACATTGTTAAATTAGACCTTCTTTATTGCATCACAATGGTTTATGTAACAATACTGATTACTGTAATAGATTTCCATAATAAACATTGCTATATGGATAAGTAATAATAACTTTGTCTGTGCTCTAATGCAGTGATTGTCAACTGGTTAGGCCATTGAACCCACATTTTACCATGGACATTAAGCTGCGACCCTTTTTTTGTGGAAATTGACTAATATATATATATATATATATATGTGTGCCATCTGAAAATTTCTTCTAGAGTGGTCATTTTTATCAAGCTCGTATATTTAAGTTCAGTCATTTATATATATATATATATATATAAGTAGATAGATAGATAGATACACTGTATGAATATGAGGTACCGTATAAGTAACCTTAGGTAAGGTAGCAGTTCCAAAATAGTTTTTGTTAATAGTTGGTATGTGTGACGAGACCACAGTCATTTAGAAATACATTACAAAAACACAGTGAAAATAAAGTAGCATTTTGAGGGTTAAGGTCTGTTACCATGGTAAATTTGCACGCAACGAGCACAGTAGCCTATGACTGACAGGACTGGAAAGTTCGTTTTTTTTTAGGTGAGGGAATTTTTATTTTATAACAAGTTATAAAAACGTTAGAATAATGACACCGATATAAAACTTGACAACATCTCATTTGACCGTAAATACTGAATGAGGAAAAAGCGTTGTTGATAGTCAACCGCTTTCACGCACGTCTGTCAAAATAAAAGTCTAGCGTCAGAAAAAAACAGAATTACGTTTGTTGTTTCTTTGAATGCACACTCCGCAACCCACTCAAAACGTTTTTGCGACCCACCAGTTGAAAACACTGCTTTAATTTATGTTTTTTGATGACTTAAGGTTAACTAAAGAGCATGAGACGTCATCCTGCTGGTCAGTAACGTTATTTGGCATAGCCTATTTCATTCTGTAACAAACATATTTGTATCTTCCTGTCAGCAATTAAGTTACAGTTTGTCTGTAAGCTTTTTTTTTATTAATGTACAATGTTGCCAGATATTGCTATGAAAAACAAGCAATTTCAAAAAGAAAGAAAAAGATATCCGAAATAAGTTCAAAGCTTGTGTTTTGTGAATAAGATTAATATATCACTAACACTAACGTTCAACTTTACACTTTATAAACGTCCCAAGACTCCCAAAGTGTCACAATAAATTGGAAAAACGAGTAAAAAAACACGTATAATAGGTGCATCTGGCAACAAATGGAGGCATACCCGCGCTCTCACTCAACGCGCTCTCAAGCCCCGTTCACTGCGCTAGCTTCTCGCAGCAACATGATGAATTGCAAACACTCATATGATATGGGGTGGTTTAAATGGCAAAATAATCATTCAGAGAGCTTGACATTTTATTTTTGAATATAAAAAAATGACCGAGGTCCGGACCTCGGTGACCTCATAGCTGGCTACGGCCGTGAGTATAGTATAAGATTAACTCCAAACCTCTATACCCTACATTTTAATTAGTGCAGACTTCACAATTCCATGTAATACTGAAGGTGGTAGGAGTGCATGTCTTTCAACATTGATAAGTGTTATGATTAACCATCACACACCTCCACGGCTGTTTTCAAAATGGTCCAATAGGCTACAATTGACTTTGACCTTTACTCATCTTCTATGTTGGATAATTTGACATAGGCCTACATAATATAGATATAAACACACAGACAAGATATGGCTTTGTTTGTTAGGTAAAATTTGGCTAGATTTCCCAATGAATGATACTTATCCCGAAATGATCACTGTCCATAGATCACTACAAATATGGTTATTTTTTATGTCCTGATTTACAAAAAATCGGTTATAGACAGACACTAGTTTAAGAGTTTACTTTCAGATCCACATCCCCTAGTGACGAAATGTTGTCGAGTTTTGAAACGATTCGAAACCGTAATGACGTAACAAAGCCTCGTTTGCTATAAAACACGTGACTTGGCCAGTTTGATACACGCTTCAAATCACTGATTCGTTTCGAAGCTTCATAGCCTGTTTCGAAAGTGCCCATCACTAGTGTCGAATAGTTCATGTCATAGTGGGGTTTGATCGAGTGGAAATATTCTCCTAGTCTAAGCATTGCTTATTTATTTGTTTATTTTTTAAAGAAGTATACGTTTTCTGACTCTTCAGTATTTTCTGTGGGTTTTGTGATTATATTTTAAATAATTAGATGTGTTAACCCTTTCCTGCCTGCGCTTGGGTTCTGTCATTACGTCCCGTGACCAAAATGGTGTTTGAGACTGATTATTAAATTAAATGAAAAGTGTTAATATAAACTGCTTTTTAATTTACAAAACAACAGATTTAAAAAAGTCTTTATTTGGGACAGGGCCGGTGGGCCACAAACATTTCTCGAGCCCTAAGCAGTGCTGTTCATTCACTTTGTACAGCATTTAAAAGCATTATAATTTCCTTAAAATGCATAAAAATGTCACCATGCATCCTAGGATGTATGCGGGATTCTGTTAACTAAACATAATGATTACGAATGCTTATTTGGTTAGATTTACTACGAATAAGGATACAATTGAACTAAGTTGTAACACGCCTGAGTCATGAAAATTATATTAACTTGTGGAAGTTGAAGCTCCGCAAGCGTTGGTGGTATAGTGGTGAGCATAGCTGCCTTCCAAGCAGTTGACCCGGGTTCGATTCCCGGCCAACGCAGATTCGTTTTTAACATATTGAATAACGCAATATTCATAATCTACATATCGGACACCTCCAGCAGCTAATAATAGACGCATCAGTATCTTCTCCCAGGCGTCACGTTTAAAGAGACGTACGTCACTTGCTCTGCAGCCCCGCCCTCAGTGAACACCAGACTGGATCTCTGTGAAACAGCGGAGAGCATCACACTACAGTCCGCTATGTCATCCGAGCAGCTCGCACGGAAACTGCAGCACATGCTCGACACTAAACCCGGATCACCGGAGAGCCCCGAGCACGCACAGGCGAACGACGAGCCGTCGCCCGTGAGATCTGACAACATGAACGGCGACGCCACCTCTGAACTCACGCAGAAGCTCAACCGCAGACTGGACATCCACGAGGGCACTGCGAAACCCGAGCAAATGAAGGTGTTCAACCCGCACACCGAGTTTAAAGAGTTCTCCCGTAAACAGATCAAAGACATGGAGAAAATGTTCAAGAGGTGAGTTTAATTCACGTCTTAATATCCAGTCCTCTGTCAATGGTGCATTTATTGATTGATTAAGATGTGTTTTTTAGGACATTGACTTGGAAAATCAAAATGAAATGCAATGAAAACCGAATAACAGTACAAACCGATTGTGTTTTAATTGGAACACAATATAAATTGAAAACTTAAAAATAGTTGCGTGAATGGCGCATATAAAGGAATAGCATCACAAAGGTGACGCTCTCCCTCTATCTGTCTCTCTCCTGAGCATCTCTGTACAGTGCCAAAATCAAGCTTTCCTCTGAGCTGATCTCTCTGAACAGCCATTGTCCTGATTTCCCTCATTATTTCAGTACAAGGGTTCACTCACAAACTCTACGTGCCCAGAGAAACCCCCTCAATACGCAACAATGCCATCTTTGTGAATGCGTGTGTGTTTACGGGGACATGAGGAGTGCATGGGGAGATAGAAGCTCTTCGGTTTTTATACAAGCTGTAAAATGAAAGAGTAAAATCTCATTTTCATGTTTATGGCCTTTATTTAACCTGTTTCTTGTCTTGTGGGTTTAAGACAAAATATTGTCAGAAAAAGATGTCAGCAACGCACCTCGTACTTTTTGGGCTGCGGGGTCACTTCCTGTTTCCATAGAAGTCAAAGCACAGGTTTGGTCAAGTTATTGTACCTCAAATAATCTATTTTGAGAATTATAGGCCATTTAAAGTACGGTTGCATCGTGTTGGTATCTCATGAGACTCGGGACATAATGTCCCAGTTCTGCTAAATTTGACCCAGTTTTATCTGAGATGAAAAAGCTGACATGTAAAGGAGAAAGATATTCATTTTCCACTAATTTGAAGTGTATGGAGTAGCGTTGACCTGGAACGTGTCCGGGGGGAAGATCCGACATGCCAACCTCATCCTTTGCGTTTACATGCACAGTCTTTCGCCGATTATAGATAATAAGATGATATATGTAAGGTCCTGTAAACACTTTTAAAGGTTTTCTTTTATCGGGGAAACGGCTTACCAGAGGTAGTTTTTTGCACATTACTCCGATATCACGCTGCATGTAAACTGCCTTTATCGGGTTTCTCTCAGTTTTGTTTATGTGCGCATGTCTGAAAGCGCATTAGTAAAAGTCCCAAACGGAAATAATAGCAAAATAACTTATAACAGTCTTTTGAATCATGCAGTTGATGTAGAAACGTCAAAATGAAGAACTACGCGTATGCAGGTACTGCGGACATAAGATAAATAAAAATACAGCATATGATCTTTTTCCCGCTGTATTTTAATTACTAAACAGACTATCGACGATGATGTCACTGGACGGCCAGTCTCAAACTTCCTTGTAAACGCGGTTTTCTGCGTAGCCGGTTCATTACTATCCCAGATAGCAAAGTCCACCTGGCGTACGTCTATATGACACCTGCATTACATCTGCAAGTCATCTGTAATACATAGTTTGCTCATCTGCAATATGTCTCGGAGATCTGGAGATCTGCAGCGTAAAAACATCTGCTGAACATCTTAGAAAGAGCAGCTATCCTTCAATTCTAAATCATAAACATCTTACAGACATCTTCTGGCTGTCTATATGGCGACTGACAGCAGACATCTCTGAGACGTATTGCAGATGAGAAAACTATGTATTGTAGATGTATTGCAGATGTGAATGCAGACGTCAAATAGACATAAGCTGGATGTATGTGTGCCATCAGGGATGCATGTAATCATGTGAGAACTGTTTTTTTCCCCGCAAATTTTTGATAGATATCCGTTAATTTTTTGAATTTTAACTCGCTCCGTGTTTTTCATGTTTATGCCCTTCTGTGAAGTATTTCATAAGATTGGCTCTTAGCATTTCTGTGGTTAACTGCTGATCCTGGATCAGTGAAAGCTCTGTTTTAGTATTTGCAGTATTCTGAATGCCAGGCTGTATAATAGAATGCCACCAATCCTTGGCATCTATAAATACTGCAGCAGGAAACCAGAGAGGACAAAGAGACGTCCACACATAAACACATGCTATGAACCCACAATTACGTCAAGAGGGAGTTTGTTTTTCAGGCATCCACACACATGCAGCTTCTCATGTGTTGGCAGTTGCTTAAAGCAGTTGTTGTCGTGGTCAGCAGAGTCCCAGTTGTCTTTTAATTAGGACAGGCAAGTGCCAGCACGCCTTGAAACATCACTGAACAAATGACTTTGAAGTTCGCTTGAATGGATGAAATACTCCTTAACTCATTTTTAAATGTGTTTGATAAGGAGAGCATCCCTGATGATTTGTACAGTTAGTATTAAACTTAAGCACCATTATGTTTTCCTGAGACGTCTAGTTCACGATGTTGGTATTGATGCAGAATTGGCCCGAGCTGTTTCATCCGCAGGCGTGTTAATGACCTTTCAGACACAATGTGAGACTGCAGGGAACGACGAGACTAGAATGGTCATCCAAAGCACTGATAAGAAACATTCTGATATAAGCTATACAAGAAATGTGGGTGACCCGATAGATCATTTTATTGCACAAGGGATGCTCTTTTATAGCTCAGGAGATTAAATTGTTTCTTCATTTTTGATTCAGTATCAACTTCATGTTTCTGCCAAAATTAAATAAGATAATGAAAAAAGACTGTCGTTGGCATAGTGCTATAACATAACATGGACAGACCAGCCCAAATCTTTTGGTCTCGGGGCAATCTGAGGAAAGAAGTTAAATTTTGCATTGAAAAAGTTTGTGTTATATTGATTGGACAATTTTTTACTGTATATTGGCAGATCTGAGCACAGTTCGAGACTTCTGGGAAAGACGTGATATTTTTTGCTCAACATGAAGATTTGAGAGGCAGAGAATTTGGGAAAAAGGCTTTTTAATTGAATTCATGTGATTTTACAAAATATCTAATTCGTGAGTTTCTATGTGTATGTAAGAAATGCAAGAAGTAAAGAAAATTCTTCACCCTCGTGTTTTCGCCATGAACATTTTCTTACTAAAAGCATCACAGAAACCAAAAAAGCATCACCCAAACCAAAATAGAAACACGTGCCCACTTCTTCAATCTCTCCACTTTCACACAATGTTCAAGACAAACACGTCTCTCTCTCTCTCTCTCTCTCTCTCTCTCTCTCTCTCTCTCTCTCTCTCTCTCTCTCTCTCTCTCTCTCTCTCTCTCCCTCTCCCTCTCCCTCTCCCTCTCCCTCTCTCTCTCTCTCTCTCTCTCTCTCTCTCTCTCACACACACACAATATCCTGCCGGTTGGTGTGGTAACAGCTGGGTGAGACTCTATAAATACCCTTTGAATCACTTTGCCCTGCTGTTTACCAGAAAGAATTTCGCATTAAAACGAGAAACTCTGTATAATTGTTTCTGTTGACACAGATGAAAAAATAAAGTGCATATTTGTCTGTGTGTTTGTAGATTTGACTCTGGTAAAGACGGATTCATTGATCTGATGGAGCTGAAGCTGATGATGGAGAAACTAGGAGCCCCGCAGACTCACCTGGGACTGAAAAACATGATCAGGGAAGTGGATGAGGATTATGACGGCAAACTGAGCTTCAGAGAGGTGCGTATGAGTCCAATCTAACCGTGTAGGAACTGTTTTGATTGGTTGTCGTCGTCATGTGATATGTGGTGATTTAATCTTTTTTAAAGATTATCCTCCAGTGGAATCACTTTGCTCAATCCTATCACGACACATTTTTCACAGTGGTCTGATGAAGAGATAACATCTCCCTTTTGTCTAGTTTTATCTCAACAATGTGGCCACACACCTGACGCCGATGAGCTTTGATTGTGCTGATATACTTTAGAGATGTTCATTTTTATGTTTGATGAGGTATTTCATTCGTAATGCTTTTACAGAGGGTTATGCATCTGAACAAACCCTTAACCACTGTTTGTACTGCAGACATATATAAACCATTTCATTGGGAAGCTTGCTGGGAAAAGTACATTTACAATGTAAAAATGTAGTTTATGTTTTATAGACCTTATAGTTTATGATTTAAGGGGTAAGAAATCTCAAACACAAGTCCAAAAACATTTCTGGGAAATGCTCAACAATTACAGTATTGAAGACCCCTCATGAAACAAAAATATATGGTATATATATGCAGTATATAATGTATATTTAATTCATTTCCAAAGTGGAACCAAGTGCAGTTTTGTAATATATGAAAAGCAGCAGTTCCTTATATACTTTTCAATATATTGCCATATATTTTGCTTGAATTCACTTTGGATAAAAGCGTCTGCCAAATGCATAAATGTAAAATATACTTTCATGCTTAAGGAACTGTGCTTATAGTCTATAATGCCATATTTTTTATAAATATATTTTTATATAAATGAAAAGACATTTAGTCCTTTCCTATTGTGAGCTCGTTCTTACAAGAGTGGTAAACCCCCTCCATCTACGGCCCGTATCACACACTCACTCAAACAGGTGATATGTGCAGCTGTGTGTTAAGTACAGTTGGTCTGTTGTGTGTCAGATGTTACTCTGTCTCTTTAGTGATTGGAAGAGCATTCCACATGGATAAGATTACAAACACACATACACACACATGCACACACACATACATCACATACATATCACACAACGAAAGAGTAACCTGATATAAAGTCATTCTTTTGACCTAACCCTTCTCAATGAACATGATCTAAATTCCATCAGTTGACTGGGGCGAGTTGTCACACTTTTTACTCTGAATTATTAGTATTTTTTAGTGATATTTAGTAACTCATTTATTTTCCATTTCTTTAAACTCCATAAACAGTCAAATATGTGGAAAAAATCAACTAAAGGACTAATATGAAACATAGGTTATGTTAAACATTTCTTTGGCTATTTTTATGATTCTCTAAAAGTGTTATTACTGTTAGAAGGCAAGGTGAGAAGTATATTTATGTAAAGTGTTTGTTTTTGTACTTACACAGATGTCATACACTTCAGATTTTATTTTTAGAATCATTTGTGCACCATCTACTGATAACCTTTCAAGCTATTGAAAACATACAATAGTCCAAACAGTCTCTCTCTCTCTCTCTCTCTCTCTCTCTCTCTCTCAGTTCCTGCTGATCTTCCGGAAGGCCGCAGCGGGTGAGCTGCAGGAGGAGAGCGGCCTCATGGCTCTTGCTCGGCTTTCAGAGATTGACGTCTCCACTGAAGGTGTTCTTGGAGCGAGGGACTTCTTCGAGGCTAAGGTTTGTTTGATTCTACATCTTTTTCATTTAAAAAGATGAAATGAAACTCCATCATGTCTGGCTCCCACTCTCATACACCGTTCAGCCTCTGCACGCACTTCAGTGTGTTCGACCATATCTTTGGTTCGTTTGCGACCTCTTGTGGTCATGTACTGTAACTGCACGAAGCATTTCTACGTTGTTAAAGGGTCAAGAACATTATAAAAAACAGTTTTAATTAAAAAAACAATACAATATGCAAACATTACATTTTAAACATTTTTTTTGTTCGTAGGACAAAACACTTCCCACATCCCATATTTTGTTTGTCAATTAAAGTCATCTGTCTCTACATTTCCATGTTATTTGGTAGAAGTTAGTCTCCAACTGTGACCTTAGTCTCTAGAGGCCGTGAAGACACAATTTTCCAGCAATGTTGATTAACATTATGAAATTTATAACATATGCTTGGGATGCATGTTTGGTGTGCTTTATACTCTCAAAGCCTGGTTTCATAGGCTGGGCTTAGCCTGAACTAAGACTATGCCTTCGCTAATTTAGGCTATTTGAGTCGCTTTTATTAAATGCTGCAGAAAACACTAACTGATGTGCATCTTGAAACCAAACAAAGGCACTGACACATTTTAAGATATAGGGCAAGTTTTTTTTGTTAAGACATCTCAAAATTGATTTTAGTCTGGAACTAGTCTTATGCCTTTTCTGTGCGTTAGTCCCAGTAGGAAAGCAATAGGAGAGTCACCGTATGTGTGTGCCCTTTAGCCCAAAAATATATTATTCCTATGAACTGCCAAGATATTAAAAAATTCAATCTCTATTTGAAAATGTATAGCATTAAACATAGTATAAATATTAGAGTATTACAATTGTAAGTGACCCCTTTTATATTTTGCCATATATAAGCACTTGGTTACAATACATGGAAATGTTTTATTAAATATATTGCATTTTCCAATGTATTTCGATGTATGTTTCTTTAATAACATTGTTTCCATAAGGTAAAATGACAATTTAGCAATTTACCTGTGTTTGTGCGGCAGGTTCAGGCTCTGTCCGTGCGCAGTAAGTTTGAGGCGGAGATACGAGAGGAGCAGGATGAGAGGAAAAGGATGGAAATTGAAAGGAAACAACGCAGAGCCGCTTTTAAAGAGCTGCAGTCCACATTCTGCTCATAAATGCACACATACACGCAATCCGACCAGTTACCTTGGTCTGTACATCCACACCTCTCTATTTAACCCACAGAAACACACTCATTCATGTGCACAGCCTACACAAGCGCACAAATAAACACATGGGGACGTGTCCCTGTGTACCTCACTTATATACTGTATTTAATGGAAACCACAAGGGAACAGATAGCAAATAGTTTTATTAATCAAAGTTATCATGTAGTATGCAAGTGAAGTGTATTTCACCGGTGCGGAGCAGTTTGAGGGGGGATGTAATGTAGGTAAAGCATCAAGAGTAAGATATTTTAATAGACTACATTGTGCTTCTATTTTAATCATTTAAGCAACTATATATTTTTTAGAAACAAAAAGGTTTATTTTAAAGTTATTTAGTGGTAGATGTGAATATACACACACATGTAAAATTGGTGTTGTGGAGCAAATCGTAATTTGCACCAATAGATTAATAGCAAAGGAAAAACGTTTTCAAAACATTTTTATTTTTTTAGATTTCGCTTTGTATCATATTACATGGACACATTGTTTTAGTTGTGTCAGTCATGTTCAATTTTTTTTACTCATGTTTTATATTGATGTTTTCGTTTTTTTTGCTTATTAAATCACATATAAGTCCATTACATAACGTGTTTTTTTTTTTATAAAAATGTTGTATTTCGTATTAAGGTCTCCTAGGCTTCACTACTAGAACACTTACAGGTGATTCTCAGGTAATTCTTGTGTCTGTCATTAGGGGGCAGCACTGGAATAGGCCAACGACATACAAATGTCATTATTTGTAGCTGACACACAAACTTCCGGAAGAAAAAACACATCATGTAGAATTTTTCATTTATTTGAATAGTCGGTGTGCTTCATATACCAAAATAAAGGCATTTATTTTCCATCCAGTTGAATGAAATCACGATTAGTATGCAGAAAACTACATTCCCACACAATTCTCTCCGAGTCTTCAACAGTTTCTTTTTAATCATATATCTTTATACATTATTCAATACAGTGAAACCAACCAGTTTTTCTTTTCTGATTGACAGTACATGTGCGATATAATCATCAAAAGAGTAAAAATCATACAGTGTTGTGCTACAAATAAAGTTGTGCTGATTCTTTTCTTCTGTTGCATAGATTGCATATTGCACTGATGTTGAGATTTCTTTTCCAGTGTATCATCAAATATACCTTATATACATAACCATTATATAATCTGTTTTGTCCCTGTTGAGTAGAGGATACCCTAAGACAAGAGTCAAGTTTTTGTCATTAGGCACATATTAGGAGTGTTTTTAAAGGCACTGTTAACCCAAATCTGAAAATCCTGGCAAGTGAATAATGAAAATGAGTATTTGTGTTGTATAGTAAAGAAAAGCTTTTCCCAAATATTTTTTTGTGTTCAGAATGTCAGAAACCCATTAAATAATAACAAACAGATGTTGGCGTGCTTATTTCATTCTAATGGGAACTGTCCTGTTAGCATTTGTTACCTGTGTTAGCAGAGCTATAATACTTTTATAGGTAAAAAATTTGACCAGATGTCAAAAAAAATACACTGTCCCGGAGTCCTGGAACTAACGGTAATGAACAAATATAATACAATACTGGGTTCAAACGTCATGGATCGTTTCCGGCCTATGTGAAGATGGTTTGAAGCCTGAGGTTCTCATGATTTTGAGAATGCAAATCAATGACTGCTTCCATCAGTACCGGCGAACAAAATACATTGTCAAGTCTGCGTGTCTCTGTTTGCGTGTCTCTCTACTGAGCTGTAGATGCAAATGTGAATCATAGTGTGTCCATAGCAGCAAAAACGTTGGTCTGGTCTCCTAACAGACTGTACCTAACTGACGTTGCCATTTAGGATCAATAGTGTCAGAAATTAGAGGTTATTGGTGTGAAATGAAATGCCCTTATTACAGACGGACAAGATCTGTCACGGCACACCCATTCATACAAACTCATACACTATGCGTCTCTACTTAATGTTGATCGTTGCCTGTTTGGTTCATCTGCACCTCGACCTGATCTTGCATCAGTGGGCACGGCTGCGTGTCAAAATAATCTATTCTTGCATTTTTGTTCCGGTCTTTTCCGGGCTGAGGTGTCGACTTCACGAAGCACCTGCCGTGCTCGATCTCATCAGGTAGGTAGGAAGTCCTCTTATTGTAGTCGCAGCCTGTGCTATCCTTAGAGGCGGAGAGGAACACCACTAACTCGAAGCGTGATGGGCTGGATGGTTTGATGACGTTGTGAAGGGCGCTTGATGAGGTCAAAGGGTAAAAATAGGTCAGAGGTGACACAAATAGGGGGCAAGGTCGTGACCCCAGGTTGTCCGTGGTGAATTCCACTGCGGTTTGGTGGAGCGTGTGATCGTCACGTTCTTCGTATAGAATACCGGTCACGGACACGTCCACCAGTGACACGGGAAGCAGGTTGGTCACACGGAACATCAAGCAACGTTGACCTTTGACCTCGCACACTACGGCCTGAGGGCTGAACAGGATCCCGACGCAGCGCTTTTGAGGCCGGGAAAACTTCGCCACAAATGCACCTGAGAACGAGAGAGAGAATGACAGGTTGGCATTCACTATCAAAAATGCAGTCTTTGCTTTTTGCACATTTAGTTTCAAAGACAATTTAGGGTAAATCTGTGAAAGCAAAGATCTTTATGATCAAACCCAGATGTGTTTTGAGTTCTAGGCAACTACACTGTTTAGGAAGGTGAACTTCCCAGAGTTGGATTAAAGGAGGAATCGCACAAGACCAAAGCTCTGCCCACTACAAAGCAAGAATTGTGACGACTAGCTCATGGTTCTGAGGCACAGTACTCGTGATGAGTTGTCTTTAACCTTTGCTCCGCTGTACACATTTTACAGAATTGCTTAATATATAAAACATCAGCTGTACTACCCCGGGCATATTTTTATCTAAATCCTATACAATAAATGCACAAATTATATATGTGTACGTGTGTCAAAGAGTCTTTTATTCTAGTTTCACTCTACGCTCTGTGCTATAAGCATGTGAGATGGAAACCCATGACTTTTGTACGCAAACTAAAACCCATGACTTATACATTAGATGAACCTCTTTAAGGGAATTGAAGGTATATCATTTATCATTTTTTTACTCATTTATAATTCATTTAAATGTTATGGATGTTGCATAAAGAAGTCTGACTGACTAGATAAACATTTGCATATATTTACACACAGGCAAACAAAATTTGGGATTTAATGTACATGCTGTATGCTGGTCTGTAAGCATTTACTTTCTTGTATATCTGCAGGTATTCGTAATATAAACATAAACTCAATTTCCCTCAGTTTTTGTTTAAAATATTTTCTTTTAATATTAACTTTTTTAATTTTAATACTAACTTTTAGACCGATTTGCGATTTACAGTTATCCCATCGGACCAAAAAATTCGTTCTCGTTTTTCCCCACCTCTCATTTGAAACAGACGTCTGGGACATCCTTTTACGTCAAAAATCCGACCTGTCGTGTCAACTCAAAAAGATCAACTCCGCAAGACTCGACGATGCTGCCATTCAGATTAGCGTAGAGCTACATTAGACGTAACGTAAAACAACCACGTATCTTTATATCACAAAATTATTTAGAATAAAGTAGTTTTATTACGAAATGTAACAATAAACATCGCTTTATAGCAGGGTTCCTCAAATCTTACCCTGGAGGGCCGGAGCGCTGCAGAGTTTAGCTCCAACCCTGATCAAACTTGCATACCTGTGATTTTCTAGCGATACTGAACAGCTTGATAAGCTTGCTCAGGTGTGTTTGATCAGGGCTGGAGCTAAACTCTACAGTGCTCCGGCCCTCCAGGGTAAGATTTGAGGAACCCTGCTTTATAGGAACCGGAACATTGTTTCGAACGCAAGCTGAATTAAATTTCACAAAAGAAGCGTTTGTTATGAATGTTTACATTTTTATCTTTTGACTTTTTCAAATCAGTCAATAAAACCACATCGCGACCGTGACGTTCTGAGGGAAAACCACCAGTCAGTGTCTGCGTGCGTTAGTGAATGTCAAAAGAGTATTGATGCTGCGTAGAGATTGCCACTGCGTCGGTTCCATACATTCCCCTTAATGTTTACTTTTTATCTTTCTGTTGTAAGAATAAAGGTCATACAAATTTGGAATGACGTAAGGGTGAGTAAATAATTTTCATTTTCCACAATAACTATTTCTAACTGAGTTTGAATCTGCAGACTTGACATTTTTGTAGTAATTGAAGAAAACTAAGCTATGTACCAGTGATGAAGGTTTCCAACATGAGGCCCAGCAGCATCTGCAGTGCCAGTAGTGATATGGCAATGGGGCAGTCGGAGTTGGGATACATGGTGCCATACCCAATGGTCAACTGGGTTTCGAGGGCAAAAGAAAAAGCTGCCGTGAATCCCGTCACGTGTTTGACGCACAGCACGTGGCCCGGTGGTGGGGCGTCATGATCGAGCACGTCCAGGTCTCCGTTGACACGGGCCAGCAGGTACCACAGCACAGCGAACAGAAACCAGTGAAGAATAAATGAGCTGCAAAAAGCCAGCACCACCCATCGCCACCTCAACCCCAGCCATGTCCCCCACATGTCCTGCAGGGCGGCCCTCCACTTGTCTCTGTGTCCTGGGGCGTGGCCTCTAATCAGGCTCCGCCCATCCTTGCTGATCAATCTCTGATAGGGAGTTTTTTTTAACAGGTTGTCTTTTTGGTCTCCGGTGGTGGTCGTCATGGTGAATTGGTTAGCGCTTGGCATCAGGACAGGTGAGATCTTGATCAAATATAGAGAACAATATTGTGACACCACACATTAGAATACATTAAATACATTAGAATGCATAAAATACATAAATCTGCTCACATGTATTTAAAAAAGATGTCATGGAGAAGAACATCCATTTTTAATGACAATAAATTAGAGACTGCAAAACGTCAGTCATGTTTTCATGGGGTCTTTAACAAATGAACTAACAGTATTAAACACGTGAGTCACCTGTGATGTCCTTTAAAAAGTGAGGAAGGAAAAGATGAAGTTGCTGTGTAGTGTGTGTAGCTCGTGTGTTTTCAAGGTGATTTAATTGGTGATGTTGCTCAGTGGGGTGAGTGTGTGGAAGTGACAGCAGGAATGTCAGGTTAATCCTCCCATTATTTCCCCGCCATATCTCTCTCTCTTTCTACCAAGTAATTTGTCCGACACTTTAAAGGGAAACACCAAAATATGCAATGGCAAAAAAATCCTCTTATTACAAAATGTTCTGTGAATGTTTTGTGTTGCTAAATGATATTACATGAGGGAGGGCCTGTTTTACATTTTGGTTTCGCGCTATAAATCAGCGGTGGAACATGTTTGAGCATAAAGGTGTTTACATGCCAGTTACAAGTGAAACTGTAAAAGGGCCTTTCATTTTTTTTTGGAACAAATGTTTACTTGCCCTCCGGGTATTCTCTGTATTGTTCCTGGTATTCTCTGGATGAATTGTTCCACTACAGGATGTTTTCTAAAAGATGATTTGGCTTAAAAGGATGTAAAAGCTAGTGTGTTGACTAGTCAGAACAGGTATCAGACCGTGGCCTCAGCCTATAAAGTATTCTATTGAATAAAACATACTGGTTAGTTTATGATGAATGGTGTCTTGACATATAACCATAAGTTTTATTTGGCTATTTGGTATTTTGAATAACTGATAAAAAAGCCAAAAAAATCTAAAATGTGTGAGTGATTGGCTTTCAGTGAATCTTTACAGCATGTTTGGAAATTTACCTTGAAAATATGTTGCCTTATTTCTCATGATATAGTATTAATGGCTTAATTCATCTAAACTATATTTTAAATGACAAATGCAATTTTTTCTTGCTGTAATTATTTTTTTACTCTTTCGACCATATTCTTGTCCCTAAAGTGAATCCAAACAAGATGAATATTTTAAATAATATGAAATGTACATATTTATGTCCATATGGAAAGGTTCATGGAGAATCCATCACATGATAAATGATGAAACAAGGTTAAACTGGATCTTGTACATCACAGTGCATGTTATTCATGTGACCTGGTTTGGTCCCCCAGGCGTCAGAAACACATCTCTCTTTATGCGGTCTCTTTCACAAATGAACCTTTAGCTGGTAATGTTGGCGTAGCACATGCTTTGGAGAACAGATGCTGCAAGTGGTTACATGTGGAAAACTGTATGTTCTGCATTCCCACAAACCCAAAGCACATGGAATCACTGCCCCTTAAATAACAGGTCACTAATAGCAACTAAAAACAATCACTAAAATGTATATACATTTGCCAATTATTGGCTTGTCACTAGTCATAGGTGATGTTTGGATTGTTATTGTCATCTATTTTTACATTTTACCATGTGAAATAGTACACATGATCGAGAAATATTTGAAACATTGTATTCATGTGATCAAGTTGCTTGTTTGGTTCAGGATGGCATGTAGTAAACAAAAATCACTTTTTAATATTGTTGGGTTTGATGGCTTTGACATAGAGGACAAAAGTTATTGCAGAAATTACTTTCACTTCATTCGTCAGACTAAAAATGAGATGGCAAAGAAGATGCTTCGCGTTGTTAGAATACAATATGTTCTTTTCCATTTACATGTTGTCACGTATGTTCATATCTGAAGAGGTAATTTGCAAAAACAGATATAGAAGAGACAACGCTTTTAAAAATGTTTGAAAATCATGTTTTTTATCATGCATTCCAAGTTAGATAAATCAAACTGCAGTTTAGTTGATTTGATTAAGTTATGACAACAAGCTAACTGAAAACTGAAAATGTTATCTGTTTTTCAGTTATCTGTTTTTGCAATAAACTCTCTCTCTATATATATACACAGTGTATATATATATAAATATATATTGAGTAGTTACACTTAGTAGTTTCCTCTTCGCTTCACATTATAGCCACAGGTTATAAAAACCTTATTTCTTTCTTTCTACATCATTCTGCAGTATATGACACTGAATCAGATTATTGATTCTGGCAGATTGTTGACAATTCGTTGATGCTATTTTAGATCATTTGTGTGCTGTTGTATTAACGAACAGAAGGATACTTATTTTATTTAAACAAATCAAATAAATGTATATAACAGATGGAATTATATGTATTTAAGGGCATCCTTTCATATAGACTTTGTTTTTCTATCACTTCTTTGTTGTCTTTGATCGTTACTTGCTTTCATCAGGTATATCTTTGATTGACATCTAGAAAGCCTATACAATTATTAATCCATCTCTTTGACACATTACCTTGTGAATGCTTAATTCGACACGTGAAAAACAACAGCGAAATAATGCTGATTCCTGGATGTAAGATTAACCTGGACCTGTGTGTGTAATGGTTGTCTTTGCTTTTACTGTAAGCACTGTATCAGCTGAAGTGTAGCATGAAGTGTAGTGCATGATTGACTCATCTGAACGTTGAGGTGAACTAGAATGGAAAATGTGTGTTGTTCTGACATGTTTAGTTATGAGTTTACCCAGAGCCGGCTTGTGATTGAAACTGAGTGACTTTCCACTGCACATAGTTCAATGTGTCAGAGTGCAAATGAATCTGGTGGTGGGTAAATGATTATTTTAGTGTGTGTGTGTGTGTGATTGAGAGACAAGCATTAAGGAAAGGGGGTGCAGAAAAGAAAAAAATATGCTTTTCAATTGGAGATGATCTCACAATTCTTGTAAGCAATGGTTACTGACAAGCTTCACACAACTGTTGTGCCCTGTGGTGATGTACATAATGATTTGCATTCAAGAAGTTAGTTGCAGTAAATTCCTCGATAAAAAGACAAATTTTTCAGTTTGACGCATTACAAAATGAAGTACAGATATCTCTGTTATAAATCTTAAAAATAATATTCAGACACACATGTTTTTCTTACCTAATTGCAGATTCCTTAGTTTGCTTTAGACGCAGTGTGAAATTTATAAGTGGACTGATACCTGAAGCTCCTCTGGCAGAGAGTAAAACCAATCCAGATCCTTCTGTATGAGACGCCAAAAGAGTTTAAGATGCACAGATAAAATTATGAGAGGTCTAATACAAACACTGAAGAAAGCCAGCCTTGCAGTTCATTGGTCACATTACTCAGCATGTGGCCAATTAGGAGTGCTTGAGAGAGAGAGAGAGAGAGAGAGAGAGAGAGAACACACTTGTGTTTGTGTGTGTCTATGTGTGTGTGATGAAAGGAAGAACTCCCGTGAAGTTTTATCTGACCCCGATCGTGAAAAGCAGGTTTGACTGCTTGCATTTATCAGCAATCTTTCCCTTTCTGTTATAACACATGTTTCTGATATTTCTTTTCTGTCACGGTGTGTTTCTGCACGAGTGGTTCTATTGATGCGTACACAGCTTTCGTTATCAGGTAATTGTGCCCCTTTCTATGTATCTTTAAAAATTAGGAAATAACACTTGAAACAAATCAGATAGTGTGCATTAGTAGTAGAACTGTAACGTTTATGTAGATGAATCTGCTTTTTATATGTATGGGATCATTTTGAAACCCCGACGTAGCTTTTTTTTCTTTCTTGCGCATTTACATTATATATTGACATAAAATGTTGGAAGTGAGTGGTTTCTTCTAAAACATATTGAACATTAGATTACCTTGTCTTCTATGGCAAAAAATAGAACATTTAAAAAAATCTCAATTTGCTTCCAGTTTAGTCTAGTAGTAACTAACATACTGTATAAGGAAATCTCACTCGTGACTTTTTTCAGAAAATGGTGATAGATTTAATTGCTGGTTGTGTTTTGTGACTGTAGAAGAAAATAGTATGTGGGTATATATTGCAATAAGAACATAAACATAAAAGTGACCATTAAAATCCTTATTCTTCTCTAATTAAGTTGCATTTACATCACATTTAAATACAGAATGGTTGCATCACACAGCCTCAGTTCACTACGGTGATAAGGATTATGGTGTAGATAATAGATAACAGTTGACAGCTAGATTTTGTGTCGCTAGAAAGTAAATATGGTTATTCATTTACAATCACTTTTCGGAGAGGTTATACATGTGATGTTATGTTTGTTTGTTTTTCCTCTATTTAAAACTCTATTTGTAATCAACAGTACAATTTACTCAGTAGGGAATCTCTACAAACAGAACTGTTTTAGCATGGTCTCAGTCAAACAAAAGTAAAACCACATATGCAATGACCTCAGAAATACTTTCAGTTACATTAAATGGAAAGCTGTTGAATGTATAAGGCAAAATTCTGCTTCAACCACATTCCACATACTATCATACATACTAATCCGAGGACATGTTATCTAGAACCAAAACAACATTTTGATGACATTACCCTACACTGAAAGACTTAAAGAAAGGTAAAATATTGTAAACATTTCAGCTGTATTATGTTTATTAATTATTATTTCGTATTTCCCAGAGAAAGCTATTTGGACTGACACACATTTATGCACAAAACAATAAAAGTGGAATTGGGTAGTTCAATTTTAAATAGCAGTTTTTATGATTGCTTACCATTTATCACACCAAAGGACAATTTAAAAATGTGTTTATAATGTTATTTTAAATAAGCTAATGATCCGTTTCAATGTTTTCTTACCTTTTGGTTCTCAATCTGGTGTGTCGCTTCCTTCTTAAATGGCTGCTCGCATGCTTTTGTGATAGTTGAGCACGAGTCCCTCAATTGTTCTGAGGCAAAACTGGGCCTCAACGTTATTGAGCCGCTGTGAAGAGAACTCAAACGTGCAGTGCATGCAAGGCAACCAAAGAACTTATAGAACCTGCATGGAGGCGTTTGGTCAAAGCAATTTTGAGGGATGGGAGATTTCTTGTTCTTGAATATAGATATTGATTTAGTAAATAGAAAAATACAGGACGTTCTAAAATAAATATAAATGATTGTATACAAAAAAAACTTGTTCCTCAAATTATGGAAATATATGTAATATAATAATATATATAATAATTTAATTATGTGTCTGACACATAATATATAGTTCAAAATACACTCTAAAATATACAGGCTTCAAAGGTTTTTCACAGGGATCCCAGATTGTAAATGAATCCCGTAAAAATCGGATAAAGTACTGGCAAAAAATTACAAGTACATTTTCCTTAAAGGGGTCATATGCCATGAATACGTGTTTTCCATGTCTTTGGTGTGTTATAAGTTGCCCATGCATGTACAAGACACGTAATATTGCAAAAACAGAAGTGTCTAAACAAAAGATGCATTCTATCTAAAAGTGAATGCTTAACCAGACCTGCCTGAAACGCCTCGTGTAACCACACCCCCACAAATCTACGTCAGTGTGTGGCATGAGTTGACTAAAACCCCCCAAACGTATAAGCAAGTAAGGTGGGTGTACCTGTCAGTACAATTGATTTGGAACCTGATGTTCCAAATATGGTATGAGGCGTTACATTTCTGTCACACGCTTGCAGTATTCCACCAATCACTACGCACTGGTTAACTGGCCAATCATAGCACACCTCGCTTTTCAGAGCAATGAGCTTTGTAAAAAATCTGCGTGTTTCAGAGAGGCTGGGAAAAGAAGAGATACAAACATGCACAATATGTGGAAAATAAAGTTTTTTTTTTTTACGTCAAATCATGTATACAAATTGCAATATATCTAAAACAAATGATACTATTCGTTTTAGCCGTGTCATATGACAACATGAAAACATCTCTTTCTCACCTTTATATAATCTGAAGAGCCTTTTTGCATCACAAAGAAGCTTTTGTGTGACAGGAAGGTTCATTGGATGTCGAAGGTTCTTTATGGAACCATTTAGACAAAAAAAGGTTCTTCTATGGCATCGCGAACCACCTTTATTTTTAAGGGTGTACATTTATATGGTACATCTACCACAGTCATTTTACATTCAATTTTTTAAATACAAGTAAATTGTCAGAGTGAAAACCTTGCCATAATTTCAAAAGCTTTGATGTTCCAATACAAAAGAAACAGCAGATGGCGCTCTGAAACAAAGCAACGTGCTGGGAGAACTCAGTCACTCATGAATCTTCACTGTCACTTATTGTCCCCTAGATATTGATTTATACATTTATTTGCATTTACATCACATGATATATATTTAAGCAGACTCAAACATGTAAATGCTAGTACACTTGAACTCAAAAAACAACAACAAACCATCAATGAAAAGCCTATTATCTGTCTTTCCTCAGTGTTTGAAATAGTTCATTAATTACCTCAGATCAGATCAAGTCAGATCAAACTTTATTGTCATTGTTCAGAGTACAAGTACATATTAAATGCAGATATCAGCACGAAATGGAGCTGAAACATAAATGTGATATATAAATTGATTGAATAGATAAAGATTCTGATATATACACTCAAAAAAGTTGTATATAGCACTAAAAGTGTCTCTTGGCTCATAATCACATCTTGGCTCATAACCACATTCTGTGCTATATAGAAACATATTTTGGTGCTTCTTTGGGATGACTGAGGTGTTATAGAACCACAGAAGAACCCTACAGGGACTTATTTATACGGAAATGGTGCTAACACCTCGGTTAACCCAAAGAGCCTCTGAAGAACCACTGAAGCACCAGGATATTAGGCAATAAAAAAATACTTTAACTTTTCACATTGATATTATGGCACTGCTATGGTATCAGACCACGATAATGTAATCTTTCCAGTATTGAATCAGCATCCAAGAGTTCTGTACTCAAAAGTGTGACCCTTCTATGCTTGTGAAATGTGATCCATTGTGCCAACATGTGTTTGCTACAAGATGCTTATCATACGATTTCCTCCCTCATTTTCTCTTGACATTCCACATAAAAAACATGAATCTGTATTTGTGTGTGTACCCATGCATCTTTTTGTTTTGAAAAAGTCCTCTTAAAATATTGTGTATTGTTAACTTGTAAGACACTTGTGAGTGGTCCTTACTATGAAAAGCTTATAAATGGACTATCAGGATAACATGCAGGTATTTATAGATTTGAATAGTTTAAAGAGAGTTTACCTGGATCCGGTGGAAAAATTACACAAAGTGACCATTACAAGTTCCTGAAGACAGTGAAATCAAACACTGAGACCTTTCAGATGTTAAAACACACACACACACACATACACAGAGGCTGGTTTTGTTAAAGCCGAGTTCTACTGTTACTGTGAAACCAGGTCACATCACAGAAGGAACACTGTCCACACACACACACACACACACAGAGAGAAGAGAGAGAGAGTTAGAGAGGGAGAGAAGTAAGGAAAAATGGAAAAGTTGCAGATGGATGACTGGTAATCTATGAGCTGGAAAGAGAGACCTGGGTAGAAAACAGGAATGGAAGCCAATACACACTTGAGAAAGAAATCTAGTTTTGGGTGTTTTCCTGTCTATGTGATGCTAGAGTGTAATGGTTGCCAGGGTGTTGCTATGTGGATGCATGTGTGTTGTATTTTTTATTTTAGTAAAGTGCGACAGACTGGATGCTAAAATGTCAAGACAACCCATAAGGTCAGGCCATTAAGAAAATATCCAATCTTTCCCTTTACATATTAAAATATTTCTGTTTACGACCTGGACATCATTCTGACAGGTGAAATGTTAAAGACGGTTTACTTTTAGGCATTGGCTTGAGTTCTGGGTTGACTCACGACATGATTAAGTGGCTCTGGGATTGCTTGAGTTTGGCCTGGTCCGCTTCTACACGAGTCCAAACTCTAAAGTAGGTTCTTAAAATAGGAACCCCGACGTTGTAATATTCCCAAGAGGGTCGAGAACGAGAACGCCGCCTCCTTAGTGACAACTGACACTTTTACTGCCGATAATGACTCACCTGATGAAGAGCGAGGACGGATGTGAGATCAAAGAGAGGAGAGGGTAAATATAACTCTGCTGGGGTCGCCAGATTCAATCTTTTGAAATGACTAATCCTTGTATACTGAATGTTGTGGATGGAAATGAAATAATTTCTGTGAAAACAAAAATCGCGTAGACATGGAAAAGGACATTTTTCTTTCAGAAACTTAGTGTTACTTTGTGTGTTTGTGTGTGTTTGAGGCACAGACAGTGCTGGCATTGTGTCATCATCCAATAAAAGAAGTGAATCATTGTAAAATTGAAAGAGTACACGAAGCACACAAACACACTCAAATTATCTGACATCACTGCGGTAAAAAGAGAATTTTAATGATGTCCATTACATGCCTACTGTCTGTTTGTGTCTGTGTGTGTGTGTGTGAGAGAGAGAGAGGGAGAAAATCATTTTCATGAGGAGTTTTCGTTCTCCTTCACTGGATCTGTCATCTCCCATATTAAAAGGAACCTTGGGTATAATATATTGACAATGGCATTGAGTTTATATGTGTGAAATAAAAAAACAGTCAAACTGTCACAGTATTCATAAACTTTAAATATACTTAATATATCAGCTAATAACCAGTCAGAATTGTTGTTCACATAAGCATCATTGTCTTCACATGTCCCTCATTTTTTCCCCAGTGTATTTAAGTTGCCCTTTGTTCTCTGTCCGGTCCTCGCTGTTCAACGTCCAGTAACCTACCTTTTGAGCAGTCTACAGTTTTAGCTAGTATTTCTCCTGTCTCAAGTTTATGCATGTTTCTTTTTCAAACCTTGGACATTGTGGATTATTTGTGTTGTAGTTAATGAAGACCTTTTGTAGGACTCATCCCGATTGGATTACTTTTGTTTACCTTTCTGGATATACAGTACCTTCTGGTTTCCACACGCCTGGTTCGGATTACTTAATTTTTTGCTGGAATTGTTTTGGAGCCTTATTTTATTAAAAACACTTGTTCACCCCAAGTCCTCTCGAGTGCGTCTCTCTCTACTGGGTTCATAATTTCCCCTGTGGCTCTGCGGGAGATAAGAATTCCCATACATCGGAGACCCAAGTTCAAGCCCTGCCGCTGACACTTTTGAGAAGGCAATAAAAGACACCCCTGGTTTGCTGAATGCAGGGTTCTTGATGGGGTGTAGGAATTTGTGAAAGTATTCCAGTGTAGATCCAGAGATAGCCCAGTAGCCAAGCATTAGTTACTTGAATCTGATACGGGCTTCAACCGGTAGCCAGTGGAGAGAGATGAAAAGTGGCGTCACATGAGTACTTTTGGGCTGTTGGAAGAAGAGGCGTGCTGCTACGTTCTGAACCAGCTGGAGGGGTTTTATAGCCTTTGCAAGAAGATCAGCAAGGAGAGCATTGCATTTGTCCAACCTTGAGATTACAAGGTCCTGGACAAGGAGTTGTGCAGCATGCTCAGTGAGATTGTTTCTAACCTTTCAAATGAGACCATTGGCAAATAAGGAAAATCGGCATGACTGCATTGTCCTTGCAATGTGATCCTTGAAGGACAACTGGTCATCAAATATGGCTGCGAGGTTCCTGGCTGTTTTGGAAGTAGTGATTATGGTATTGCCAAGTTGGATAGACAGCTGTTCTGGCAGGCTTCAGCTGGAGGTGATGCTATTTCATCCAAGTTGAGATGTCTTCTAGGCAGGCTGTAATGTGAGCTGCTACAGTGGTATTGTCTAGGTGAAATGAGATCTAAATCTGGGTGTCGGCAGCAATATAGTGATAGGACAAGCTGTGTGCATGTATAATGGGTCCCGAAACTGTCAAATCAAATCAAACCCCTATATTGTCACCACATACATAAGTGCAACAGAAGGTGAAAAACTTGGGTGCACTTGGGTTTCTCCATGTATATGGAGAAAAGGAGTGGTCAAAGAACCGATCCCTGAGCGACCCCAGTGATCATATGAGGAGCAGTGGACAGCACGCCCCTCCATGACACCCTGAAGGATCTGCCGCAGAGGTAGGATTTGAACCAGCGAAGAAGGGTACCAGAGATTCCTAGTAATGACAGGGTTGCCGGCTGTAACTGGTGAGTGACAGTGTCAAACGCTGCAGATTTTACTGTATGTTGTATGTAGATTTTACTACATGCAACATACATCAATAATTGATTTTATTCTTTCCCACTTTAGTGTTCTTATCCTACAGACCCAACTTTATTTCAAGTAATGCAATAACTTAAGATTCTACAATATTTTAGTAAAATAATTTTAAATATTAACGTTGCATGGTTTAACATTGTCCCATATTCCCCAGATATTAAAAAATAAACGTACCATAGGCTTTTTAAAAAAGTTTGTTGTATCCTGTTGCTAGTGGAATCAGGAAAAATATTTTCAGCTTGTTTAGGAATGTGAAGACAAAGAAACGGAGAGCAAGACATTCCTGAGCACGAGATGCAGCAATTCATCAAATAGGGATAAAGAGCATATGGTTCTGATGGGGAGCAGATTGATACATTACTACACTTGGGGTTTATGGGTAATAGTTCCTGCTGAGTTTTGTTTTTAATTATTTTTACCACAGGCCTGGCTGTGAGGTGAAAAATGAGTTGGATGCAAAATGGAAGTCATTAAATAGTTTCCGAACTTGTTGAAATAGGAACAATGGCGATGTGCCAGCTCTGTTCTACTCCTATCATGTAGTGGAGCTAACTGATCATTCACAGTCTTCTTGCTCCTTTTTCTAAGTGTTGCTGGTTTAAAGACTAAAGATTGATTTCTTTCTTTAAAAATGTTCATGATTCAATTTCAATGTTTTTGGGTCGGTAGCCATGCATGGTTTAGTGTGAGAGAGTAACAGAGCGAGAGAGAGAGTGTGTGTTGTGTAAATCCAGATCTGGTTTCCGAGAGTTCTCCTGTCTGTATGAAACTTTAAAGTGCTCCTTGCATTATTCACAACTTTAGCCACAGGACACAAACACACTGAACCACTAAAAAGCCACGGCCCTCTGCTTCTGCTTCGTGTGTGTTTAGGTTCGTTGAATGTTATAGGCGATGTTTGACTTTAATGGCTGCAGTGGGGAAATAAGTGGTGATTTAACAAGTCCTGTGGGAGTATTTGGCTGAGCTTGGTCAGTCTGCTGGATATCATTATAAACTTTTGGCAGGCTGTTAAATTGAACATTATATGACAGTGAAAAATGGCCTTTAAAATCCGTAAGAAAATTCACACGTTCACGGCATGTGCTCACATACTGGCACATGTGTCCGCACAGACAGTTTTAAAAAAACAAATAATTTTGGTGCCATTGTTCCATGGTAATAAATCTGAGTTGACTCAAACCTTGCTTTCCAGGTCCATGTGACATCATCAGGAAGATAAATGATACCTTACCGAAGGGAATAGCAATAAATAAACATTAACTAAGAGAGGTAAAAAGAGTAATTTAGAACTAGAGAGTGAGAGGTGAGTAATGTCTGGCTACTATTTGAGCTTTAACATTATCCTTCCAACTCTACAGCCACACAGTTGTGTTAAAACACACACTGGTAAACGAGTTTTAAGAGTTTGTGGCTTTGGGCTATTAATGTTCTAATTTAATGAAAGACTAGACTTGTATTGGGCAAATGCAATGTTTCATTGTCTTAATTTTAAGGTTTACCTATAAAGCATAAAATTAGATTTGATTTTGATTTACAGTAGGTTTGATTTTCCACTGCAGCTGGGTTCAGTGGTTATAAAATGTTTTATGTGTTTGTGGGTATGTACAGAAGAACAAAGCATACGTGTAGACATGACCTTCTCTTTCTATCCCCCGCCTCTCTCTCTCTCTCATTTTTAATGTGGTAGAATAATTGAATTATTGAACGCCCCCATCTCATCTCAACTATTTTTAGATAGATGCTCAGGGCAGAATACTGGATCCAACTCCTGTACTAAATTTAAAAGTAAAATTTAATTGAGGTTACTTGAGGCCAGGATCAATATGCTGATAAAAGGTGTTCAATATGTCCAACATAAAAGTTAACCCAGACACGTGGAATGAAGCACAACATAACATGAAACATCACAAACTATGAAAATGATATTTACGAAGCCTACAAATGGAAGTGACATTGTTACAAAAAACTTAATTTAATACCACTTGAAATATTCAGCGTACAGTTATTTGATCAAGTTTTTGTATCCTTTTGTAGCTTAAGTAGAGGACCTCAACTAACTCCCATTGCATCAGAAAAGCCAAAAAAGCTCACTGCCTTGGTTCAAATGATCGAAGAAAGCCATAGAGGGTTTAAGCAACATCAGAGGGGATGAACTATCCCTGCAGGCATACCATACAAATAGATAATATTACATTTTTGTGGTTCATTATGGTATTGATTTCACATCTTCTTTTTAAATCGCCTCTGCGACAGTACACCCATTGTGATGACGCATGCTTACACATGGCAATGAGTTATTAAGGGGAAGTCGGGTAAAAAAACTATTTGTCTATCTAACTTATCAAGTCGATGATAGCACAGACAAATGCTTTTTAATTCCAAGATGAATTATGCTGTCACGCTGTTTACAATATCCCTGGAAAGGGTTTATCGAACAGATGAAAAGTGCTAAGGAATTCTATGTGGGTGTCATATGGTTTGCCGGTTGCCACGCTTCCAGTTGGAGTCGTTGCTGTGGCAGCAGAGCTTTCCAAGGCAGTTTGGCAGACATTTCTGAGCCCGACCGATCGATTGGTGGAAAAGTGTCAGCCTGCAGGCTTTTTACTCATGATGTCATCATTATTGATCTGTCAGTGGGCTGAAATACAAACTAAATAGAAATGAGATTATTTTCTTTCCTGTGCATCTGAATGCATCAGGAGTGTTGCCCTTTGAAGCAAGTGTTGATTTATATAACACAGAACGTTAATTCAGTTTCTTATGTGTGTTCTAGTCTGTGTGTGTCTAAGCGAACTTGCCAATATATTTTATAGTGATTGACATTAATAGCAACAATTTTTTTTATTTATTTCTAATTTACATATTTATGTTTAAGGCTGTATTCTCAGAATGTAATTTAAAACACTTCCTTCCTGGATTTCCAATTTTTGTATCTATAACAATATCTGTTTAAATCGAGGCACTTTATTGTACCAGTAAAGCAGTGGTTCACGAAAGTTCACGGGTCTATACTGAAAAGGTCATAGACATGAGGGAAAAACATGCTGTATGCACATAATAAAACGCTGTTCATCACGTAATGCTTCATAGTTCAGATAGCAAAATAAATAGGCTTATCAAGGTTTAATGGGGATAATGCTTTCCATATCTTTTGTTGCTCACGTCAAAGACTTTACTCGCAATCAGGCTCTTTTGTAAAGTCTGATTGTGATCTATAAAGTCTGATTGGGGTCCTTAAAAAAACGCTATGAAGTGCAGAACCAACTGGATCCCCGATAACAGCTACATTAACCGCAATTTTGCATGAATGTTCACAGATCAAGCGGGAGCAAAGTAGATTTTTTCTTTCTGTTTTGATATGTGAAGGAGACTAGGTCCTACATAAACCAATGACAAATCTAATCAGCTGCCGATAAGCCCTATGTTTCAGGTTACTCCATATGCAGCTGTAAAGTTGAAAGGGGTCATTTGGCATGAACACATGTTTTTCCGTGTCATTGGTGTTTTATGTGGTGAGCATCACCCACCGTCGCATATAAATTTGTTTTACACGTTAAAGGTGAGTTAACTTGGAAGGAGGCTCTGGCGGCATAATACATGTTGGCGGTCGAGTCTTCTGTAAAGGAATGTCCCCAGGAACACAGATGAATGTATTAACAAAAACAAAGAGTACCATAATCACAAAGGGAATCAGGAGAGTACTACATACACTAACACATTACATTCTAGACTCGACAAAGAACATGAAAACAGGGTGAGATGAAATTGAGTCCTGGTGATAGGATGATCGTTGGCAGGTGAGGGTGATTGCAGACTAGAAATAGGTGCGGTAGCATGGAGGATTGTGGGTGATGAAGTCCAAGTGGGAAACACGGAAAGAGAGAGAGGGAAACGGTGACATTAAGGAAGTTTTGTTGTAATTGTTTTTGCTGATTTTGGAATCCTGTTTGTTTGAAGTTCATATCTTGAGATAATGTAAATGTTTTTTTAATAGCCTGGAAAGTTAATGTGCTTATATAAAATGTAAAATTAAATTTAAATAATCGAAAATGAAATCAAATAATTAGAAAATTACATATAATAAATAAATATAAAATTTTATTGAAATAATAGATAATTTCATAAAATAAAATAAATAAAATATAATAATAATAGCAAGAACATTAAATAAAGATCGTGGAAGACACTGTGGCATGGCAATAAAACGAACGGGGCCCTTGGGTTTTCTAGCAGGGCCGTATGTGTTCTACATCCGGCCCTGCCAATGCCAAATCACGAGTGTCTATTTACACGGAGTACAAATAGACGCTCAACCTGATTTTGCCAAGTGGTTGATTTTCTCAGGACAACATATTTTGTTGACCAAAGGACAACATTTTTATTAATAGAACCTAAACCCACACCAAACCCCCTAACCATAACTCACCCCTAAAATCAAAGAGAAATGATCAGAGGAAAACAATGGTCTAGAAGCACCTAATCCTGGTTGGAAGATTAAATTTAAAAAGGAACTGTAAACTTATATCTGAAATCTGATTGGTTGATTTAAATGTTTTCCCAGGGTCCACATGATGTTGTCCTAAGGATATCAACCACTTGGCAAAAACAGGAGAGACTAAATAGCCCGCCTTGTTGGCAGAGACTATTTACACTAGCCCAGCCCACAAATATGTGATTGAAATAGAGAAAGTGTAAGAAAGACGCCGTTTCAAGCAGCAACTCTAGTGTGATGTATAAAGCCTACATTGCCTGGGGCGCAGATGTTTTTTTTTTGCTGGGGGACCAAGCTGTCAGCAAATGATTTCAACTCAGCTAGTTATTTTGCCTAATTTGGGGTTTAACTAGTGCTCAAGTAGTCACTTTGCCTAATTGGGGTTAACGGTTTGCACTAAAACGCGATTGGAGGATGTTTATTTGGAAGTCGTGGCAGGCTAGCAGCAGCACAAAGAGAGCACAGAGAACGTAAACGCCGGCGGCCGACCCGATTCTGAAGCACTGACGGACAAAAAATTAAGGAGCTTATTAGGCCTATGTTGCAGAAACCCTGATTAATCCTCAATTTGACCCATGTTTGAACAGTGAGGGGGACAGAGAGGGTCGCTATGAATCTGAGGGGGTCCTTGTCCCACCCGTCCTGTACATAGCTTGGCACGGGAGACCGGGGTTCCTATCCACCTCTTGCTGAATATGCTCTTTAAACTCTTTTCTATTACCTTACAGATAATAAAGGCATTTGTTTTCAATTGATTTAGTAATTTTTATTCATAAGGTTTAGGTTTAGGGTAAGGTTAGTGGTAGTTGTAGGGCTTTAATATCTCAATTAGTTGCCATCATTTAATCATTTTTATAAATATAATGATTGACACTGTTATTATTGCATAACGTTTAATGCACAACAACACTGAGATGCAAAAAGTAACGTTATCTGCCACTATTTAAAAGTAAGCTAAATAGTATCTAACTACTATTTCCACTTACACGTATACAGCTTTTTTCGGTTAGGTGTAAATAGCATATCGCTAGGAAATGCTGCTATATTTTCACTTAGTGTAAACAGAACTATTTTAAACTAAACGTAAATAGCATATGTTGCTATTTTCACTTATTGTAAATAGCATCTGTGCAAAGAAGTCTATGCAAAGAAAATCTAAGCAAATATTGGCTGCCTCAAAAAATCTCTCAACATGCTAAAATATTTAATATACCTGATATTCTCTCTGCATTCATTGTCATCTTATTTACACGTCTGTCTCTCCTCACATTCTGTTCCCCTGTACAGCATCTTTATTAGGACACAAAGATATCTTTGTGCTCAGTGCACCACAAAGTGCCCAGCGTTTCGGCATCAAGTTCCCTCATCAGCAAAGCACAACAAGGGCACAGAAGGGATTATCTCTCCCTCTCTCCTAATGCTATTAGAGCTATAAGAGAGAGAGAGAGAGAGAGAGAGAGAGAGAGAGAGAGAGAGAGAGAGAGGACAGGTGTGTTCAGTGTGTAAGAAACTCAGTATTAACGGATCACAGTAAGACTGGCATGGATTACTTCTTCTCATTAGAAATGACATAATTGCAGCGAGTTTGCGTCTCAAATAGGCTCGAGACTTCAGGGGACGTTTTGAAACTGTTCCTTAAACTCAAGGACTTCGCATAGCTGTGACGACTTGCTAAAAGCTAATTGTTTAAAGTAAGTTTGACTTTAATAAAGTGCTTATGAATGGCACAGACGAAAGAGACATTTCGTCTCTCTCTCTCCCTCTCTCTCCCTCAGAATCGTTAGCGGGAGGAGTCCCAACAGTGGACCTGAGGGACGGACAGCAGCCCTTTGCGAGTTCGGCGGAGGAGCCCGAAGGTCTAAGGTCCGTCGGGGGGATATCGTGGGTGTCCTCCCCGATTAAGAAAGCGACATGCTCCCATCTCATAGGACCGCGGGCCGCGAGAGGAGAGCATTTCAGTGGCGGACCGCGTCACCGTGGACCACGTAAGTGAACACTTTTAGATGCTTTATAATACCTTTTCCTCAAAAAGCTTTCAACGTACCTTTCTTGTGAATATGCGAGTTTAGTTGACATTTAAGTGATCTTGTCGTGAGGGAGCACGTTTTGCGCGAGCTGCGCTAAAGAAATAACGGACGCTCCTCTGCGTCTCGCACGCGCCTAGGAAATAATTCAAGTGTGTGAGAAGTAGAGAGCGCGCGCGCTGAAATTCCTCAGTGTTTCACAAAACAGAGACGAGTTTCAGGCCGATCGCTCATTCAAGCCATTGATGTCTACTTGAGAAAACTATGTTACTTAAGAAAATGCAAATTGTAGCCTTTTAGGTATGGAAACCACAAAAATATGGAGGTTGAATGGTTATAAGAGACCGTTTGACACATGGTCCCGTTATACGACAGCAATTTATGTCAGATGTAAAACAAACCAGTCTAGTGTAGCTACATCAAACTAGTCATGTTATTTACATTAACATGCACATTATGATAATTAAATGCGTACTTGGCTAATAATTACACTAGGTCACTACAATTACATCACAGTTTCCATACATCTTAGGCTACATGTTACTCCTTTATTTATGAATGCTATGTTAATACTTCCTCATGTGTAGCCTACTCAAAGGCCATTATTTAGGCATAACAGCAAAAAGAATGACTGTACAGTAGAAGTCAAAGTATCCGATGTTTGAGGGAAGCATGCAAAAGCACTTTTATGTCTTCTCAAGTGGACATTTGTCCGCAGCCTTTTATTCACTCTTTGATAAATACTATTTTGGACAGCTAGCAAGCGTATGTGGGAGAAGTGCCACAAGTGATGAGATGAACACCCCGGTCCAGATGTTTCTGTGACCGGAGGGAATGAGAGAAGTTGTGCTAAAAAGTTTGGTAAAACTTTCCTTGAAGAATGTATTTATAATGCATTATAAAGAGTTGTCAAAGGGGAAAATGCATTATAATTCTTCATAATGTGTGTTGAAATGCATTATTTAGTTGTAAAGAATTATAACCAATTTAAAATGTGTAGTGTAACAATGAATTGCTTAGTGTTATATTGTATAAACTGTAATAACAAGACATCAGAAAAGATAAGTTTTGCTAAAAGGTTTGGTAACACTTTCCTTCAAACATGTGTGTAGAATGCATTATAAAGAGTTATTAAAGGGGAAAATGCATTATAATTCTTCATAATGTGTATTTTGTTACGCATTATATGTAGTCGTAAGGAATTATAACCAATTTAAAATGTGTAGTGTAACAATGAATTGCTTAGTGTTATAATGCATTAACTGTAATAACAATTATTTATAAGACATTACAATGCATTAAAAGGTGCATTACAATGCTTTAAAACTACTTTTTATAATGCATTATAATATACATCCATCAGAAAGGAATTGAAACTTTTCATAACACTCTCCTTGAAGCATGTAAGTTAGTTAAAACACCATGTTTTCTCTAAATGTGTAAAGCACGCACAGTAATATATTCTGCGTATTCTGTACAATAAACAGAAACATATTTAATAACGCTAAGCCTTCATGGGTCTTTCTTTGTTCATACAATTTATATGAACAAACACATATGGGGCGGTTTCCCGGACAGGGATTATTTTCAACAATAATCTTAAACCGGGATAAGGCCTTAGTTAAATAAGGTGACTTACAAATAAACATTACTTGCATACATTTTGAGTCAACACAATGCCAACGATGTATTTTCAGATATGTCAGTCCATGTTGTTTTCATTTTGGACAGTTCTAACAGTTATTTTAGTCTATGACTTGTCTTAAGCCCTGCCCCGGGAACCCGCCCCATAAGGTTTACACAGTCATGGTCTTTTAAAGAGATGCTTTTCATTAGATAGGTTCAGGCATGCCAAAAGTTTAAGAGTGAGGTAAACAGCTGGTGATATTTTATGGATTGTGATTAGTAAAATTACATTCATATGTTCAAGGCGGACTTTCTTTTGTAGCTCCGTTTAGAAAGCATCTTTTGTTTTTTCTTTGTATGGAATACATTTAGTTCCAAAGTCTTGACTGCATTCTCCACTTGTTGTGCTTCCCGGAACAGGCCTCTCATTTAAACGTCCTAATTTAATTCATTCCACACCTTATAGTGCATCTCGTGTGCTACGCGTTGATCAAATTCAATTCGGCAAACCAGACATGAGATGACTATTTGCCATAGAGCAGATGATGTCAGCTAATCATATTTTAGCGAGTGTTGACTAGCAGTCAATGTCTATTATTTGAACGCACCTTGAGCCGAGCATTCTTACGTCTGACTGTGATTTCCAGCAGACAGTCATTATGTGTTTTAGAGCGGCCTTTTGTGAAATCATTTGGAAGAGTTTTGCTGGGGTTTTAAGCTCCAGACTGCCAGTTCAGCATTGTGGTTTTCTCGGTCTGGAGCAAGACAGTCTCTAATTTTAGCCAAGCCGTCTGTAATTCATTTACACTGATGTGATCTGTAACATGAGTCAAACCGAGCAATTTATAATATAGCCAAATCAAAACACAGAAGAGAGGGAGAGATAGAAATGAGGCACCGAGCGGTGTTATTCTGTTTTGTTCTCCACTCATTCACATTTTACCATTATACAACCAGCCACTAAGAATTGAAATGGGAATATTATACCAACTCTCTTACCTGCAATGTGATACCCTTGCAAATGCAAAAAGGTTTGGAATATGTTCAGGGCTATTTCTGATGTAAATGGGCAACCAGTGGGACACAAACGTCAAGTTGAAAGTGACCGGCGGCACAGTTTAGAGATGTTTCAAGATATGCGTTATACATTGCATGACAAACACTAATATATACTATAATGTATTTATAATATTTAACGGTGCTGTGAGTAATTTTTTTTGAGGATTTATCGACAGAAATATATATAACATACATAACTTTGTCTTCAAAGACCTTACATAATGAAGCGTTATGTTGTTATTATCTTAGAATGAGCCACTGTAAAACCTTGCTGTAGTTTTGCGGCAGGTTTGCCAGTAACTTACTGTAGATTTAATTACTTTCCTTTTAGTACTGTTTGATATTCGAGTTAAACTTCACTTTAACCAAAATTAAAACACTTTGACTTTTGAGATTAAAAATGACCAAGAACAAACGGGTCACAACACTCCTAAAAGGACATTCTTCCTTAGCAATTTTGTCTTGTTTTCTAGTAAACATATTTAAAACTTCTTAAATTACGATACATTTACATAACAAGAAAAGTGACGTAAGATATTAAGTCTTGTTTCATTTAATTAAATATAACAAATAGGTAAATTTATGTTTAATTTTTTTTTTAAATGAAATCTACACTAATTTACTAACAAACCTTACAATTAAGGGAACTTTTTATAGTGTACACTGTTAGACCTTTCCAGGCATTTCTACAGTCAAATACTGGCAACACTGTTGCCAGCTACTTACAGTAATGTATATTCCACAGTAAGTAGCTGGCAACAGTGTTGCCAGTATTTTACTGTAACTGAGACTTTACGGTGACCATCTGGCAACAAGTTTGTCAGTATTTTACTGTAAATCAAGAATAACAGGTAATAACTGGAAAGAGTAGTGATAGTTATCTACCGTAATGCAACACAATCACAGCAGAATACTACAGTACATACCGATTCTGTATATTTAATATTGTAGTCATTCTGCTCCATAAGAAATGCTGCAATTTTATTTAATGGTATTATCTTCTAAAAAGACAAAGAAATTCAAGAGGTTTGAACAAACGTAATTTATTACTTTAGCAAAACATGCATACAAAACACAAAAAAAATCATAATGGCACACGACAATTAAACAAATCACATAATTCAACTGAATGTTATTCTGAAATAAAAAATCCACTGCTAGTGTATAGTAAAGTATAAATAAGTATAAATAAAATGAAAGGAAAATATAGAAAATAAAAACACTGTATTGTAGATATGGGTGTGTATATAGACATGTATGGCAAAGATCAGTCAAAATGTTAACCAAATACATTCTATTTTCTTTTACAATATAAAAAATATATAAATAAATAACAGAAATTTTGTCATGGTTTGAACCTTCTTGTAACAGATGAGCCAGTTTTGCGGCTAGTTCCAGCTTTTGCAGCACATTTTGTCCCCTCAGGATTAATCCTCACGCAGAATCTGAAAATCAAATGATTTTTATCAGTTTGTAACAAATCAAACACAGAATCATGAGAAACACTAACAACAACAAATAGAGACATGATAGAATATAATTAAAATCCTTGCTGTGCATATAACGTCTTTTTTAACACTTACCTTTGAATGAGCTCTAGTTTGGCACTGGTTGACTCTTGGTACTCAACATTAAGCGACTGATCTAAAGTATTAAATTGTCTGTCCGTTGCTGCTGTATCACACTGTTTTAGGAGATAAAACTGCTGCTTAGGACCTGACTGCTTATGCTTTCGTGATAAATGAGTGGTGAAAGATGTTCGTACTCTGAAATACTTTAATCAACCTTCAACGGGGCAACCAACCTTTCTACCATCTCTAATATGAATCCGCAGGTGTATGCACAGCTCTGAAAATTACTAGCCACAAATTCACACCCTGGAAGCTGACAGTGGAAGACAGCCTGTGGATGCCTATGTATGTCCTGTGTTTGTGACTGCCTATGGTTTCTGTGCATATGTGACCTTAATGAGGAGAATTTCTTTAACATACAAGGGCACTGCTGCATTCCACAGGCAAACTGAAAATTCGCTCTGTGTTGGTGTCTTTTAACATGTGTATAAAAAAGGCCTAGTTGGTTGAAAGGCAAATCGCACAGTTTACATCTGTACATTCTTTTGGCAAAGAAGCGGAAACGTGACGACATCTTAGCCCTGTGTCAGGGCTCCGAAAGGGAGGGGTGGAGCAAGCCGTTGGTTACAAAATGTAACACACATGCACTGGATATTACTCTTAGTAGGGGAAATGAAGTTTCTTTTTCAGGTTTGAAAATACCACAGACTGAAATGATAAGTCGTCAGCTTTTTTAAATCTTCATTCTATATTTCTTTGTTCTGTCACTTTTGATTCCTTTCAGATTTTCAGAAGTTAGTGCAATGTTCAATATTTTGCCTAACTTTTTAATTGAATATTCTTTTTAATTTATCGAGGAATATTCCATCTGCATTGTTATTATATAAGATTTGATAAAAAAGCCTATTTAAAGCTGTAATAGAGTACATAAGGAATGTACATGTGAATATCCAGTGAACTTTGTGATCTTTGTGTGTTAAACAGGTGCGTGAGGTTCGCATGTTTCAGTCGCCTGCGCTTTATGTGGTTCACTCTTATGGTCCTGACACTCGTCTGTGTAGCGCTGCAGATGTTGGGTGTGGTCCAACAGGCCAGGTGAGCGAGTATTGAGTTTCTATTTACATTGAAATTTACATTAAGATTTACATTAAGTCATCAAACTGACACTATCCAAAGCGATGAGTTAAAAATAGAAGCAATTGGAACACCATAACAACAACAAAAAGCAAAAGAGCAGTAGAGCTGGCCTCATATAGCCAAGCACAGGTTTCTTTGGCTTTTGGTACTTGAGGCCCAGCGAAAGAAAAAAGTCTTACTAGTTTAATTTTGTACATTTAGAGTGTGTGTAAAATGCAAACAAAGTGTATTTTGTCGTTTCTAAAGAGGTCATACTCATATTCACCACATTTATGTATTATGTCTCATGTATTGTGTTTCATGGCATTCAGTGGTGGAAATGATGATTGTGAAAATGACGTTCTAATAATAATAATACTTTATTTTTAAATAGCGCCTTTAAAGTAGCTTCTCAAGGCACTATACATAAAAAAGCAAATGATAGTACAACACACACAAAGAAACGGTTATATTCATATAAACATAAACAAATAAATACATAAAAGTCAGGAAAAAGCCAACCTAAAAACGTTTGTTTTTAAATAAGATTTAAAAATTCTTACAATATTTAAATTCTGTCCGTCTCTGCAGTGAGGAGACAGTGCACCCCAAAGCATAGGAGCATAGGATGAGAAAGTAACGTTTTAAGTATTTCTGGAAAAAAAATGGAAAACAAAAAAACGTCTCACAATATATTTGAAAAACTTTTTGCTCTGTTATATTTTCATATTTTTTCATAATATGTGTATAAACAAGAATTATTATATTGAAGTCTAGGACAAAATATACAAATTGTTGATTAAACATTTAACAGTAGTAAGTAATGCTTATAGTTTTAATGTGACTGTAACAGGCAGAATAATTAAAGAAATCTTTTTATAAAATTGTCATGGTTTGCACAGGAAGACATGGCAGGAGAACCCAATTGCAGGTAGAGACAGACGGTAGGGGTAACAAGGGTATTTATTATAAATAACAAAAAGGACAAAACGAAACCCACAATGGGGAAAACAAGACAGGATACCTTTAACAGAAAACAAGAACACGGACTGACTAAGCTAAGAAAACAAACACTTGATATAAACACTTACATTAACTAAACTAGACTTACTAAACACTGAGGAAACAGGACTTGGGAGACAAGGAAACAGGATACAGCTACTAGGACACATTTACATATCAAACAGGTAAGATATACAATGAATCAGCACAGGACAATGAACACGAGGGTGTTTTAAATCAGGGGTTTTCAACTGGTTCTGTGCCAGGGACCACCGTTCTGACTAACAAGTCATTGGCGGCCCACTATTGTGTGTATGTGTATGTACGTATATGTACGTATATGATGTTGGGGACGCAAAACACAACGTTAACAAAGCATAAGATAGCTGATAGGTGCAAAGCAAGCCTATCCTATGTCAGTTTGAATCTCAACTCAAACTCAAATTATTTTAAATATTTTCATTAAATCTACTATTCACACCAATGTGCAAATATTCTGGAAATGTTTGGAAAAACGAATTAAGTGATTTTAATGGTGAAATTAGGTAGGCTGGAATGCATGTCACGGACCACATGCATTGCCGCCGCGGACCCCCAGGGGGCTGCGGACGACCGGATGAAAACCCCTGTTTTAAAGGGTAACAAATCAAGAGGGAACAGGTGCAGGGGATAAACTAATTAACACTAACTAGGAAACAGGAGGGCAGGAACAATGACAAGACCGGAGAGAGAGTATGTCAACAAATAAGTGCCAAAATAATCTCTCCAACATAAAACAAGAGATCCTGTCTGATTCCGCCTCAACACCAAGTAATACCTGACGTGGTGAGGCGGAATCATGACAAAAATCAGCTCCATCATCTTGCATTTATGAAATGCAAAGTAAGCTCTTAAATAGTATTGATCAGTGTGGATTTCATAAAGGTCAAAATTTAAATGTATTGTACCTGATCTCTCTTTCCCTTCTCAGGACCTCTAAGGTGTTGAATTTTATGAGTGAGCAGTTGGTCCGAATGCCCACAGAGATCATGAAGCGCAAAGGCTGGGAAGACCTTTGGTCTGTCTCAGCAACTGTTGTTGAAGACCCAACAGACCAGCATGCTTTGAAAGAGGATCTTAGCTCTTTTCATATACCTGTATCTGAGGACGAAAAGGGCCAAACGAGCAGAAAGCAGGACACGTCTTCTCCCGAGCGTCTCAAGGACACTACCAATAACAAAGCAGAAGCAAACAAATATCCCCAAACCACCAAAGCATTAGTACAGAATCAACTCTGGCTTCACCAAGAAGTACCTAAACAAATTTCAAACCTCAAGCAGCTGAAACGACCATCTAACCTCAACGGTACAGCTAAAAGACCTGGACCACCAGGAGCCGAGTGTCAACCCAAAAAACACATTGTCTTTCTCAAGACGCACAAGACTGCCAGCAGCACCATACTGAACATTCTCTATCGTTATGGGGACAGTCACAATTTGACATTTGCTTTACCACTTAACATGCAGAGTCAGTTATTCTACCCAGCATTCTTTGCAACACACTTTGTGGAGGGCGTAAGGACTCGCAGCGTGAAAGAATTCCACATCCTGTGCAATCATATGAGGTTCAATTCACAAGAGGTTAGTCCAAGACTAAATCACCCCCAACATACTAAAGGGGAAAATACAAATAAAGAGAAAAACAATTTACACTTTCATGTCATATCAAACTTGTGTGACTTTTTTTCTTCTGAAAAACACAAATGAAGAAATTTTGAAGAATGTCGATTTAACCTTATGTAACCTCATTTGTAAATCGCTTTGGATAAATGACTTAATGTAAATGTCGATAATCAAACAACAATGAGCCCCATTGACTTCCATTATATGAACACAAATGTTTCGGACACATGAGGGTAAAGAAATTTTGACATCATTTGTATTTTTTGGGTGAACTTCCCTCTTAAAATATAACCTTGTGTTACTTTATGGTGACGTAATATGATGATGAATTATGGATTTTGAAAGAGTTTCTTTATAAAGTTGCTAGACCCCACGCTGGCTTATTGTCGTACAATTGATTTTTTTACATCTATACGACACAGATGTAAAAAAAAAATTATAGATGTACATTTTTTATCTATACGATAAAAAAAAGAGTGATATTCATATCATCTCTCCTTTTCTCAGGTGAGAAAGTTGATGCCTGAGGACACTTTCTACTTCTCCATTCTCCGGGATCCTACTGCAATGATGGAATCTCTCTTTGTTTACTACAAAAGTATCCCAGCATTCCGTTTGGTCAAAAGTTTAGAGGAGTTTCTGAACCAGGGTGTGCGGTACTTCAACGCCTCTGTGCCTAGCAACCACTATGCACGTAACATTCTCACCTTTGATTTTGGTCTGAACAACACGGCACCTGAAAAAGAAACGGAGCTGGACCGACGTAGCGCCGAGATCATTGCTGCCGTGGAACGAGACTTTTCGCTCATCCTCATTTCGGAATACTTCGATGAATCGATGGTACTTCTCCAACATGCCCTCTGCTGGACGCTGGATGACATTTTGTCTTTCCGCCTGAATAGTCGCAGCAAACGCTCCCGACGCCCTTTGAACCCAGAAACCGCAGAGCGTGTAAAACGTTGGAATTCGCTAGACTGGAGATTATACCAGCACTTTAATGCCACTTTTTGGAAACGCATAGACTCTACACTTGGGAGGACGAAGCTACAACATGAGGTGGAACTTTTGAGAGAAAGGAGAAGGAAGCTCGAGCAAACTTGTCTCAGAGATGGAGGGGCGGTAGATCCTGCGCAGGTCCAGGATTCGTCTCTAAAGCCGTTTCAGTACGGCGCAGCGGTTATTCAAGGATATAACCTTCGTCCGGGGCTGAGTAATGAAACCAGTCAGCTTTGTCAGAAGCTGATCACTCCTGAACTACAATACACATCAGCGCTGTACACAAAACAGTTCCCTCAGCTAGCAGCTGCACGTGCCGCCTTAGCCAAAAAGATCGAAGGACTAAGAAACGCCGCTAACACGCACAGAGCTGTTAAACGCAATGTCGATAAATTAACCGAGATGAATGTGCACACTGCATTTAAAAACAATACCTCACGTGTAAAAACACATATAGAGGTAGGAGATAAACACAGCTTTCACTTAAAACCACAGAGTTCTAATGTACACAGTGTTGCAAAACAGAAAATAAGTCACGACATTTTAGGAAAGTCACATAAACAAATCACAGAAAGACCCTCAGACACAAGCATACGTAAGGAAGCAAAAGATACAGCCTTATTAAGAACTTTAATAAATCAAAACTCTGAACAGTCACAGCTGTGACTCCAAACTGTAGTGCTATGAAGAACGCATTAACAATATTAAGATTAAGTTACAATGTCTTAGGTCAAAAATAATAATTGTCACAAAGCAACTTTACTATTTTTTTTCATTTAAAAAGACATTCATTTACGTTTTGATGCTTGAAAACCAATGATACCTGATATCAATGATACCTGATATTCAAAGAGTCGTCTCTATAATTCGTCTCTTAAAACAAAAGAGTGTGATTTTTGTGAGGACATGGTGTGAGACAAAAATAATCAGGTGTGAATGTGTCATAGAAGATGAATAACTCATGTATTGTCTGTTTGGTTTACCTTCCAAAAAACGCACAGTACTGTGCCTGATTTTTATGTTTTGAAAGATGAAAATGTTTATGTAACACACTGGCATAACTCTTGGTCTTCTCTCCAAACCAATAGTTGAGTCAGGAGGTTGTGTAACAGGTCAAAGCATGAATTTAACTCACTGTTGTCTTCAATATTGTGTGGCACAATTGACACTTGACAATCTGCATCCACATTATAATCTTAATTTATCATTATAATAATCATTATTGTCAATAGTGTTACATCCCTCAAATGTAATGTAATGGTTACATTACTGTTGGCTATGTACAGAATTATAGAACTGGGGTTACATGCACTTATTAAAGCGCTCATATGACGCGGCTAAAACAAATATTATCATTTGTTTTAGATGTAATGCAATGTGTATACACCATTTAAAGTTAAAAAGCACTGTATTTCCCACATTGAAATTTGTGTCTCCTCTTTGCCCCCTGAAACGCGCAGATTTCATTGAAAAGCGAGGTGTGCTATGATTGGCCAGTTAACCGGAACATCAGGTTCCAAAGCAATTGTACTGACAGGTACGCCCACCCTACTTGCTTATACATTGGGGCGAATTGACTATACTTAGTCAAAATACATTGACTATACTTAGTCAAATCAGACCACAAACTGACGTTTCAGGCAGGTCTGGGTAGATTAGATAGAATGCTTCTTCTGTTCTGACACTTGAATTTTTACAATTTCATGTGTTAAGACATGTATGGGCAACGTATAACACAACAAAGACACAAAAAAGCATGTAACCATGCAATATGACCACTTTAAGTTATTGATATAGCAATTGGTTATCTGTCATGTTACTGATCTAAGGGTTAAACTGTAGTTTAAAATGTCAAGATTTCAGCATGTTGTATCGGAATTATCAATAACCCATAATAACAACCTTCTGCTGTTTTATTTTTATATGGTAAGTCATATAATTAGCAACAGTTTTTCCATGGGAAAAAACACATCACAGGAAGAATAAAATGGATTCCCACCTCAGCAAATGGAGGCCGAGTGGAAGACATCAATTGATCTCTCAGTTTATTGTTAACATTAACATTTTTGCATTCTGCAAACAGTTTTATTAAAAACAACTCACTAACTGATGGTAAAATGTGCATATTAAATGCACTGGGAATCAAACACCTGATATAAGAACATTTCATGTCTTTATGTCTCAGATATATCATGTTTACTGAAACCTTCATAATGTAAAGATGTCCTGATGGGTCACAGATTGTCATTTACATTCATGTAGGTGACATAATATATATGTTTTTAAAGAATCCTGATGTCTGAGATCAGTTGACCACAACGTGTCCAGCTTGATAAAATAAAATAATAAGGCTTCTTTCCAGCTTTCCCGAAGAATCATCGGAACTGAAGTCTAAAGCTTTAATGTTTCATTGCAATATAAGTGTGTGACAACGGATTTTAAATATTTAAGAATCATATTTGCAACTGTTAGGGATTTATTAATAAAGATGATTATATGATCAGTATTACTTGTTTTTCTTCGTATCAGTCTAGTATTATTTAATTCAATTGCATCCCTAAAGTGTTTTGTCATGGTGAGCAAAGCATGAAATCTGTACAGTAACATTACATTTTCTTCTCACCCAAATGAAACCACTTCGTGCCCTGAGGTCATAGACTTTATCATTGAAGGAGTTATACTGTAGACAAACATTAAACCCACAACATTGTGTAACAGATCGGAACGCTTTATTGGTAACCCATAAGAACAGAAGAAGAGCAGCTGACATATTTTCTGCTTTTTGATACATGAAGGGAATGTGACCAGCAACTGAACATATTTTACTCCCTTTAAATAAAAGGATACAGTCCAGATGTCAGGGGAACATGAAAGGTTCGACACAACTGTACATAGCCTACAACGAAAGTCATTGATGCAATATGTGACTGAGTCGCTACCTGTACCTGATGTATTATTAACAGTGCTGGAAAAGTCCGTTTTATCCTTAGCAAATAATACACTCTTAAAAATGTATAACTGTCAGCAGTTTGCTAGTAACTTACTGTAGATTTACATTTATGTTATTAACAGGCAACAGTTTGTTCAAAGATAAATGATCATCAAACATTAACAAGTCTTTATACTTACAGAAAAAAACTGTAAAAAACAACCTCATGCAAAATATTGTGGGAACCAAAATAAGAATAAACAGAACATGACAAAAAAACAGCCTCAGGCAAAGCATTGTGGGAACCAAAATAAGAAAAAACAGAGCATGACAAAATAACAGCCTCATGCAAAGTATTCTGAGAGCCAGAAATCCACATTTACATATTTACATTGTTATTTTATATTTTATCATTTTTTCTGTAAAAATAAAGACTTGTTAATGTTTAATATTCATTTATCTTTGAACAAACTGTTGACAACAAATTAGATAAATATAAATCTAAAGTAAGTTACTGGCAACTAGCTGCAAAACTACACCAAAAACGTTTACAGTGTACGTTTATTTACTGTGATATGTTATCAGACAATGTGGCAATTGGGGTTTTTGAATTGTTATTAAATATTAAATAAAACTCTCAGGTTCCTGAGCAGTAATATGTTTTCATTTTTTAATCGCCTCTTGCTTTAACTTTTAAAATCTCACATAGTGGGAATTCAATTTCTGCTTTGCAATCCTTCCACGAGATTGACAGAGAAAACTGTGAGGATTGCTGTTTGTGCATATTTAAATAGTTTGATGGAAGATGATGTTGAAAACAGTTCTCCTAGCTGTCTTGTTTCTGGGTTGGCAGACAGGTGCAGTATTGAAAACATCTTGGTCATATCATTGCTGTTGCTATGGATACTGTCAGGTACCTGCTGTGTGGCATTTAAGATTTGAATCTTTCAGGTAGTAGCATTTGCAAACAGGCCCTAAATTTACCTTCTGTGGCTGTGAGAATGATATTTCATTGTGAAGGCATTTGTGGTGTGCTGAGGGAGAATTAAATATTGGTGGCAGGACAAAGAGAGGAGAAAACATTTTACATTTACATTTAATAGGAGAGCAATAAGCGATATGTCATACAGGAGCAATAATACAATAGGTGCTAATACAAAGTTGCTAGTTTCAACAAAAGCCAGAGCAATACCTGTTGAGAGAAAGAGAGAGGGTTCGTTTTTTTCCTCATTTGTCTGTAAATAGAAATACTAAGCGAGACCTGTTTCATGAACTACCAACTCACAAATAGCCACAGTTAATAGCAGCACAAGATTGTGATTCAACATCACACAATGCCTTCAGAAGCAACATCTATTATGAAATACCCACATGATCTTTTCATGAGTTTCATAAGATATCAGAGTGAATCACAGGCTTTTTTCAGTAATGGTTTTCGGAGAGGTGGTTGTTGAGGCCAACAGAATGTGAAGTGGTGATGACGGTTGACAGTAGCCATTCATCTTAAATGGTTCTGGTACAACTATAGGCTGGAATGAATGGAAAAACATTCTGTGAATTGACTTTAGACAAGACTGCCCTCTGCTGAATTATTGGTGTATATCAGACTTACAGGGAGCACTGGATTGGGTTAACTTCTCAAAATAGACTGCACTCATACCTTTGACCACTAGGCGGTCCCACTTGCTAATAGATGAGGGTTTCCCAAACTCTTCACACCATTCTGATCTGAACTCATGCAGACAACTGTCACTCAAAGTGTAGCCTACTGTTTTTTGTGTTTGTTATATGAGAGTCTGTTGTGTTCATTGTAGCTTGGAGAACTTTGATGATTCATGCAAGATCCCCAAACAAAATTCTCCTTCTTAATTTACCTTCTTCTAGATTCAGATCTCACGGTCTCAAATCTATGCAGGGTGGAAAGTGCCACGGATTACCTGCTGAAGGAGTATGGCGTCCCATTGGGTCCAAACTAATGAGTTTAGTGAAACGCTATAAGGGCCCCAACTGGCTGTTCATGTAATGCAAGTCTGCACCTACATGTAAACAAATAAATATGTTGATAATAAATAAAGTAAACAGCCTACATGCCGACTGCTAATTGCTCCAAAAAACATAGACAGACCCATTGTAGTGCTTGTTGTCCTGTTTATTACATGACCGTCATCTGAGGAAGAATTAGTAATCCTGTTGATCACCACGACATATCATTTTTTTTTGTCCGGGTCAGTTGTCTGTCTTGTTTAGCTTTGCATTCTATTTGCATCAATAAATAGCATCAACTTAGGTAGCCTGACTAAGGAATTGCAGCATGTTTTAAAACAACAAAGATGCAAAAAACATCCGTGCAAATATATTTACATGCGACAACCATATAAGTCCTTAAGAGGTATGGAAAAAGGGTACCAGTCTCATGCTACGGCCAAATTTTTTTACATTAGTTGCAGTGACATGTACATTTTTATGTTTCAAGTTTTTGAAATCAGCATTAGTTAGTCTGATATATTTCTTTTCCAACTTATGTACAAGTAATGTTTACGATTTCTGTAGCTCACGTTTTTTAATCATTTTAATATGGTGTTGTGAGCCGAGCATGACATGTGTGAAAATATTTAAACTAGCTTACGATCTCACTGAAAAAATATTTAGAAATATATATTTAAAGTCATTACAGATAAAGTGAAGAAGCGTTAAATAACACCAGACAAGTCTAAGAAAATGCAAATAAATATTTATGGTCTTTTCAGTCTATTCGAATAGCATTTTCGAATAATTATTTGCGGATCGAATATTCATGCACATACAAACAACAAAATACAATTTACAAATGGGGGAAAAAACTTCTCAAAGTAGCCTCCACATACACACACAAAACACACTGGTCTCTGGTGGAGCTTCTGCTTAAACCTCCACCGTTAGCTCCCATCCAATCAAGATCATAGATGACAGGTGACAGCCATCCCCTTCTGTCCGGCAATAGAGTAGAAATAGAGAGAATAGAAAAACAAAACACGTCCTGAGATGTAACAGTACCAGACAAGGACCTTGACATACTGTATATGTTTTACACAACTTTATATACATTATTAATGTTATTTATTGTTATTGCTTTTGGGTATGACAGAGTGATAGTTCACTAGTTCTGGCAATAGGTGTCTAACTTCGTCTGACTAGAAACAGATTCTTCAGGTTTTATTATACCAGCACAAACGTGTTTTTCTTATTTCAAATAAGATACTGATCCTTTTTAATCTTGTTTTACCTTTGTTTTTTAATCATTCTTAAATTACCTTTTGTGATAGTTTCGAATCTGCATCCAAGAGTTCTGTGATCAGAGATGTGACCTTTCTACGCTTGTGAAATTCGGTTCACTGTGCCAACATATGATGCTGCAAGATGGTAATTATTACTTTGGACAAAAGTTTAAAGAAAGAATTTCCTTTCTAATTTTCTCAACACATTACACATTAAAACATAGGCCTATGTTTGTGTGTATACTCATTTGGGTCTTTGTTAAAAAAAAGTCCTCACAAATGTACTGTAATGTTAACTTGTAAGACTTGTAAGTGGTCCTTGTTAGGATCATAAAGTGGCTCAGAGATCAGCGAATCTGTTTATTGTGGGACACATATGTCACTCTACAGATAACATGGGAGAAGGCTTTCAGGAAATGATCAAATTTCTTCACAGTTAAAACAAACTAAGACAACATAAAACAATCACCAATTAAAACATAGCTCTGGCGTCTCATCTCTTAACAAAAGAGCATCTTCCACACTCCACCTCACATCAAAAAAGTACATATTATGTATTACCTTAAAGTATGTCTATTCTAAAGCAACTCGGTACTCCACTAGACATTGAAACATTCCAAGCAAATCAATACTTTCCCATTTCATTTTTACATGTGTGAGATTTAAGAATAGCAAACTTTGCCTGTCCCAGTAGAAAACTACTGAGTGTACACTTTGTTTTTCATTCTTTCTTATACTTCACACCAAAAACAAACACATCCTTTGTAAACATAAAACCAAGTTTTATAAATATTCTATCCAACAGATCAAATAAAGGAATCAACCTAAAACAATCACAAAATAAATGAAAGACAGTATCAGTTATATCACAAAAGGGATATAGATAAAACCATTGCATCGAATTTTGACACAAAACTATTTGTTCTCACAGCACAAGGCAGTACTCTCCACTGGAGATCTCAAGACACCTTAGGAATGGGGGGTTTATACAAAAACATCCATGATGGAGTTATTTCTGAAGAAAATAAAAAATATACTCTCCATGTGGTGTCAAAACGTTATATATTCAATTGAGTATATAACAAAGATTTTATACACATGCAATACAACTTCTTTTTATCAACATCATAAAACAACACATCTTTAAAACTTTCCAATAAAGTATTATTTATCCATATTTATCCTATTTTTGCCTGCTCTCTGACTCCATCTGATTTAGACGTTTTAGTAGCTTGTCCATATTTTCTAAATAGTTGATATGTGAAACAAAATGTGTATTACACTTAAAATATATATACAATTCCATAAAATGGAAAACCTGCTAAGGAGCTTATGTTCATAATTTTTTTCCCCCGTAAAGCAGCGAGAAGAAACATTTGGGGAGTTGCTGGAAATTTCTTCTGCACGTTGTCTGAAAGAGAAATGTAAATACACTTTAGTGTCAGATACTTGTTTAGAGAGAATTTTGGGAATAATTCAAATTCAACACAATTTTTGTCATCATTTGCTCACCCTGCAGTTGTTACAAATCATCACATTTCCTAAACACAAATAACAAAAGTTTGTTACGAAGCCATCAAAAATCGATGTATGTAAATAACCTACCATTTTGCAGATTAAAGTTCATGACCTTTAGTTGCTGATTCTCTACTCTCAAGGCTTTGATTTCTTTTCTCAGGTCATTTACAGTTAATGTGTCATTTTCTTGTTGTTGTTTTCTTCTTTTTTTAAAGCTACAGTGTGTCAGTTTATGTTTTTTCAACATAAGTTGAGAGACAAAATTAAAGTCACTGAACAGCAAAAACACATGTATTGTCTCGTAAACAATGTTAATATAATTTATCAGGAATTGATATTTTACTTTTGAAAATCTCTTCTGGACTTGATGGTTTGCTTTTTTGAGGACTAAATATTATTTTCCTCTTTATTGCTCTCTTTCGGGCAGCTTGCACTCCTCTTTTCGCCTTTTCTCTGACTCGTTTCAGTAGCTTATACTTTTTTTTTCTGTACATGAAAGGTTCATTATTTCAAGTGTATAGTTAAAGCAGGAAAAATTAAATTTGCATGCATTCACTCAATTACCAATCTCACCATTCATCATGAGAATAAGAGCAGGAGAGCTTTCATCTTCATGCTTGACATCAAAAACATCCCCCTTGTGAACTAGAAATGGAAGAATGTGTTTTCTCTTTACAATGTACAAAGAGGCCCCCATTTCTCTCCATTAAATTAATGGCCACATTTTGTCTATAGTACATTTTAAAACAAACCGATTGGAAGGCAGAGAGAGAGAGATTTAACCCATCTAGTGAGTAGTGAACATACACACACAGAGCATTGGGCATCATTATCACTGCAGCGAGCAGAGAGCAAATGGGGGTTTGGTGCCTTGCTCAAGGCCACGTCAGTCTCTACCTACTGGCCCTGAGAATAGAACCGGTGATCTTTTGGTTACGAGCAAAGCATGAAACTGTACAGTAACATTACATTTTCTTCTCACCCAAATGAAACCACTTCGCACCCTGAGGTCATAGACTTTATCATTGAAGGAGTTATACCGTAGACAAACATTAAACCCACAACATTGTGTTACAGATAGGAACGCTTTATTAGTCACCCATAAGAACAGAAGAAGAGCAGCTGAAATATTTCTGCTTTCTATCAGTCTAATCAGACAAGTGCATTTGGATAGACATGAAGGGAATGTGACCAGCAACGGAACATATTTTACTCCCTTTAAAGAGAAGGATTCAGTCCAGATGTCAGGGGAACATGAAAGGTTTGACACAACGCAAACTTTGCATAGCCTACAACAAAAGTCATCGATGCTATATGAGTCGTCACTGATAAATTCACTTCGACAAGTTTAAAAATCTAAGTATAATCAAATTTAGCATAACTCATAAAACTACACTCCTTGTAAATATAGTCTGTGCTGACGATTGTCGCCCTCTTGCGGCGATATTTAAAAGTACAACTTTCTTGATACACCGACCTGAATATCAGAAGTTGCTTATGTTATTGCACAAGTGATTTCTCTTCTAACTGTAAAAGTGAAAGTGCTTCACGACAAAATCTGTGGGAACAATTTCTATACTTATTTAGTTAAATCATAATGAATAAATAGGCCTATGTGACTGAGTGGTTACCTGTAAGATTTATTTACATTTACATTTAGGCATTTGGCAGACACTTTCATCCAAAGCGACTTGCATTGCTTTATCCTATACATTTTACATAGGTGTTTGCAATCCCTTGGGATCAAACACACAACCTTGCGTTGTTAACGCAATGCTCTCACCACTGAGCTATTTAGTGTTAACAGTGTTGGCAGTCAGTTTTATTGCTAGAAATTAATATGTTTAGTTACTGTGATATTTTATCAGACAATTAGGGTTTTGAAATTGATATTATATATTACAATATTAAATAAAACTCCCAGGCTCCTGAGCTGTACTTTTTTTCAGTTTTTAATTGTCTCTTGCTTCAAATTAAAATATCTCACATAGTTGGAATTCAATGTCTGCTTTCCAAATAAATAGTTTGATGGTAGATGATGTTGAAAACAGTTCTCCTAGCTGTCTTGTTTCTGGGTTGGCAGACAGGTGCAGTATTGAAAACATCTTGGTCATATCATTGCTGTTGCTATGGATACTGTCAGGTACCTGCTGTGTGGCATTTAAGATTTGAATCTTTCAGGTAGTAGCATTTGCAAACAGGCCCTAAATTTAACTTCTGTCACTGTGAAGCTGATATTTCATTGTGAAGGCATTTGTGGTGTGCTGAGTGAGAATGTAATAGCCACAGTTAATAGCAGCACAAGATTCTGATTCAAACATCACACAATGCCTTCAGAAGCTACATCTGTTATGAAATACCCACATGATCTTTTCAGAAGTTTCATAAGATATCAGAGTGAATCACAGGCTTTTTTCAGTAATGTTGTGCGGTGAGGTGGATGATGAACTGTGCGCAGGGTTTGTTGAGGCCAACAGAACATGTGAAGTGGTGATGACAGTTGACTGTAACCATTAATCCATAATGGCTCTGTTACAGCCATAGGCTGGAATAAATGGAAAAACATTGAATTGGTTTTGGACGAGACTGTCCTCTGCTGAATCATTGGTGTATATCAGACTTAAAGGTAGCACTTTGTATTACAGCAGGGGTTTTCAAACTGGGGTCCGGGGACCCCCAGGGAGACTCCAGAAGGATGCAAGGAGTCCCTCAGAAATGTTCTAGGAAAAAAGTTATAAAAAAATGTTACAAGTCCACAGTGTTTATCTGCTTATTTTGCTATGGATAGTTTCCAGAATTGTTTATATTTGAATCTTTCTAATCAGTTTCTCACTATAGTTTCATTTTTGGACTCAAAGTGAAATTGTTTCCTATTATTTAGGTTATGAAACAATTTATCTATTTATCCAACCATTTTACACAGAAAACAATACAGATTTTTATATATTTTAGATAAGGGGGCCCCTCACAAAATGTTAATCGTATTTAGGGGCCTTGGCATCGTAAAGTTTGAAAACCCCTATCTTTACAGGACTGTCTTTAAGTCCCAGAGAAAAATGGACTGCAATCATACATCTGACCGCTAGGCGGTGCTACTAGCAAATAGATCAGACATTCTGATCTCATACAGACACACAACTGTCACTCAAAGTGTAGACTTCCCTATTTTAAGAGTGTTTGATATATTATTAAGTGTCGGGAAGAGCGAAAATGTTTTTAAAACAAATGTTTTGTTTCCTAAGGGGGATGGCGTGTCTCACGCACTCAAATCAAGTGGATTGATTGACAGCGTCGTGTTGAAAGCTCGTGCACGCCGTCCGTTCTTTGGCGTTGTAAGCGGCATTGTGAGGATTTATTGAGCTCAATTGAAAAACATACTGTAAGAATCTCTCACTGTAGACACCGCAGATGGGACAAAAAACGAATTCAGTTATTAGTAAAATTATTTGTTTCTGCTCATAAATATCTGTAATACCTCTAATACGCATGAGGGCACGTGACTATTTCTATTCATTTACTTCTGCAGACACACATTTAATCAAAAGTGAGAAATAAACCAAATAATTGTATTTGTTAACTTAAAATATTTACATTTGTATAGAAAGGCTCTTACAAATAATACCATATGTGACCCTGGATCACAAAACCAGTCTAAAGTAGCACAGGTACATTTTAAGGTAAAGCCAAAAATGCATTGTATGGGTCAAAATTATCGATTTTTCTTTTATGCCAAAAATCATTGGGATATTAAGTAACGATCATGTTCCATGTAGATATTTTGTCAATTTCCTACCTTAAATATATCAAAACTTTATTTTTGGGAGTGGATGACTAGTAACAGTGCATCTTATTTACAACTTCAAAGGTAATTTTCTCAATATTTTAATTCTATTGCACCCTCAGATTCCAGACATTTAAACAGTTGTATCTCCAGCAGATATTGTCAAATCCTAACAACATATACATCAATAGAAAGCTTAATTGTTCAGCTTTCAAACAATGTAAAAATATTGATTTTGAAAAATTTCCCCAAAAGACTGGTTTTGTTGTCCAAAGTCACATATTAGTAATAACAATTCCTCACTGTTATAACCTTAGTTTACCATTATATTTAGCAGTAAGACTATTGTAATACAAATTGTAATCAATCTGCCAAAAAACGTGGTTACTTCACTTTTACCACAATAAACCGGTGTTTGCGGCACGCCATGTATTTATTGTAAACCTTTTCTTCTTCAAGTCTTGAGTATTTCTGTGTCGTAGTCACTCCTTCAGACCGAGCTTAACACCATAGTATTGATCTTTCCTTGTGTTGTCTACACTTTAATTGCTTGAAGGCCACTATTAAAAGACTGTGGTGTTGTGATAATTGCCTAATTGATTGTGGTCAATAACGGAATGGACCTCCTTAATTAAAGCCCCCAACAGATGCTACAAATCAAGCTCTGTCTGCTCTGTGGACAGGACTCTGTGCACCGATTATATACGTCATTGATGCTGACGATTGGCTGTGACTTCCTCCCAATAAGGACGATAAGACTTGACACAACTGAATGCTGCTGGAAGAAATGCTTTGGAGGTCAGAACTGTGACGGTTGATAGAGGAGGAAGGTGTTGGTCTCTGCAGGGTTTCTGGGAAATAAAAGCATCTCTTCTCAATCCAATGTTTAAATTCCAGAAGGTTTAAAGGACACCTAGACTTCCAATCTTTCATATAAAGCATGTAGAGCATGTAGATCCAGAGCCATTGATAGAGTGAGTCACTTCTTCTGCATTGACTCCAATGGAACAGTTTTATCACATTTTCAACAGTTCCCGGAAGTTACTAGTAACGCATAGAGCTGCAACTAAACAGACCGACTTAGGTACATTTCTAACACATTTAAAGTCGAAAGCCATTTAATCAATTAAAAGAGAAAACATAACTTCCTGGAACTATATGAAAGCTCCATGAATCACTTGACGCTTCAGCGTTTTGGACTTCCGTTGGCAGAACTCTCTCTCTCAATGGCTCTGTGTGGAGCTTCCCAGCTCACAGTTTGCTTTGTCGTTGTGTTTGCCTTTTTTATATTACCAGAAATTTTCAGGGGACACGTCATTCTAGGTTGAAAACCCTTGCCGTACACAACAATGTTAAGAGATTGTTGTTCAGGTGTTTTTAACGGATTCTAATGTGTTGCGGGAGGTGCTAAGGTGTTGCTTGGTGGCAACTTAATAGCTCAATTCAAATGATTTTTCTGAATCTTTATTCTGGACCCTCCTATTAAACATGTGTATCCAATGTTTAATACTTTTGGAAAAGGTTTTACAAATCTCTGAGCAATAGCAACACTCATGCTTTCATTAGTAATGAAAATGAATAATTTATGCAGTTTGTATTCTCAACACTAGGTGGAGCTGTGGATAAGGCCAGGGTTTATTCCCATGTGCGAGACTTTAACTGGGGCACAGCTATTCTCTCATATACTGTACACTGAGTTTTATATGCAGTTATAATATCTTAAACCTATAACCATATGTTTTTATACGACTTCTTAATGTTTGACAATCAAAATGATTAAGTGCGTACTTGGACGTCTCAGCAGGCTTAATGTTTTCTGTTATTCACCCCACTCACTCATGTATTTTGTATTCTGATAAAAAAAAAATTCTCTGATAAGTGATACATGTTGACTGTAAGTGTATATCTCTTCAAAGAGAACATGGACGCTTGAAAAGATCTTAAGAATACTGCGTGTTCGGGATTATCACTGCAAGACATTATTAATTTATCAAAGGCAAGATGGTACTGCACCACACATCTCTGAAACATGTAACGCAACCCACACAAACATGCTCGGACCCACTCACAGATAGCATGTCAAAATCAAATCAAATCAAAATGAACAAGTCAGTTAGGTCTACATTGCTTTACTTGGTTTTATATCACAGCAAATCATTTTAATTGGATAATTACAAGTTAGATATACCATGACATAGCCATTTTATAATAAATGCATATTTAATATTTTACATGATTAATTGACTTGAGGATTCATTCTTCACGCTTAAATGAAAGGTCGGTTTAAATATACATGAGGGTTAATGATCAGTATTCTTTTTGAATAAACTTTTCCTCGGATACATCATTATCATGTATGTTTATTAATATGAAATGGTGTAGTAAAGTATAAATTATGAAAGGACGTTAGTAACCAAACAACGCTGGCTTCTATTGTATGGACACAAAACCACGGAGACATTTCTCAAAATATCTACTTTTGTGTTTCACAGAATGAAGTCACATACAGGTCGCTTAATTTTTTGTTTGAACTATCCCAAAAATACTGAACTGCCTAGGAGGAGTTTTGGTTAGTGTTATACACTAGGAAGTGCACTCTGATTGTAATGTTGATGGGTAATGAAAGAGACCGTGACCGAGACAGATGGTGGGAGTTGTTTAATACTGTAATTAATGCAACCCAACAAACACCTGGATAGTGGAACACTGCGTGCGTTTATGGTTTCGCAAGCAAAGTGAGAGGGATCATCTTTTTCGCACCTGAAAAAATACAGTCAGACTGTCGTGCATGTTTTCCCTCATGCATACACACATGCGCGCACAAACACACACAGATCTCGAGGGACAGTGCTGCATTCGGGCTTTACAAAATGCTCACAGTGAGTCTGTTCCACACCTTCACAGATTTATACTGCCATCTGGACCCATCTGGAGGATTTGGCCACCAGAAACACGTTTTGCACGTACAAACACATTCATGCACGCATGTCACAACACACAACCATACACCACTGAATCTGACGAATAAAACTTGGAGCTATAATGAGTTTTATGCATATGTGAGAGTATGTCATAAGTCATCGGTTGTACATGGAAACACACTCACTCACTCACACACATGCAAACACACACAGACAGGAATGCTGCCCAGGTCACTCTGAGGACGAACACAACATCAGTATTCCAATATTGTGGTCTCAATGCTGGCAGATGGCCAGCGGGCGAACACCGACACACACTTGTATGGCAGTGAATGGGGCGTGATAATGAGAGAAGGCGGGAAAAGAGGTTCTTGATTACAAGTGTGATTCCACAACCGTGCAACCGCCCATACAGTAAGACGCAGACGTGATGCAGCCGTATGCGTGCGTGTTTACAATGGAGATATCCACAGAATTTAACTTAATCTGACACAACATGCCTTTGGGGATTTAAAGATGATTCATAAGAAAAAAACATGTTTTTCTCACCTTCGCACACCTAGCCAGTGGCGTGTAGGACACAGTCGATGTGATGAGATGAATAGCTTGCAAACGTTCAGTTCAATAGCAGCGAGTGGGTCTTAGAACTGTGGGGATAAAAGCAAACATCACACAAAGCAAATACGGCAAATACGGTTTCATGAGATCTTCCTTTCTATACTAACACGACTTCTGTTTTGTGTCAAAGACAGGGATTTATATTGAATGCGGCCAAAAACTTTGGGTTTGTGTTTTGTGTAATTTTTGTCTGAATTGTACATTTGACCCATTTGGCACACGCTATTATTCAATCGTGAATAATCCCATCCTCAATCCCATCCTCATTTCTTACCTGTATGAGATTATTTCTTCTGCAGAACACAAAAGATATTTTGAAGAATGTCGATTACCGAATTACAACAGTACACATGGACTTGCATTGTTTTTTTGTTCGTACAATAGTGAAAGAGCAGCGCTGAACAGTTACTGACATTCTTCAAAATATCTTCTTTTGTCTTCTGCAGAAGAAAGTACATCATGCGCGAAGGACTTTCAAGATATTTGTTTTATTAGTGTATATCCATGGGTTCCAGACTCAAAACCTTTGTGTTTCAATACAATGCATAACCAATTTAGCTGCCAACAAACCTAGTCACAACTGAAAGCGTCGAAGTCTTGATGTAAATTTGCAAAAGTGTTTGCCTCAGGTTACGGAGCTTCCTGGGAAAATGTTTTTAGCTCTGTTGAAAAAAAGTGACGAGTTCCTTCCGTGCTTGAAAAACAATCTGCCAGTGTGAGTTCTGAGCGTAAATTGTGTCTGGCCTTGGCAATGTGTGTGTGTGTAGATGTCTCTTTGAGTTGAAGGACATGAACAGAAAGAGACAATCAACCTCCTCTTGTCTTTCCATCTCATACACACACGTGCACACACAGCAGACCGCTTCATGTACGGCTGGTTTGTGTCGTCTCAGGCCTGACTGATGAGGTCATGTACCTGTCTACAAATGAGAGAGTAGCACACACACACACAAACACCATAGCTTGTATACACAAGTTTTATGTAGCCAGGCTTTTGACTGCTCTGTCATTGTATACCTATCAGCTTGTTTAAACCAATATGACTTGATTTCCTTCCGTTGAACACAAAAGCGATATTAGGCTCAAAGCTTACGGACCGATGACAGCCTCACTCACCATTTACTTTCATTTTCTTTAAATTGGGCTCCACGGAAGAAAAGTTCATACAGGTTTGATATGGAAATGAGTAAAACGACAAACAATTTTTTATAAACACATCTCTGAACTGTTTGATGTCAGTAACCTGACAAACAAAGTTAAATGATAAGTTACCTTCAGTGTAAGCAGGACTTTGTTTCCAAACCAATCTCTCTTGCATCCTGACATCTTGAAACATAAACGTAAAGATTAGAGACTGAAGTTGGACAGAATGTTCTGTGTTCGTATGCAATATCAAAGTCGGCAACGAATGTTTGTACTGCAGACTGTAATATTTGAAACCTTAATTGAGTTTTAGGCCTCAATGATTATCCTAAAAAGAGACAAATTATCCAAGAAGGCATTAAGGAATGCTAGCTTTGATTTAAGATATTTCAGTCGTTTCTTATATCAATGAATTCTGTATTAACTGTAAACGTCATCTGCAGCCATTTAGATCTCCACAGGGTCTAAATAGAACGTCACTTTAATCTCACTTGAATAAAAAGTTCTGTCACGCTAGTTATTCAACACTTTCAAACATTTCTCTCGGCTGGGGCACCCTGTGTGTTTTCAATCGTTCTGCTAAAATGCACTTCTTAAATGAATATGATCAACTTTTTCGTGAGATTTCTTTGCGATTCCTTCCATCTTTCTGATTGTTTTCCAGCAAGACGTCGTGCCATCTGTTCGGCTTAACTTGGTTAAAATAAACCCTATGATTTCACGTCTGTGCGTGACTCTGTTACTGACTGCAGCGTCGCAGCTAGAGGTGCATGCTTGCGAGGCGGCACACGTGTACCTGCTGCTAATGAAGGACAGGATGCTGAGGTGCAGTGCTGCGTGCGATTCGACGCGATAGAAAATCCAACTAAGTTCGGCACATGCCCAGAGCACACTTTTGCCCCGCTGATAAATTGTCTCAGTGCAAACAGACTGCCGGATTTCTCGGCGTCTCCTCTTTTCACGTCACACAGCAGAGTACCTCAGAGAACCCCTTTGGTTTTGTCTCGTATCACTCTCAGTCATTTCCCCCATCTCCGGTTCTATTCTTTTTCTTTCTTTCATTTCCTCATGATCTGTCATGCTGCGTAACCTCCGCTGTGTTGAATAACATTTTAAATGTGTCTTGTGTGTCCGCTTGTGTGAAAGTAATTTGGTCTGTTCCCTGTTGACCTCAGCCCTGTGGAAGAGATACAGGTTGCGTTTCGATTTGTATACTAACATGCTAGTTAGTTGCTACACGGTGTAGTATGCTCTTCTTTTCATTTAAGTGCTTGTTTATTCGTTGTTTCATATGTAATGTTAATATAGTTATATCTATTAATTAAGTTACGCATCAGTCATTAAACTTTATGAATGCAGTGGAGTGTCACTAAATTCCGCCTACCTGCGGTGTGTTATGGGTAATATCAGCCGTTGGAGTGTGCATCATTCCGCACTTTGAACTAGTAGACCATCCGGGAATCTTTTTGTAGTAGAGTAGGCGGGGCGAGACCATGGTTCGAGGCCGGTAAGTAATTGTGAATGCGCGCCAGCTGTGCGCACACCGGGCTCGAATCACGTAGGAGATTGGGAGCATATAAAAGGAACGAGCGACCGGACCGTCGATGAGAGAGGACCGGGCCCGAACATGTTTGTGTTTTATTTATGTTTTATTTGCCGGCCGGCTGTCTATTTATGTTATTTCGCCGGCGGATGCCCGTGAGGGGCCGCCGGCTGTTTATGTTCTGTTATATTAATTTATTAAATGTTTTGAACGTCTTCCGGTTCCCGTCTCCTTCCTTCCATACTTGAATCTTATTACATTGGTGCCGAAACCCGGGAGGAAGGAGAGACATGCTGTCGGAGAGCCCTCGCTGCTGAGGGGCATCGCGGTGCTGAGGAGTTCGGGCAGCGCGGACGAAGGTGGTGGTTCTGGAGCGAGGATTCGGGTGGGACGGAGAGCTCGCTGCCGTGCTCCTGGGCCGAGGTGGGATGGCGGCCGTCCAAGAGGGAGCGGGGGAGTCAGCGCCGTTGGCCGTGAGCCGGAATCCTGGTGCCAACAGCCATGATGGTGAGGAGCAGGAAACGGCGGACTGACTCGCTACCCCGGTGCCCTCACACGGAGGAACCATCGCCAACCGCCAGGAGGCGGAGGAGGATCGGGCCGTCCACCGAACGTCCAGCACCACCGCATAGCACCGCGAGGAAGAGCCTGGCTGGTTGAGGAACGAGCGGCAGCATGTCAGGGAACTGGACTATATTTTTGCATTTTTACTATGGACGGTTTAAGCGGCAACAATATAAACAAAAGCTATGTGGCCCAAACTTAACTTCCTATAGACCTCTGCAAAGAATCAATTACTGTGGAGTAGTTTTAATACAATTCATATACACGGATTAAATAGTTTTTTTCGGCAGAGTAGAGCAGTTAAACTCCTGGGATATTGATCTGAGGTGTGTTTCCCAAAAGCATTGTTAGCCAACAATGGTCCCAAGTTCCGTTGTTTCACCATAGTTCAACGATTGAAGAGTTTCCAGAAACCCTTGTTTCAACGATCAATCGAAAGCTGCATCGCAAAGTTGCGTGGTCGGAACTACAGGTCTAGAGCTGTGGTTAGAAGCATATTTCCTTATTATTATGACACAGACTCACATACGTCTTCCTTTTGAGCAAACAACATATAGTGCTTTCCATATCCATCATTCTAAATATACAAATTCAATTTCAAACTTTAAGTTTGTGATGAAAATAGAAGCGTTGTTCTTTTAAAAGTGTGACACATCTGTGTCAGGGTCTGGACTGAAAACACAAAGATTCAATAGCAGGTACAAGGTTTTTATTAGACGAGAATAATTCAGGATATTCCTTGAGACAGTCTGTAAGTGGGAACACCAGCAGACAGATCCGAAGAGTAACGACTGACTACAAGGCCAACCGGGGCAGGACCCCAGTGTATGGCAGTGTCAGCCGAGGGACCAAAGAGGGAAGCACCAGCAGACAGATCCGGGGGGTAACGACTGACTACAAGGCCAACCAGGGAAGGACCCAGTGTATGGCAGCGTCAGCCAATGGATAGATGAGGAACCGAGTGACTAATCTGCCAATGGAGGGAGCAGGTAGGGACGAACCTCCAGAGATTCGTGTGCAGATGGGCTGGGGGTGGGATGGATTCCAGGGTCTCGCAGGCAAAAGGCTCGAAGGTCGCTGAGTCTCCGGGGATGGTCCAGAACAGACACGTCATCCAACAAAATGCGGAAGAGTGGCTGATGCTAGTGAAACAAAACCCAGTGAGTGCTAAACACGGGAGGGGAAAACTAAAGTGGCGAAAAGCGTCCGGGCAAAATAAAGAAACACAAAGTTACCAAAAATAGACTAGAAGAAATCATTACAAGACAACATCCAGAGCAAAAAACAACAAAATGTTCAAACACTCGACAGGACAAGACACGGCAAAAAAAGATGATGGAACTAATAAACTAGAGTGAAACCTAAACTAGATGCTGGAAGTTGAGTGGCTGACTAATGTCAACGATCACACAGGGAACTGTGGGGAGTGACGTGACTTTAAAGTGGTAAGACTGATTAACACCCGGTGATAACACTGAACTTAATGAGAGGAGATTGAATAGCGGCTGGCGGGAGATGATTAGACGGAGACAGCGAGCACGTGGAGCTGTCAGCCAGTCTTCACGTGCTCAGCATTCATACTGACACTAAAACAAGACAGACAAATAACACTCGCTAACCCCAAACCCCAACAATCATGGCCTACGTTTTCTAGGACCCTGGGAATTCTTGGGCGGAGTTACGTAGGAGGAAACTTGGGAATGAGTTAAATATCATGAAATAAAAAAATATTCGATAACAAAATAGTTTTCAGATGCAGTCTACATTATTTACAGCAATAATATGACATGAAATCGATCTAAACAGATCAATTACAAGAAAGTTTTAAGACTCCAAATAAGTGACGTCATCGACTATATTGTTGAACCAACTTGGTTCAAACAACAGATGTGCGACAAAGTTACTATGTTTTCGTGAGTATCTAGTTAGTTTCTAAAATGATGCATCATTGTTTGGATGTTTGCTTGTTTGTGCTTGTCACAGAGGAGAGCAGGTTCACCCTGAGCACATGTGACAGATGTGAAAGGGTCTGGAGATGCCATGGGCAACTAAATGACCAATTTGGAGGTGGGTCAGTGATGGTCTGGGGAGGCATATCCATGGAGGGATGCACAGACCTTTACAGGCTGAACAATGGCAACCTGACTACCATTAGGTATCTGCATGAAATCCTTGGACCCATTGTCAGACCCTACACTGGTGCAGTGGGTCCGGGGTTCCTCCTGGCACACGACAATGCCCGGACTCATGTGGCGAGAGTATGCAGGCAGTTCTTGGAGGACAAAGGAATTGACACCATCGAATGGCCTCCAAACTCGCCAGACCTTGGACTCAGAGCTTATTGCTGCCCTGGTCAAGATATGGGAGGAACTCCCCAGGACACCATTCGTCGTCTCATAAGGAGAATACCCCGACACTTTCAAGCATTCATACTAGCCCGTGGGGGCCATACAAACTACTGAGTACCATTTTGATTTGCTGCAATGAAATTTCAGCAGAATGGGCTAGCCTTCTGCATCATTTTTTTAACTTACATTTCCGTGGTGTCTTTCAATTCAGCCCTCTGTAGGATGAACATTTTCATTTCCATTAAATGATGCAGCATGTTTTCTTTCCTAACACATTACCCCATCCATATCAGTATTGATATCCAGCATGATAATTTTCCAAATTGAGATCTGAAGTGTTTTCAAAGTTTTTCTTTATTTTTTTCGAGCAGTGTATAATAAAATATGGGTTTAGACTAGTAGTATTATAAATTGTCATAATATAAACAAGCACAGACCAAAAGTTAACTCCGGGCCAGGCGCATGTGTCCGTCCGATGAAACGTCTATAAAAACCATTAAGTCCTTTTGGACAATATTTGTATTAATTAAAAAAATTCTCTTTGGGATCAACTTTTTTAGACTGATTGTTTGATAAGACTGTCAAATTATAAATATCTGTATCAGTTATGTAAAATGTAGTGCGTCTGGTTAAATTCTGAAGCATTCAATCAAATGAATGAGGTCCTGTGTAACACATTTAGACAGCAGTCATTGTACACAATTTGGCCACAAAAGCCTATTTTTCCATTTAAGCTGGGTATTTTGCCTTTTACATTATTTCATGATATATTATTAAGTGCACACAAAGATGTGTCTGTTTTTATGTGCTAGTGTATACGCCAGAAGGGATCTGCCGCCAGCCGAGAAGCAACTACTTTGGGAATGTAAGCAGATAGCTCTCTCCAGGTATTGTTGTCTTTGCTAGTGTACTGTTGTTAGAAATGTTTACCTTGTAATAATGTCTGCTATTCCACCTGACAGTACCGTGTAAAAACAGCGAGCCGCATAGTACAGTTTTCTGTATTCAGCAAGTAAGCTTGTTTTCTATTTTAACTGTATCTACAGTGACACAGAACAGTTTCTGTCTTTCTCTGTGTATTTTTTTAGTCTCGATCTGTTGAGAAAGAGAAGATCTCAGTGGTCTGTTTCTACTCTCCCAGAAACTCTTACTGTTACTCTGCAGCTCCGAGCTGAACCGCCATCAAAGCATATCGGGCTTTTGCATGCGTCACTCGCAGTGTGAGGGAGAGAGAGATTGTTTGGACTGCCAAACAGAGATTTGAGCTGGAACTTATAAAGTAAGTTATTTTATCCCTGTAGGGAAAGTAAGTTTGCAATTTTGTTTGTGTATAATATAATTGGAGGCTCTTAAAAATGGGTTACTTTCAACCCAGCATTTGGTCCAAAAGGGACAAACCTAACTGTTGGAAGACACATGCCTTTACCCAATGGCTGGGATGGAATAAAGTCCAGCATTATAATGTGTCTACACTTTTTTAAATGATGGGTTATTTTCAACCCAGAGTTGGGTCAAAAAGAGACAAACCCAACTGTTGGAATAACACATGCATCAAATATAAACATTTTCTGGGTTGATTTACCCAGGGGCTGGGATGGAATATAATCCAGCATTTTAATGTGTCTGCACTTTTTAAAACGCTGGGTTAGTTGCAAACGAACCTATGCTCGGTTGTTTCAATCCAGAGTGCTGGGTTGTTTTAACCCTTTAATGGGTGAAATGTAAGAATTTTCTAAATTAATTGAACCAAGCGTTGTGTTCATCCCTTTTTCACCCAACGCTGGGTTGAAAACAACCCAGCATTTTTTGTGTGTATTATACGCAACATATACTGTACATTTATGAATAAATATAATAACTATTGAACACATAAATTAAGAATAAATGAAATAACAGAAAACATTCTACATTGTAAACAACAGGACAGTAATTAGATTCGTTTTAAAAGAGAGAAATAACTTGCCCATGCTGGAAAATTTTGAAAATTCCCTTTTAAACCTGCATAACTTGCAAGAAACAAACAAGGAGCAATGATAGGGTTTATAAGATTATAAAAGCCCCATAAAAGTATCATAAGTGACCCTGGATGTCAAAACCAGTCTTAAGTAGCACGTGGACATTGTAAGTAAAAGCCAAAAATACATTGTATGGGTCCAAATTATTGATTTTTCTTTTATTCCAAAAATCATTAGGATATTAAGTAAAGATCATGTTCAATGAATATATTTAGTAAATTTCCTATCTTTAATATGTAAAAGCTGTATTTTTGTGAGTGAATGGCCTGCAACAGCGGATCTGATTAACAACTTCAAACGCAATTTTCTCAATATTTAGATTTTTTCGCACTCTCAGATTCCATAGTTTTAAACAGTTGTATCTCCGCCATTTATTGTCACATCATAACAACCCTTACATCAACAGAAAGCTTTATTCTTCAGCTTTCACATTATGTTAAAACTGAATTGACCCATAAGACTGGTTTTGTTGTCCAGGGTCATATATTTGTTTTTCTTCACTTCTTGGGTGCGTTCTTAAATGTCTGATTTCCATTTAATTTGATTGATTTTCTTACGGAAAGTCAATGTATTATTTCATAGCACCCGTTCCCTCTCATCACTTACATTTCTCTCTTATTAAAAATGACTCTTTTCCTACAGTGATGCATCCAGGAAACGTGTGTTTGTGAGAGAAGCAGGCAAAGACTAACGAGAGAGAGAGAGAGAGAGAGAGAGAGAGAGAGAGAGAGAGAGAGAGAGAGAGAGAGAGAGAGAGAGAGAGAGAGAGAGAGAGAGGTGTTGATCTGCGTTGACCGAGAGCAAACGAAACTCACGCTCCACAATTCGCACATTATCCTTATGATTCTCCTCACACGCGCGTTCTGCTATATCTGCTGCTGTTTCACATTTAAATTAGAATGGTAATGACCTCATATTCCTTCTGGTGAAAGAGACACAGACAGAGAGCGCGCGCCAGATCGTCTCTCATTTGCGGCGATAGCGGTTCAGCAGGTTTAATACAGAATTTAGCGATGTTAATACGCCGTCTGTGTCGATGGGAAAATTCACGTGTGTGCGTGAGCTCATGCAGACATGCTACATTGAACATACAACATTGACGCTTTTTAAGGGGAGTATCTTTTTAACTGACTCCCAGAAGCTACAGTGTATGTAATAGAGACAGTTTAAGAGAGATAATGCAGCCCACATGATATTTTATAAAGTTAAGCAATGACATTCAAGCGCTAATGTTAAACCACAGTTGGATGGACTGAAGATGCAGTTCAGTAGCATCACACACCCTATTTTTGCCGTCTCTGGTGAGTCGAAATGAAATCATTAAAAATATCGCATCCTCCTACGCGGACGCATTATAATGCACCTGAGAGGGGCTCGGATGCAAGACGGCAGAGATAAAATGTGTTTCCATTAGGCATAGAGTGGAGAGGGAGCTTATCGGTGTTGTTTTTTTCTCACTCATTATCTGCCTCCTGCATTTCACACCCAGGTGTGAGAACATGGTTTTCCAGCCCTCCTTTGGAAGGTGTCCAAGGTGCTTTCCGCGCCGCGCTGCACGCCACTCGTTCACAAGCACACATGCTCGCTCTGGCTCGTGGCCATATAGTCTTGCCATCGGGGTCCTTTATAGGGGGTAGTTTAATTTTCAGCCAACCTGTCTGGCTTCACTGGCGTTCAACAGTCGGGCTGGTCTATGCCGCGCACAGTGTATCCTCACGCATTATAACGGCATCGCAAAATGGGCCCAGATCTATGGCCGAGGGGGAACTGCTTTTATTGTTTCTCACAGTTGGTAGGAAGAGCATTAGCCTTAGTGTTACCTGGCACTCGTAGTTTTTTATGCTATAGTCGACGCTGTGGGTGTCTATAACGTGCTGTGAGGTAAAACGTTCGGATTGCTGGGTAAGTGCTGGGCGGCATATGTTATAAGACAAAGCTGTGGTGGAGCTGTTTTCCCGCCCTTTCAAGGTTTAATTGGTGAATCAGTCTTCACAAGATACGATGCCGAAAGAAAATTTATTTCAAAGAATGATGAGCATAACATTAGGTTATCTAGAATGATTTAATGTAGAAAACAGTATATCACAAACAGTGGCCTCATTCACTGATAACTGCGTCAATTTTTCGTATTTATACGCACATTTGAACTTCTCACGAAAACATTCCGCCTTAAGCCGTGTTTATAGACGAACCTGGCTCCGCTTCGCGAGACTCTGCCGACCGCGCGCGCAACTCCCCAAACGGACGAGACGTTTATGCTTGACGCGTTCGCCGTTGAGATATTCTTTGAACCGACAGGGGGCGCACAAACGAAATCGTCCTGTAAATCCGCAGGATGTAGAAGAAAAGTAGGAATTTTACCGGAATTACATCAGATCATTCAGAATGGCGTCTTGTGAGCAGCTGCTCGACAAGGAAACGTAGGAGATTTTGTGTTGTTGCTACTATCAAAAAAAGGGCGAAAAAGGAGATGGAATGTTCGCCCACTGCATGCCACAAAACGTTGAGATGTAGAATACATCGCTCTTGTGAAGCAGATGTGTGTGATGGACGGGGAAATGCATTTCGAACTATTGTTTGTTGATTTAATACATTTTTATATCAAACTCTTTGTTCACTCTTTCATTTCTGTGCATAATGAAGACACATCTCTACATATTGTTGGTTAGGGACTGCTAAATGTACATTGCCATAGATTAACCCATTGGATGTCTTTATGTTATATAAAATGAGAAGATAAAAGAACTGTACAAAAGAGAAATGTTTATAAATATTGTTTTATTCTGAATACAATATAAAACAGACACACTGATGATAAAAGATGTCTGTACATGCGTACCTGTTCAGCCAATCTCTTCAAAGCTTTCATGTTGACTGCGGCGCCGCGCGAACTTCGCTCGAGTCACAAAAAATGTTGTCCACGCCTCCACGCGAAAGAGCTCGCGCTCACCCAAAGAGAACACCGCGATGACGTCATATTTGGCGCGAGCACCCAGGCCTCGAGTATAACCAGGGCTTAAGTTCCCACTAAACGCGAATGAAGCGTTAAACTCAAGTGATTTACATGTTAAATCAATGCAAAGACACTATAGCACTACATGCGGCGGAGCGGATTGCGTTTCCGGGGTTTGAATCGCGCGATTGAAAAAATCTTAATTTGGGCGAAAATTCGCGCCACGTTAACCAATAAGAAGCTTGCTATAGTAGTGACATGATTATGACGTAGTGAGCCGAGGCTGAAATCCGAAATAACAATGGAGGACAAAATCATCGTCGCTGTACGTGGATACCCGGAGCTGTACAATACATCTTACTTTTATCAAAACAGGAATATAAAGGATCTTGCTTAGAAGAAAGTGAGTGAGGACGTCGCACAATCTGGTAAATTGTCAAAAACGCTCTTCACTCAATTTGAGCAATATATATATACGACACTGTAGCCGCCCTTGCAGAAGCCCCTCCCATGACACGAATTCGGGGTTTGAGGCGTTTTTCCAAGTAGTCCCCGCTGCAGACTGTAGCGCGTAGACGTCATGCATTTCTACGTCATGCATGTATAAGTGCGCATGCTCAGCGTGACGTAGTGCATGCCTTTTTGGAAAATTTCAACTCGAGCTACGATATCGCACGAAGAGTTTTCGCGTAACTCACAGCTGTTCCTATATTTGTTCTAATGAACACCGAGAAAGACATTTGGAAGAATGCTTATAACCATAAAGTTATTGGACCCCATTGACTACCATAGTAGAAATATTACATTGTGTTTAACAGAACAAATAATGATTAAGTCATTTTTCCTACTATGGTAGTCAATGGGGTCCATTGACACCATATCTTACTCTTATAATATTTAATATTAAATGACGAAGGTGGACATCACTTTTGGCCACTACTGTTTATGACACATTTCATACTAAATTGTCAGTATTTTATCTTTTATGGAATCGAAAATGATAAATGTTGAAACATCTCATCACAACGTAATGCAGACTCCAGTGGTTTAGTAACTGTGAAACCATTTAGATGTTGAATTTATTCAGCGTAATTGAGATAAAACAACTATAAAAATGTCAATACTTACTTCAAGACAATCAGTGAGATTACGCATGTAGTGGAAGTGTTTATTTCAAATTCAGCCAACCAATTATCCGTTTTTATTTATGGGTGAACTATACCTTTAAGAAATGAAAGTTAAAATGCATCACACTTCAGTAACCTAAGGGATAAAATCTGTCTGTTGAGTTCACACTGGCGTCCTGCGGTGAGGTGCAGATGTCATTAGAGCTCTGAGAACTTTGGTAAAGATCCTTTAAAAAGAGAACGCTGCTCTGCTAATGGAAGAGATGAGGTAGCCGGTCATCAAGAACACAAGCACATATACATTCATCTTCATAACCGCGAGCGCATCCATCAGTCCATCATTGTCCATTAACACTAACTACTGAGAACCAGCGAAGAGAGGGTCGGAAAATCAACAGGGTTGTGTTTTTCTGTGCGAGGGCGTGAGATGAGAAAGGGTTTTAATGATAGATAAGGTTTGGCGATATGTTGGGCAAATGGCCTAGAATTTTCAATACGTGAATATATTAGATTAGGTTTGATTTATCTTTTGCATTTTTCATTGCATGTTGTTCATTCAAGTCTTTACAGAATAATAATTTGGTGCAATGTTTTGATGTCTGTAGCACAAAGCTTTAAAAAGACATGAGGTTTTAGGTTGGAGCTTTGTTGATATGAGCAATAAGGTTTATTTAGTCTGCTATCTGTGTCAGTGATGTATTTCTTGAACAGATGGTGTTTGCTGAGGTTAATTCAAGAGGAATGGATTGAGCCGTTTTAAGAGAGAACACAGAAAAGAAGACAGATTTTTTAAAACTTTGTTGGAGAGAGAGATGCATTAAGAGTGTGTTTGAACAGCGAGTCTGTGGAGCGCTGATATGGATTCACCGTTTGATTGGCGGGTGTGTCGCCGGCTTGACCTAATTGCCCCGTCTCAAAACCACTGGCAAGAGCAGTGTGACAATCTCTCAAACCCGCCGCATGTGTGTGCGTGTGAAGTATAAAGACAGAGAGAATGAACGCGTTCTGGAAATGGGGAAGAATAATTATCCGCAGTGTGACAGACAATGAGATGCCGTTGTGACTTTTTCTCTTCCTGACAGCAGAACTGTGACGATATCTCTTCCACCACACGCTCGTTTCCTGCAAAGCCGACAGAGAAATAATGCAATCGTACAAATCACCCAAAATCACTCCGGTGTCGCCAAAACGACTTAGCGGGTTTGGTCGACATCATTTTCTTTGTATTTAATATACGCAATGTATCACGTATTAGAGGACATGAACTCCACAGAAAGAAAACGTTGTTTCTCTTCCATAAACCATTTGGTGTTTCTACCGCGGTGTAGTTCATGCATCAAGACGACTTTGTTTTTTGCTTCAGTGGGAAAAAAATTACGCCAGCAGAACGAGAAGATCCTGTGAAATACACAGAAATGTGTTTGCAGACGTATCTTGGAGAGGCTTTGGGTGTTTGCAATGACTTGTTGCCATCATGATAAATGTTGAGGGATTTGTTTAATATTTTAAATGCACGGCCAGGAGAATTTGTCTTCGTAACTTTTCATACGCCACCATATAGCTCTTTGACCTTTATTATGCATCGCAGCAGGTTTTCAGCAGTCTGAGTCACTCCGCTTGTCCATGTTGACTGCGTTCCTGACTGGAGTGTATAATTTGAGCTTTACGGAGAGAAGTCGGTTGACTGGTGGAGTTCCTGGGTTGACTGGTCGTCGGATTTATTTTCTGCTACCCATCAAGGATAAGAGCCATAACAGACACACTTGCTCTTTATGGCCTCTCTTTCTCACATGCACATGCGGCCTTGTGGCTACGGGTGAATCACAGCCATGCTGGCGAATGATGTAATAGTGTGTGCGCGCGAATGCTGCTGTAGCACATAAGCGGCAAATGCAGAGAAGCCCAAGGTCAAGTGTCCTCCTCAAGGGCGCAATGGGGACCATGTGACAAAGTACATGGCGCAGGCATCGCTTAGGACATTTGGAGATGTTATCATGTCCTGTTTTGTTATATCATTTGTGCAGAATTTGAATCAACCGGCCATCTGGTTCCTCTATAAGGTATAGACTTCATCTGTAGGGCCAATGGATGTATGAATGGATACGTGACGGGCAGAAAGACTTAACTAAGTTAGTTATTGTAATTTAGGAGGTGCTTTTGAGTAGTTGACAAATATACCGTGCATGTGTCTTGTAATGTGACAGCAACAATGTAGAAAACAAACTGGCTGGAGCAGATCATTACCAAATGGCGCGTCCTGCGAGACTGCGTGATCGCATTAGAGATAATGAGCTGAGACAGGAGACAAAAGATACCTTTATATCACTTCATTCTTGTAACGATATCACAGAATATTTGTTTTCGATTTTAATCAGATCATTTAAAGTAGACACTTCAAGCTTTCTAAAGACCCCTTGTGTTTAAGTGGCAAGTGTTCGCTGAGTTTACGTTCGTTTTAGTGACGAAAGTGGTATTTTACAAATGCACAAAGTTTTGTTTTTATTATGAGTATAAATGACCTTTTACAGTTTCGAATGATGTATTTATCTTATTTGTATGACCAAAATAACCAAAATATCTGTATGACCAAAATAACCAGAGTATTTTTGTTTACTTTTCATAGTGATGAGAAGTGTCGACCCCTTATTGTTAATAATATAGCCTATTTTTGTAAATTATTCATAGTAATATTTATAATATAAAATAACAATGAAGATAAAGTAAATCCCTCTCTTGTGCTATTTTTTCTAAATTTACACATTTATTTGTTAACTACCATACAACTCTGTTTCAACAAAAAAAAACTCAGAGTGCAAGGTTTTAGAAGCTATGTTATTGTCTCTGTGTAAACTACAAAGGTCTGAATTTGTGCAAATGATGACTTGAGATGTTGACAGCTTTACACAAAGGACGTTGTTGTTGTGTGAACATATCTACAGTAAATAGTTTTACTTCCAGTTTATGTTTCCTTAGAGTACAATCTTAAAAATGAAGGTGCTAAACATGACCTAAAATCATTTTTGATTCTATGGCACCATTAAAAACAAGAAAATGTTCTTTAGACCAGCGGTTTCAAACTGTGGGTCGGGACCAGCTTGTGGATCACACAGCGGCATGAGGTGGGTTGTGGAAAGTCAATTGGCTTTTGAATGACACACAAAAATACAGTTTAGTCCAGTTAATGACTGGCAATAACAAAAGCTTTAATATTAATGTTTGGTATTACAGCCTAAATTTCATTAAGTCTATTCAGGTATAATAAAACCTCTTCTACTTATAGAGAATGAATGTGTATTTACTCCCCATATTTCCATTTAAAATATTTTGGTGGGTCTCAAGATTGATTATATCTGTCTAGGTGGGTCCTGGAATGAAATAGTTTTGAAATCGCTGCTTTAAACTAGCAAAAATGGAACTTGTTTTTGAAAGAAAAGAAAAAACCTCTACGATGTACGTTCGTCTGCAGATCACAAAACAAGATATTTTGAAGAAGATACCAAACAACACTGGCCACCTTGACATCCTCGACACAAAACCGTTAAGCCGTTTCTCAAATATCTTCCTTTTTTGTTTCACAGAAGAAAAAGCTTAAACAGGTTTTGAACCGCATCAGGGTGAATAAATGAAGACTTTGTTTTATGTAGCTTTGACTTAAAAAGTTATCGAAATGAAGAACTTGAAAGGATTACTGAAATAGCTGTCTATCCAACCCAGTCTCACAGGAATTCGTGAAGTTGTCACAAAATGTAAATCTATTAATTTTTGTTCATCAACACGGATTTCCTCTTTTTTTCATGTCACTCAGCACGGCAAACCGAGTGTGTATGTATATTTATATATTTCTAACCTGATATCAAAAGAAGTCGCAAATACTTTAGGAGTTGGCTAACCAACCCCTTACTTCACCCCAAAGCCTAAACTCACAGCCCCAAAGGCTAATTTAGCTAAAAATGCTAGTTCCACGAGGTGTTAAAGCAATGATGAATGGCTCCCCTAACCCCGCCCCTAAACCTCACGTCACAGGGGAAAAGTCCTAACATGACAAAAAGTATGAATAAGATCGCAAGAAATAGGAATTCACACGAATGAGCCACTTTGTAAAATAGGTATGAATTCCCATCAGATTGCGTTGATATATTTTCATACATATGAAAGATATCGCGTATTAAAGTACTTTTCATGGTTAGTCGTGCTGGGTGACACGCAAAAATTGCCTGCTGACTGACAAGGAAAAAGGGGGAAATTCGTGTGGATGAACACAAATTAATAGATCACGGTTCCTGACAATTTCACAAATTTTATCACAAGTCTACAGAAACAAACTTTTTACAATGGTTACACCGAGACAAACAGGCTTTATTGAAATGTAGAGCACTTCATCATCCCGCCACCATTAGTTAGAGCACTGCAGTCGTGACCGAGCTGTTGTATTGTCTTCTCCAAGCAGCCGTTATCAATGCAATGAATGGTTACTTGGCTTGACCTCTATGAGAAATGTAGTCTTACTAAAAGTGCAGACAGTAAATAGCATTAACTTTAGCTCGAGTAGCCAAATCACCCATTAAGAAAGTTGGCAAATGAGTAATGGACAAGCATGCTAGGTTTAACATTAGCAGAGCGCTAACACAAGTAGTCGCCCCTGTGACGGATCGGCCCATTAAAGCAGGGCTCAAAAGAGTAATGGACCCCATGCCTCGGGCTAGCACCAGGTTTAGCTCCACTGGCTATTATGCTTCCCCCGGGAGGGAGTGTGTGGATAGAAGTCTTTCTTGCACATACAGTGTATACGTCTGTGTGTGCATATAAGCATGCACCGGACCGCCTCCGTGAGAAATGGATGTATCCGTCTCCGTCTGAAAACCCTTGCTGACCACACACAGCATGTGTAATGATGCCCAGTTGTGTGCTTAAATCTGCCTCGCCAGCGATGTTTTTTGAACGCATGCAGAGAAATAGATTTGGAGGAGATAGAGCATCCAGACTTTATTTTATTAAACATCCTTAATGTATTTCTAGCCATCTGCCATCATTTGCAAAGAAGCGGAGCTGTTTATTTGGCATTGCAAATAATGTTTTTTTATTCTTTAACGTCTTTGAGAAGATACGTTTGCAAGGTTATGTATTCTGAATACAAGCGAGCTCCTGAAGTTTGAATGCTCAAAAGAAAATGCCTTTTCAATGATGAGATCAAAGATAACTTGATGTGACGTGTTCACTGATTGTTTTCTGTGATCCGCAGAAGTAAATCTAACACTGCAGGTCACATTCAAGTAAGGAGATCATTTTTGACTTTGATTGTAGAAAGATATCCTGGTAAAGCTTGTAACATCTTGAACATTTTATATTTAAAGAAATCAGTCTTTACAGGTATCTTTGTTGTTATGTTTAAATTAGGCAATGTTTTTTTATTCAGATATATTGTTCATGGAAATTTTAAAAAGGCTTCTTCTGGCAAGGTCTTGGATTTTTCATTTCTATTTATTTGTTTACTTTTTTTGTTGATATAAAATATATTTTTTTATTTTAGTTTTTGTTTATTATTATAATTTTAGTGTCTTAAACTTATTTCCGATGCAACGGTTTTTTTTTGCGTTTAGTGTCATTTGTTCCCCCCAAAAATAGTTTATTTGATTTCAATAAAAAGAAACGTTTCCAAAGTTTTAATATTATTAAACAAAAATATCCTTGGAAAGGGATGATAAAAATATGGTAAAAATATATTAAAAATTATATTTCATATAAAAACATTTCACATGCATATAATATTCTTTGACTGCTTTTTAATAATTTACCAGCATGAGAAGAAAAATGCTTGTGGCATTTGGCAGGTTTCGGATGTTAGCAAGGTCAGGCTGGGGTAATTTAACAGTAACGTTTAATTGCTTGATTGAGGTCTTCAATTACACAGGAAATTGCATCATTCGGTTGTCGAGAGATGCAACGAAAATAACCTTCTCCTACGGAGAAGTCAAATGTATCGCAGAGATTTTCTTTTTCATGCACGCCTCCCGCAGACCGCGAAACACGCATGGACAACTGCTTCCTGCAGTGAGATAACAAGTTCACTTCACTTCTATTTTTTTGATTTGAGAGGGGCCAGCTAGACAAATCGGCAGGAAATCTAAAATAGATGGTGTGTTTACACATGCATGCTCCCTCTTGTGCAGAAAAGCAATAATTTCTTATTCATGGGATACATCCCACTGCTCTGATGGGTTCAGCGAGCATTTTGTCAGACTGTTTTAAACTTGTATGTTTGTGAATCTTTTTATCTGTATCAATATAAAAGCGTAGACGTTATTTTACGAGTCAAATCACTGTTTGTTGCACCAGTGTTTTTTTAAATTACATTTATTGCTTTCCATGAAATTTATTTCGTTGTATTGCATTGCATCAATCTTTTTATTGCAATATGAGGTCGGCCAAGTAGCCCATTTGACTTTTTCCTAAATGTACAGCAATTGATACATTATTTGTTATGAGGCTTTGAAAACCCTTTCAAAACGAATCCGTGAAGAAAAATATGATGTCGGATTAAGGTCACACGACTGACCTTGTCGTTTAATCGTAATGTGACCTGAAAGACAAGCATGTAAAACGTATGATTTTCTATCATTTCATAGCATTACACTAAAGTGCCCTGGAAAAGAGAATGAATATAAAGTCTGAGAAACCGTAGACTCGGGCAACAGTCTTTATTTGCCCTTGTGATCTCACAGCTGTCTAGAAGATATTAAAAAGCTTATTTGAGATTTTTGTCCCATATGGGATATTTAAAGATATGCTTGTCATTTAGACTTTTCATAAGGTTTGTGGTGTATACATACAGGTATAACATCAAATATATCCATTTACATTTTACATTTATGCATTTGGCAGACGCTGTTATCCAAAGCCACTTACATTGCTTTATCCTATACATTTTACATAGGTATTTGCAATCCCCTGGGATCGAACCCACAACCTTGCGTTGTTAACACAATGCTCTCACCACTGAGCTACAGGAAAGCTGTGTGACCCTTGTGTTGTTAGATTGCTGCCTGTGTTGTTTCAGATGGTGACAAAGAGAGAAATATGAAATTACCCGTTGCATCCATTTTGGTAATGCATCATAATTAAGAAAAATCATAATTAAAAAAAACTCCCAACAGAACTTGAGGCTGGCATATGGCAATTTGATGAGACTGAGGGAGAGATGCTGTACTAACCTGTGAGGGAAATTTTTCCATCACAAACTCAAGTGCACTCTATATATACGCCTCTTTAATTAAAAGCATTTAGGTTATGTCATCATTAGTGAGTGAATGACTGTGACAATGTGCTAAAGATCGTTGAAAAGTTGGCTTGGATCACATTTTACACATTTCTGGAGTGTGTGTGTGTGGCTTTTTGCTGTGTGTGTATGTATGTTCTGTGTTGTTTGTGAATGTGTGCTTTTGTGTGTGATGCTTTCTGCTATTTTGTCAGAGTATGTGCGTTGAGTTTTATATTTTTGCAGTGTACTTGTGCGGTGTTGTGTGTATTTTGTTGTATCTGTGCGTCTGTGTGCAAGCTGTGTTGTGTGTCTGTATACTGTGTACGCATTGTGTTGTTTGCGTGGGGCTGCTCTGTGTGTGTGTGTGCCTTTGTTGTGTGTTTTTCCATGCTAAGTTTTGTGTGCGGGCCTATTGTGTGTGCTTTCTGTGTTCTCTGTATGTGTGCACTGTATGTGTGTGTGTGTGTGTGTGTGTGTGTCGGTCCCTGTGTCTTTGTGCATGCTATGTTGTGTGTGCGCTGTGTGTGTGTGTGTGTGTGTGGTGTGTGTGTTATCTGCTGTGATGTTAGTGTGTGTTTTTCTGCTTTGTGTGATCTCTGCTGTGTGGGTTATCTGCTGTGGTGTTTGTGTGTGTGTGATCTCTGCTGTGGTGTGTGTGTGCTGTGTGTGTTATCTTCTGTTGTGTGTGTGTGTGATCTCTGCTGTGGTGTGTGTGTGCTGTGTGTGTTATCTGCTGTTGTGTTTGTGTTTGTGTTTGTGTGATCTCTGCTGTGGTGTGTGTGTGCTGTGTGTATTATCTGCTGTTGTGTTTGTGTGTGTGTGATCTCTGCTGTGGTGTGTGTGTGCTGTGTGTGTTATCTGCTGTTGTGTTTGTGTGTGTGTGATCTCTGCTGTGGTGTGTGTGTGCTGTGTGTGTTATCTGCTGTTGTGTTTGTGTGTGTGTGATCTCTGCTGTGGTGTGTGTGTGCTGTGTGTGTTATCTGCTGTTGTGTTTGTGTGTGTGTGATCTCTGCTGTGGTGTGTGTGTGCTGTGTGTGTTATCTGCTGTTGTTTTTGTGTGTGTGTGATCTCTGCTGTGGTGTGTGTGTGCTGTGTGTTATCTGCTGTGGTGTTTGTGTGTGTGTGATCTCTGCTGTGGTGTGTGTGTGCTGTGTGTGTTATCTGCTGTTGTGTTTGTGTGTGTGTGATCTCTGCTGTGGTGTGTGTGTGCTTTGTGTGTTCTCTGCTGTGGTGTTTGTGTGTGTGTGTTCTCTGCTGTGGTGTGTGTGTGCTGTGTGTTATCTGCTGTGGTGTTTGTGTGTGTGTGATCTCTGCTGTTGTGTGTGTGTGCTGTGTGTTATCTGCTGTGGTGTTTGTGTGTGTGTGATCTCTGCTGTGGTGTGTGTGTGCTGTGTGTGTTATCTTCTGTTGTGTGTGTGTGTGATCTCTGCTGTGGTGTGTGTGTGCTGTGTGTGTTATCTGCTGTTGTGTTTGTGTTTGTGTTTGTGTGATCTCTGCTGTGGTGTGTGTGTGCTGTGTGTATTATCTGCTGTTGTGTTTGTGTGTGTGTGATCTCTGCTGTGGTGTGTGTGTGCTGTGTGTGTTATCTGCTGTTGTGTTTGTGTGTGTGTGATCTCTGCTGTGGTGTGTGTGTGCTGTGTGTGTTATCTGCTGTTGTGTTTGTGTGTGTGTGATCTCTGCTGTGGTGTGTGTGTGCTGTGTGTGTTATCTGCTGTTGTGTTTGTGTGTGTGTGATCTCTGCTGTGGTGTGTGTGTGCTGTGTGTGTTATCTGCTGTTGTTTTTGTGTGTGTGTGATCTCTGCTGTGGTGTGTGTGTGCTGTGTGTTATCTGCTGTGGTGTTTGTGTGTGTGTGATCTCTGCTGTGGTGTGTGTGTGCTGTGTGTGTTATCTGCTGTTGTGTTTGTGTGTGTGTGATCTCTGCTGTGGTGTGTGTGTGCTTTGTGTGTTCTCTGCTGTGGTGTTTGTGTGTGTGTGTTCTCTGCTGTGGTGTGTGTGTGCTGTGTGTTATCTGCTGTGGTGTTTGTGTGTGTGTGATCTCTGCTGTTGTGTGTGTGTGCTGTGTGTTATCTGCTGTGGTGTTTGTGTGTGTGTGATCTCTGCTGTGGTGTGTGTTTCCATGCTAAGTTTTGTGTGCGGGCCTATTGTGTGTGCTTTCTGTGTTCTCTGTATGTGTGCACTGTATGTGTGTGTGTGTGTCGGTCCCTGTGTCTTTGTGCATGCTATGTTGTGTGTGCGCTGTGTGTGTTCTCTGCTGTGGTGTGTGTGTGTGTGTGGTGTGTGTTATCTGCTGTGATGTTAGTGTGTGTTTTTCTGCTTTGTGTGATCTCTGCTGTGTGTGTTATCTGCTGTGGTGTTTGTGTGTGTGTGATCTCTGCTGTGGTGTGTGTGTGCTGTGTGTGTTATCTGCTGTTGTGTGTGTGTGTGATCTCTGCTGTGGTGTGTGTGTGCTGTGTGTGTTATCTGCTGTTGTGTTTGTGTTTGTGTGATCTCTGCTGTGGTGTGTGTGTGCTGTGTGTATTATCTGCTGTTGTGTTTGTGTGTGTGTGATCTCTGCTGTGGTGTGTGTGTGCTGTGTGTATTATCTGCTGTTGTGTTTGTGTGTGTGTGATCTCTGCTGTGGTGTGTGTGTGCTGTGTGTGTTATCTGCTGTTGTGTTTGTGTGTGTGTGATCTCTGCTGTGGTGTGTGTGTGCTGTGTGTGTTATCTGCTGTGGTGTTTGTGTGTGTGTGATCTCTGCTGTGGTGTGTGTGTGCTGTGTGTGTTATCTGCTGTTGTTTTTGTGTGTGTGTGATCTCTGCTGTGGTGTGTGTGTGCTGTGTGTCTTATCTGCTGTGGTGTTTGTGTGTGTGTGATCTCTGCTGTGGTGTGTGTGTGCTGTGTGTGTTATCTGCTGTTGTGTTTGTGTGTGTGTGATCTCTGCTGTGGTGTGTGTGTGCTTTGTGTGTTCTCTGCTGTGGTGTTTGTGTATGTGTGTTCTCTGCTGTGGTGTGTGTGTGCTGTGTGTTATCTGCTGTGGTGTTTGTGTGTGTGTGATCTCTGCTGTTGTGTGTGTGTGCTGTGTGTTATCTGCTGTGGTGTTTGTGTGTGTGTGATCTCTGCTGTGGTGTGTGTGTGCTGTGTGTGTTATCTGCTGTGGTGTTTGTGTGTGTATGATCTCTGCTGTGGTGTGTGTGTGCTGTGTGTGTTATCTGCTGTTGTGTTTGTGTGTGTGTGATCTCTGCTGTGGTGTGTGTGTGCTGTGTGTGTTATCTGCTATTGTGTATGTGTGTGTGTGATCTCTGCTGTGGTGTGTGTGTGCTGTGTGTGTTATCTGCTGTTGTGTGTGTGCGCTGTGTGTAATCTGCTATTGTGTATGTGTGTGTGTGATCTCTGCTGTGGTGTGTGTGTGCTGTGTGTGATCTCTGCTTTGGTCTGTGTGTGCTGTGTGTGTTATCTGCTGTGGTGTGTGTGTGCTTTGTGTGATCTCTGCTGTGGTGTGTGTGTGCTTTGTGTGTTATCTGCTGTTGTGTTTGTGTGTGTGTGATCTCTGCTGTGGTGTGTGTGTGCTGTGTTTGTTATCTGCTGTTGTGTTTGTGTGTGTGTGATCTCCGCTCTGGTGTGTGTGTGCTTTGTGTGTTCTCTGCTGTGGTGTTTGTGTGTGATCTCTGCTGTGGTGTTTGTGTGCTTTGTGTGTTCTCTGCTGTGGTGTGTGTGTGCTGTGTGTGTTATCTGCTGTTGTGTTTGTGTGTGTATGATCTCTGCTGTGGTGTGTGTGTGCTTTGTGTGATCTCTGCTGTGGTGTGTGTGTGCTTTGTGTGTTCTCTGCTGTGGTGTGTGTGCTTTGTGTGATCTCTGCTGTGGTGTGTGTGTGCTTTGTGTGTTCTCTGCTGTGGTGTGTGTTTTATGAACGTTCTCTACAGTAGAGTGTGTTAAGTTGTGTGTGTGGCCGCAGGTTCTCTTGTCCATAATCAGACTTTGAGTGCACAAAACTGTGTGCTATTGATTAGACATGGTGAGAGCATTTTCAATTAGCGCTCAGAGAAAGAGGCTAATGAAATTTTGCCATGCACTAATCACCCGGAGTTCAGAGAGCTGGCGAATGAAACCACTGAAGACTCGCACACCTGATTCAGCCTTCTGTTTTCTACACATCCCTCCCCTAATCTCATTCAAATGATCATAATAAACATGTTTCCTGAGAGAAATGACAGCCAAATGTTGATACTCGATGGGAAGCAAATTTTCATGGATAAAATATTTAGATGTACAAACAGATCTGTATGAAATATTAAACACTTTTCAAAAGTCGTACTGTTTTTCTCAACTTTAGATTCAGATTATTCATGCAACAGAGGTTTATCCCAGTCCCTTAAAATTGTTTTATTGAGTTGTGGATGACCAGTGGCCCCGAAAACTGAGTGAGCAATTTTTTGTTGAAGAAATATTACATAAACACTCGTGGTTGTCTTTGTAGGATGTTGATGAATATAATTAATGCACCTGTTCAAACATCTACTAAAACTTCTGTCACCAGAAGTTGGTTTGATGTTTTCTTGTTTTTACATTTTTGTCACTTATGTTTAAAAAAGGTCTAACAATAAGTTAGTCTGCCTTTTTTTAAAGGAAGCACATCCAGCAATATGCAAAATACTGTATTGCCCCTAAGACTCGTGTTGACTGATGCATTTGTATGTGCAGCACCACATTACAGATATGAACATAGCCGAGCGGATCCTCACTTTCCACAATAACTCCTACTTTCATTGGTCTCTGAACGTCATGGTGATGACACTTAGTTCGTTACTATGGCAACCTATGTATATGCGCCGAATATGGTTGTCTCAACAAACATATGCAGTTTCGTCACTTAAAATGATGGAAGTGCAGGCAGTCTGCCTATTGGGATAAAAGCGTCTGCAAAATAACCGACAGGAAAAAGTGTAGAGTAGAATGAAGAACGTCCTTTTAAAGTCGTAGAATGTAACACTATTTAACACAATAATACATGTTTACACATGTTTGACATTAAATGACCATAAATGAACGTGACGTGGATAAGCAGCCAAGGCTGTTGCGTTCAGGACCATGGACAGCTCTGCAAGCTCTGCGATGACATCACAGAAATGAGCCCATGATGTGACGAATAACTACAATTGTTGTTTTTTAGAGAGTGTTTTTAAAATCATTACATTCACTCATGTGATATCACCTCACTGTTGAGGTACTCACGACGCATTCTTGCAGTGCCATTTGCCAATCACTGTTGTTATGTTGTCTTCATCTGCAGCTCTCGAGTGATTACTCACATAGTGTTTACGGCACAGGTGACTACCAAAAACTGCTAAGAACTGAGCGCCAATAAGAAAGCAGGTCGTGTGAAGTTCACGCTCCAGTCGGCATTTAAGATGAATTGGGATGCCAATGCAGATAGCGCTCTTCAGGTACTCTAGACCGCCCTCGTGCATATGTGTCGGAATATCATTTGTCTTTTAATGAAGATGTGAATATGCTTTTGGCTTGTGATGAATGCTAGGAAATCAATCCTTGTTTAGTACAAAGACAGTTAAAGCATTATGCTGTCTGCTCTGTGGTGTGATGAATGGACACTTTTATGCAATGAGCGTCTGGGATGAAAAGACTTGAGAACTTTTGCATAAGTGCTTCGTTTAGAATCTGTGGTGTAGCGCTGCGCATCTCGGCCGGGGATCTCTGCCAGACACACACACACACACACAGATGGACAGGTAAAAGTTTGATTAATGCTCTTTTTGCATTATAGGACCATTAAATGCCCTCCTCACCTATAAATCAACCACCAATTCATGCCTATCTTGCTCTCTGTCTTTCCCATTGCTGCTCTCTCTCTCTTTCTGTTCTCTCTCGGTGTTCCCTCCCTCTCTATTTATTAAATTCTCTCTCTCTCTCTTTCAAATTTTCGCTCTGTTCTCTCTTTCTCCCCCCCCTCACTGTGTTTTCTCTCTCTTTTTCTTTCTTTCTTTCGCATTCTGCTGTTTAACTCTCTGATCTCACAGTTCCTGGCTGAACCCTGAAAATGAGAAAAGATTTACAAGCCTGCTTGGAATCCACTATTGCGAGGATTAAACGAAAGAGAGAGAGAGAATTTAATGAAAGAATTTAGAAAGGAAGTGTTGTGGAGGAATCAATAAGGAGCCAAACAGGAAGTGGGCAGAAGGAAGCGCAAAAAAGGGGAAAATAAATGTAGGCAATTGGTGGATGGATCAATAAGGCAATAGATGTAAAGAACAGCTGATGTGTGTCTGATGCTTGACCAGAAACCGATAGATTTGTGTTTGCGGATTGGACAAAAGTCAATAGATCCCTGACTGATGATTGGCGGGTGGCCAGTAGCTCTGCGACTCTTGTAACCGGTGTCTGTCACTAAACGCTTGCATTCATGATATTTCCATACCTTATTTTTCATACGTTACACGGTTCCTATTACGCAAGTCCATATATATATTGCAAGAAGCTTTGTACAAATAAATTTTCTTAAATTGACCAACAAACACAATGACTCCAGTGCCGATAGTGAGGTGCAGCTTTGCATGATTATTATTATGTCGCAGTGCATTCTGGGAAACAGAGTCCTTCATTCGGTCCTAGTAGGGTGTGGTTAAGTCTGACTCTTGCTTTAGCGTGTACTCGCTCTCAACTGTTGCGTGGAAGTGTGTTTGACGCCTCCTAAAATCACATTATTCTACCTCACTGACTGAGAATCTTTAGGTTTTGAAAATTCAAGACAAACATGAAACACGTTACCTTTCACTTTACACAACGGGGAAGAAAATTTCACGATTATCTTTCCTCTGTCATCTCTTCTTTTGCGTCCTTACTTTACTGGTTAACCGCTAAATGTAGCTTAATAAATCATGTTTGCATTCATAGTTGATGAGCAATACCCCCCTTCTCAAGCAAACACACACTAATGCACATGGAATATTAAGCCTCTCTGAAAGTGTCAGGTATGTGTCAGGTATGTATTATCGTAATTCTTTATTGACAGTCTGTAGTTGGATTTTCACTTTGTTACAAGTGGGAGTGTGCAATTTACATTTGCATAACGCTGTTTTGTTAATGTCACACACACATAGTGCTGTGTTTTCTATGTCAGTATACACGGAAAAGACATCCAGATTGGTTATCGACACTTAACATTTAATTTTTTCATTCATAGATTCATTCATTGATCGAAATACTGTAGTACCCCAATATCAGCAGATTGTAAAATTTACATTTTTTTCATTCAACATTATTCATTCAATTTAAGGGAAATTTTTCATTTAAATGTGCAGAGGCAACTTTGATTGCAAGTGAAATAAAATTTTCACAACATTTCTCACAGATATCATATATTGACATAAATACATGTCAAAACTTCATTACTGTATGTTGCTACATTTCAAGTGATGTACAGACAATCCATAAAGCACGATATCATAGGAAACACAATCACTGTACAAAATGCATCAGCTGAATTATTAGAATCACAGCATAAGATGCCCACTAATATATGTGAGAGCTGTTACATGCTTAACTACGTTGAGTATAAAGGACAAGCAGCAGTCTGGAGTAAATCTCTCACACGGTACTGCACTGTACATCGGTTGCGTTTGTGTGGAGAATTTCACTTTGAATTCTTCTCTGTCTGGGACAGCAGTGAGGCGTCCTGAAGCCATCCCAAACATCATTCCGGATGAACAAGTACAACACAAAGTCCATAATCGGGTTAACAAATTAAGAAAAACAGCAAGTTTGTAAATATAATTAGTGAAATAATGAGTGAACAAAGACAGCAGAAATGAAATACTTAAAGGAAGGCTTGCAAAGGTGTAACTGAGCAGAACGAAGAACAAACTAGCCAGAACTAACTGTCTCTTTATAGACGTTACAGATTGTGAATGAGAGAGAGCTCTGCACTGGCAAAACAAAACATGATCATATGTAATAAATGAAGGGCATGATAATCAACAGGTAAAGGTGATAATGATAAGCGATAGAAACCAGCCAATCGGAGAAGTGCACACCAGACATTTTACCGGATGATGAGACCAAACAGGATGAGGTCATGAAGTCATGAAGTACACACCAGTGAAGTAAGTCACAAGCAAAGGTAATATAACATAGAATTGATATATTTCGAAGACGAATACAGGCGAAGGGCTAGCATCTGTGTGAGGTCTGTAACAAGTAGATTTATGATAAAGACCGCACTCAATGGCCGCACAAATCAAGGGTATTTCAACGCTTTAGATGTTTGATATATAAACAACCACTGTTGTATAGTTTACGTTTAAGGAACTATTGTTGTTTAAATCGGAACTGCTATTGTGAGGAGTGCTGTTCAAGACATTGGTTTCCATTGCAGGTGAGACGTTGAAATGTAGAACAGATGAAGATGTGTTGTTATCTGAAAATCTTACTTTCGGATGTACATGCCAGAGCTAGGTTTTAAATTTTGACAATCGTTGACAAACACATTGGTTGTTATTTAGAGCACACTGAATCAGTATTATCAGATAGAATAAAAATGCCTCTTGTTCTTTCATCTTACAATTAGATTTACATTTATGCATTTGGCAGACGCTTTTATCCAAAGCGACTTACATTGCATTAACCTATAAATTTATACTTGGGTATGTGCAATCCCCTGAGGTTGAACCCACAGCCTTGCGTTATTAACGCAATGCTCTTAACACTGAGCTGCAGTCACATCTTCATGCACTTCTTATGTTGGTCTTCATCCTACTATATAAAAGAGAAAAAAACACTGTAAGTTGTAAGTTACATTGCGTGATTTAAAAAAAAAATATATATATTTTAAAGATATTTATACAAATAAGCATACATTTTGGGGTTTTATTGTTTTGGAAATTACACTCCTATTTTTGTATTTTCAGTTTAACCTCTGCAGTGAACTTTCTGAAAAAAAATGTAGGCCAGCTAGAAAACTTCTGGAGAACCATCAGTCATAGGTATATCTTCAATTTTGTGATGCATAACTTTAACTGCACCAATAGTGTAATAGTTAGTTTGTTTAAACACTAAAAAAATGAAGAGATTAAAAGGTGCTGTGATCAATGAACGGCTGAGCATCTTAAGCCAATTTCATTTCGACCATCGGTTTTCACTCTTTTTGTACGCAAGTTGGCGTATCAAAAACCAGAAAGTATTTGTGCAGACAGTACTTTAGTAACTTTTTTTTGTTGTTTTACATGCCAATTAAAGACAGACGGTTTGAGATCAGGATTGGAAAATTCAATTAAATCAGATCAACCAACTTTTCATTAAGTGAGCTTTTTTAGTGCGTATGGGTCATTTCATTGCGGATACATCTCATGTCAATGCTATGTATTTTTAATACGTAGTCATCAATATAAATCACCAATACTTCTTTTTCAAGTAAAAAATGACCTTTTCTTAAAACACACCATTACCTGGTTTTCATTGTATGACTGTCTCAAAAGGATTGGATTGTCCCAATCTCAAATAATCTGCATATTGTGATATCATAGAAGATGGTAAATTAAAGACTAGGAAGTATATCATCTCTCTTTTCCCAAATATTGATTAAAATTGCAAACGTGTCAAGAGTGGATTAATGAACAATTTTACTCAAATATTACTGTTGCATATAAACATTTTGTTAAGAAATTTTGAGTTAAATGTTTATATATATAAATGTAAAAAATCCAATGCCCTGAAATTTTGTATCATAATACAAATTTGAGCTTTATGTAAGGACGAGCTTGTTTTTTTTAGAAAACAAACTTCACATTTTTTCAAAATAACATAAGCAAGATGCAGTATAAAATGACCCTTGTGTTTATTTTTACTCTTAACATATAGTAGCATAACATGGTTGCATGCAATCGGTCCTATGTATTTAGAACCATATACTGCGGAAACATTCTAAGATTAACACAATAAAAATACACAATACAGTAAAATACACATTATCAGATCATAACATTTCGGATAAAGTCTTAATCCCAGACAATTATTCATGCAGCGGCTAGTCAGTTATAAAATATTGATCTTACCTTCACTCCTCCAGGTCTTGACTGAAAACCTTCTGACTGACTTCTGACTGAAAACCTTCTTTTATAATGTTCTGATCTGTGAATAAATAAAGTATTGCACAAATTCTAACAAATGCTATCCATTAGAAAGCTTTTATCATGTGGTTTGCATATGAGAGCTGAAAACAATTTTGTCCATTTAGAACCACAAATGTGTTGCCACTTCCTTATTCATTAACACAGATGAACACCAATGCCACTTCTACAGGCTTACACGAATAAAGACTTTGAATATTGTTTGAAACTGTGGTATATTTGTCACTGGCACCAATGAGATTCAAAGTTATCCTCATACCACCATATTTGAATTTGAGCTCATTGGTTGAACTTCCTTATTGGTTGGTTTCCATGGATATGCAATATTTGCAAAAATCAGTACATGTTCACAATTTAGGGACCAAACATACAAAACGCCTCTCTGCATCTTGCCAACTTGCTACTGCAAACAGAAGGTCGCAACGCGTACCCTGCCTCGAAGTTCTTCTGATTGGTTCACTTCTTCTGAAACGGACATTGATGAGCAGCACTTTGAACTTGTTGAATTAGTAATTTAATTCCATATTCAACAAATTAAGATTATAAAATATTCACTTAATTACTAATTCAACAAGTGAGTTCATTTTTATTTGATCAGTTTATCGTGTTTTATTATTATGCATTCCAATTAATATCAATCAAACTGCAGTTGTTTTTATAATAAGTGAATCTTAATTTGAATGTGGCAATAATTATAAAACAACTACAGTTTGATTGATATTAATTGAAATGCATAATAATTAAAGATAAACTGATAAAATGCTGAATATTTTATAATCTCGTTATGTGAATATACCAATAAATTACTAGGGTTGACCTCGTTGCTTTGGATGACGTGACTACAGTGATTGCCTGATAGAGGATGGGTGTCTGTCAGTCATTTAATAATAGAAATATTACAGAATGAGGTCTCATGCTCATAAGATCTTAAAATAAAAATGTAGTCATATTCAAATAAAATATCTTTAAATACAATTATTGGCATATTCAAATTAAGATTATAAAATATTTGCTATTTCAACAAGTTAGTTCATTTTTTAACTGTAGTTGTTTTTAATTATTGCCATTCAAATCAAGATTATCAAATATTCACTTATTATAAAAAACTGCAGTTTGATTGCTATTAATTGGAATGCATAATTAAAAAACATGATAAACCGATCATATAAAAAATTATCTAACTTGTTGAATTAGCAACTATTTTATGATCTTAATTTAAGATCTTAATTTAAATATGTCAGCATGAGACCTCATTCTATAATATTTCTATGATTAAATGACTGACAGAGAGCCAACCTCTATCAGCCCATCCCTGTGTTCACGTCATAGTCAGTAAGCTTGCTTACATCATCCAAAGCAACGAGGTCAACCATAACCTTTCTCTTAGATTAAGATTCATTTCTGCTCCTTAGTAAAGGTTGATGACAGCAGAGTTGTGAATAGTTTTAATTGGATACTCTTAACTAAAAACTTTTACTGCTGTTTCGGAGAGCTCTTAGTGTTCAGATGTTTTGTGAATACGGATCCTGATCTGTAGAAAAACAGCACAAATGCTAACAAATGCAATCAATTACAGAGCTTGTGGTTAGTAGATGAGAGCTGAAAACAGTTTTGTCCATTTGGAACCACAAATTTTTTACAGCTTCCTTCTGCATTAACAAAGATGGGACATGACATGTGTATCACCCCAGTCTGAAAGAAACCTTATATAAGGGTACCAAACTTAAAATAAATTTGTCTGATATCATAATGAAGTTTAATGAAAACAAAAAATGTGAACTAATGCCCGTTCTACAGATTTACATGCAGAAAGACTGTGAATGTTGTTTAAAACGTTTAGCAACGTTCTTCAACGTCCATCTTGAAATGGCATGAGGTAGCAAATGATGAAAGAATTTTTATTTTTGGGTGAACTATCACTTTAATAGCCCTCTCATAACACATTTATTTGTATGGTTTTATCATACATAAGACATCAGTTTCCCAGACAGAGATTAGGATTAACCAGGACTAGGCCTTATAAATTAGGACATTTAAGTCATTTTAAAAATATAACACAAAAAAATCTTGAAACAAAACAATTGCACTGAAATATGTAAAGATGTGTCATTAAAAGTTGTTTTCGATCAAGAAGCCCTAGCATTTAAATTTGTCTGGAACTAGGCTTAAGCCCTGTCTGAGAAACCATTTATTTAGCTTTTTTTACAGGATTTCCTTATTAAATGTTAAACATTTAAGACCACTGAAGCACATGAACAAACATTAAACAAACAATTATGATGTTATCATTAGCAGGTATGAAAAATGAACACCCAATAAACTCATCTGTGCTCATCTATTATTGAGCACAGATCAACAGGAAAGGGTGTGGAGAGGGTGTTTTAATTGTGTTTTGACCATTAAGATGCCAAAAGGTTTTGTCAGAAGGCATAAATGATTCTTGAATGAGAAGTAGCAAATGCATCATAAAATAAATGCTTCCAAATGGACAAAGTTGATCACGGCTTTTCATTTAATATTAACACTAATATTAAGCTGTATATTGTGCGCCATATTTCTAAATCAAACCCAAGTCAAAATATGACATTATTTAACACAACATGGCCACAGATCATTTTAACAACAAGACATTTTCTTGTTAAATGTTTTATGCGTAATGCTTTCTGTATTATTGTAAATTGTGCTGTGTATGATATTCTTTTGTCTTTTGTTCCCTTTTAAATTGTAGTTATACTTTTGGCACCATATGCTTTAATAATGCATATTTCAAACGGTCTCAAGACTGCATGTATTGTCACGAGGACCAATGAGATATGACGATATCGATGTGTCGCCATATTTGAACTCATATTACAAAAAAACATTACGTCTACCCAAATCTTGCTTATTACCCTACATGGTTAAACTGCGCAGTATTTGAATGAACTTCTATTGTATTACAGTCCTTCACGTGCATTACGCTCTCAGGCGTCCTGTCAGTTGGTAATACAAAGAATTTCCAAATCAAGTGCAGGTGGTAGATCCTTTTCCTATCTTGCTCCTAAACTTTGGAATAGTCTTCCCTGCACTGTCAGGGAGGCAGACCTACTCTGTCAATTTAAAACTAAACTAAAGATATTTTCAATCTTGCATACACTAGACTTCCATAATATAAATTCCTGAGGGTTTAGGCTGCATTAGTTAGATCAACCGGAACCAGGACGACTTCCAATAACAACTGATGTACTTGTTGCATCACAGAGTGCAGAACAGTACTCTACTCTCAGCCAGTCTTGTGTCATTGTTCTGAGTTTACCACATTGGGCAGGATGCAGTAATGCCCAGACCTGATGGTAGAGCAGAGAGTGGGAAGCGGCAACCTGACAAGAGCTGAGATGATAGAGCTGGATAAAGATGGATGCGGCGACTTGACACGTCTTCACTACAAAATTTCAAATGCTATAAGATTATCTGTGGTATTATAATCTATATATATCTATCTATCGATATAATTTAGCCTTGTTGTGCAAGCACTGTCGAGCTTGTGTAGAGGCAGCAGCAATTTTCAGAGGGGAACTGGCATCCCCTGTCTGGGCATGGGTTCTCCTGAGGATTTTTTTTCTCGATTGGAGTTTTGGCTTACTCGCCACCGTTTGCAAACTGTTTCGCACTATTTGCCTGGCCGGGGGGACTGCATTAGAATACAAACTTTAAAGTTTTACATAATTAATATTGCATATAGGAATTTAAAGTCTGTTTGATATTTGACCTGTGTTTCTTTCTCCTTTATCTTAAATGTGTGCTTTCACTGTGTGTCCGTGTCTGTTTGTGTGCGTGCGTGCTTGTCTTTTTGTGTGTGTGTAGGTGTGTGCGCGTCCGTGTGTCTGCGCGTCCATGTGTGTCTATGTGTGTTAGTACGTGTGCACATAGTGTGTGAGGAATGTTTTGTATGTGGGTATGTCTGTCTTTTGTGTTTTCACCTTTTTCTTGTTTTTACAGGTATAACTTTAATATGTTTTGCTTACAATTTTGTCTCATGCACAGCTGCTTTGTAACAATGAAAATTGTAAAAAGCGCTTTTAAAATAAAGAGTTTGAGTTGAGATGTGTTTTTATATTATATTTGATTGCTTTTGGGCAGAATTATTAATGTTGCTTTAAAACATGTTATGGCTGAAATTAAAATAATTAAAACTAGTTATTTATACAGGAAAATATTAAACTAAATGATTCCCGAAAGCACTGGTTTTACTGCACATAAATGAGGGAGTGGCGGCTGTGGCCAGAAATGAGTGGTTCTCAATGGACAACACTGATCTCATCTCCTAATATGTTAAAAGCTCTTTGCTAATGTTAATGAACAGCAGTTTACTCCTTCCTAATATGTCACATGATGTGGCCAGACATCTTCTGTACTGTATGGGACCAGATTCCAGCTAACAGTACCATTACAAGCTCGTGAAGGTAAGATTGCACTGTTATGTACATCTTAATATACTTTTTATAAATAATGTAACATGCTATGTTTTTGGATTTAGATGAATCGTCTTTAGTTGTAAACATTTTTTACTGCATATAAATCTGGCACCTTTTTCACGTGTTTATTTAACTTCATTTAAAAGCAAAAGAGGATTTAAACTTTGATTTTCTCAAATACGGATAACCTAATCATTGATTTAAAAAAATGTCTATATTCGACCAAACCTTGGCTTGAAAAAACTGTGTAGTCTCATTCTATTGTGTTATTTGTTAAATTCCAAATAACGTTTTGTTTACTTTGTACTCCTAGGTGTGGCATTTACATCAGAAGACAAAACTTCAAAATAAGAAGAAAGCATTGTTTCGACCAAATATTGATCTGTTTTAAGATGACGGAGACCCTCTGGTCAGTGTTGAACACGACTTGTGTTTCCAGCAATGCTTCTGATCTACACAAAAACATCACCAATGTTAACTCTGAAGACCAACTGACTGCAAACTTCATCTACACATTGATCGTCACGTGCGTTGAGCTTCCTCTGGTCTGTTTAGCTGTTTATGCAGTTTACGTTCTCGTGGAATCCGGTCAAGCCGCTCCGATCTTTGTCATAAATCTGCTCATTTCAGATCTGGTGCAGATTGTCAGTTCATTATGGATAGACACATCTCTGGTGCTGCACTGGCCTTTGTTACATCCTGGATTGTATATGTTTTTTTTGGCTATTCTCACTAACTTGTATTTCATGACATGTATAGCTATAGAGAGATATGTTTTGATCGCTCATTCGGTTTGGCAAAGGTCTCATAACTCGAAGAAATGTCTGGTGTACGTTTCATTGGCCGGTTGGTTTGTATCATCAATCCTGTTATTGTTTCGGTGGGCTTTGAGGTATTACTTTCTTTGGCTTTTGTATATAGTGACCTCAGTGGTTTACGTTGTGATCCTCGTGTGTTTTGCACTTGCCTGCAGGATTCTCTCTCATTCGAGAGCAGTTACATCCCTAAAAAAGCAGTTGGTTCTGGCATCTCTGCTCTTTGTGCTCTTGAGTTACACCTTTTTAATCCTCCCCTATAATATTGTACTGATGCTGTATGTTGTATTTGACACGAAAAAAGAACATTTGATTCAGATCGCTGAGAAACTGCTGATGATAACTCCAGTTGTTGACTGTTTTCTCTACGTGTTCATGAGAAAGGACGCTCCCAGAAGCCTCAGACATTGCTGCCCCCGACTGAAGAGATCTCAGAGTTCAGGAAGCACAACTGTTACTGATGTACGGCATAATCGGGTGTATGAGATCTAGTATTACAGTAGTTAATCTTTGTCCATTCGTTACACTCCACACTCTGTTCCATAACAACACTGTTACATAATGTAACAAAATGTGAAATGCTGTTGTTTATCAAGATAAATTATATTCAGACAAGAGGCGGATACAGAAAGTAGATGATAGGTGGGCCTGCAAAATTGTGGGTGGGCCGGAATAATTCCCATCACCCTTCAACAGATATATATAAAATTTTATTTAAATGTTTATAGTATTAAGGTTGCATGTAGCAATCACATAATGAATGGAAAAGAAACATGCACCTCATTTAAATAATTGAAATTTATAAATGGTTAAACACTTGAAATTGAAATATGATATCTGAGAAAAAAATTATGTTGAAACATCCGTCCATGTTTAATGCGCAAATCCATCAGCGAAAACGGCATATAAAACATTTAAAAAAACATCAGTAAATAATGAAAACTTAAATGATTAAAGTTAAATATTTAACAAAAAAGCTCTTGTAAGAATGACAACTTAAGTCAGTCGCGAATTAACCCTTATAGTCCTTAACAATTCAATTTGAAACTGTTTAAACCTAAATTGGCTTTCCTATTCAGATTGCCATAAAACGTAACTTTTTCCTACTCGTTGGTGGAAAACTTACATGTTGACATTGTCCATATTAAAAGGTTTACAGGTGCAATAAATGCGCGTTTAGAAGATGTGTCCGACACCCAGCAAGCAGGTCAGAGCTGTTTTTGATTTCATGTAACTGTTAATTTCACAACAAGATCCATTGCAGAACCCGCAGACGCACCAACAGAAAAGTATTCCAATAATTTCTGTGTGAATAAAAAATATTTTAATTGAAACCATCTACAACTGAAAGTCTACAAATAGCAATTCTGGTCATAACTATTATTTTTAGTACGCTTATATTTGTCACTACCGCCGGTGGCAGCTCACCGCCGCCATGACACGTTATGCGTCAACAGTCGGAGCGGTTTAGTAGACTCATGTTTGTTACGAGCCTGTCGGAGGCGATTTTAATTTTTATAAAGGTTTCTTGTAAAAGTAAACTTGGTGTGCCCCGCAGGAATATGTCTGAATACGTTACAAAAAATGACATATTTAATGTGGACGACTTTAATTTAATAACATTAAAACGGAAGCCGGCTGAAGCACACATGCTGCCATTTGCAATCGACTGATTGGATGTTGCATTTTATCTTTATTTCCCGGTGCCTCGGTGTGTGTTTCTTCAGCATCATTGTCTAGATGTGATTTTTAGAAAAATGGCCGCATGTTTAGCAGTTTAGCCATGTTTAAATGATCAGAAAGAGAATCAGACAGCGATAATGGCGCGAAGCGTAAAGGCCGTAACATAACTGATTTAGCACATTCTTAATAATATGTGGATATTATTATTAATAAACAAACAATTCAAATGTTTTTATTTTATTTATACTATTCAAATTTAGAATAAAGCTTAAAATTAATATTTAATAATATGAATAATACATTTCGGTATATCCCACCGCGATGCAGACAATAATGTAAACATGTTTTTTTTCAGCTTTAGTTAGTGCATGTGTAAACGTGTAAATATCTTCATTCTTAACACCTCATAGTATTAAATATTTGAATGATATGTGTCTACCATTAGGTAAAATTCTAAACATCTTAACAGCTGTAAAGTGATATAATGATCATAACGTGCTTTAGAGTAAATGTGACGATGACAACCAAATCATCATAATCATGGAAGATTATTTTTAATGAGTTTTTATTGAGATATAAAATATTGATCTTACCTGTACTCCTCTAGTCTTGGTAATGGCACAACTATGATAAAAAACTGTTCTTTTATAATGATCTGGGCCCGTGTGTTTATTGAATGACGTAAGAATGATGACATTTTACTCTTATTCTTATTCTTACACTTAAGAATGAGTTATTCATAAAGGTTCATAAGTGTTAAGACTATAGGTCTCAGCTCCTAAATTATTTAAAAGAGCTGAAGAGGTCTCCTAGCTAAGAGTAACAAGATCGCAGTGCAGAGGCAGATACCATGGACCTCAAAACAAAGAAACAATGTGTTGGAATGATATGATGACAGGGAGTTTATGAAATAATATAATAATATATATTTTAAAAAGTTAAATCCATTTTTTAAGGATTTGCAGCTTTGGTACTTTCTTTATATTCCGCTGTAAGAGTAATAGGATTTAATTCAGCAGCTTAATTATTTAAGTTAACTTTTAAAAATCAACTAGAAGTGTGTGAAACCGAGCGAAAAATGGATACATATTTGTCTTGCAAAATAAAATTGGAAACTGCATTTTTTACTTTTGCATCTCTGTCGCCATCTCTGTTTGAAAAATTAAATTGATGGTTACAATGTGTATTTAACAACATATGGGTTGAAGTCAAGTTTATTTTACCCAAACAAGTTATGGATTGCAGCTGTAAAAAACTTTACTGAAAGTTGCTTTTAGATTCTTTATAAAAGTCTAATACTCCTGAAATAGTCCTACTTCTTATTACGAATTTTTTGACACTAAAGTCTAAGTTCAAGATTATTCTTAAGGCCTTTTTGAGGTCTCACATACGGTATTCACAAAACATCTTAACGTGCTTGTTTATTGTTTTGTACTGTTATATGAGATCTACTTTGTCACAAAACGAGTGGAAGTAGAACCCAGATGCAGGCCGCAGTGGTATTTCAAACGGTCTCAAGACTGCATGTTTTGTCACAAGGACCAATGAGATGTGAAGTTATCAATGTGTCGCCAATTTTGACCTGATATTACCAAGACCATTACATCTACCCAGATGTCTTTTTTATATTGTAATTGGTGCTTTGGAATAACTATTAACGTTGCATTAAACATGTTATGGCTGAAATTAAGTTAATTCAAACTTCATTATTTCAACAGGAAAATATCAAGCGAAATGATTTCCAAAAACAATTGTTTTACTGCACATAAATGAGGGAGTGGCGGCTGTGGTGAGAAATGAGTGGTTCTCAATGGACAACACTGATCTCATCTCCTAATATGTTAAAAGCTCTTTGCTAATCTTAATGAACAGCAGTTTACTCCTTCCTAATAAGTCACATGTTGTGGCCAAACATGTATGTTTTTTTTTTTTTTTTATTACTTACTGTATATCAATGTGGTCTCAAAGTGTTTTACATTAGTGTTGTTCTTACTTCTGCATTTAACCAAATGTGGACAAACCCAATCGTTGGTTTTAGAAAATGTCCATATTTTACCCAACCTCGGCTTAAAAGAACTGTGTAGTGTCCTTTGTTAAATTCCAAATTATGTTTTGTTTTCTTTTGACTCCTATGTGTAACATTAACATCAGAAGACAAGAACTTAAAATGAGAAGAAAACAACATTTGGACCAAATATTCTTGATCTGTTTTAAGATGACGGACACCCTCCGGTCAGAGTTTAACACGATTTGTGTTTCCAGCAATGCTTCTGATCTACACAAAAACATCACCAATGTTAACTCTGAAGACCAACTGACTGCAAACTTCATCTACACATTGATCGTCACGTGCGTTGAGCTTCCTCTGATCTGCTTGGCTGTTTATGCAGTTTACGTTCTTGTGAAATCCGTTCAAGCCGCTCCAGTTTTCGTTATAAATCTGCTGATTTCAGATCTGGTGCAGATTGTCAGTTCATTATGGATCGACACATCAAAGGTGTCTAAATGGGCTAAATGGACATCTCCTGGATTGTATATGGTTCTTTTGGCTATTCTCACTAAGTTCATGACATGTATAGCTATAGAGAGATATGTTTTGATCGCACATTCAGTTTTGCAAAGGTCTCATAACTCGAAGAAATGTCTGGTGTACGTTTCATTGGCCGGTTGGTTTGCATCTTTAATCCTGTTATTGTTTCGGTGGGCTTTGAGGTATTACTTTCTTTGGCTTTTGTATATAGTGACCTCAGTGGTTTATGTTGCGATCCTCGAATGTTTTGCACTTGCCTGCAGGATTCTCTCTCATTGGAAAGAAGTCACATCCCTAAAAAAGCAGTTGGTTATGGCATCTCTGCTGTTTGTGCTGCTTAAGCATTCAAGTTTGTGAAATGTTCACCAGTTCCCGACTCCTTCCTTCGCTACTTTGAATTACAGTCTGTTTGAACCCAAGGCATCTTTTAGCGCTTGGATGGCTAAGGTATGCTCTCTCTCTCTCTCCAGCACACAAGTGAAAGTCACGTATGCTCCTTCTCCTGCTCTCCAAGCTGCCGCGTGGGTGTGCCACGTGCTTTTCCAGGAGGATTGTCAAATAAGTGACTAAGAAATTTTTTACAAAACAATTTTATATGTTCGGAAATTTTTTTCCCAAACCTGTACGATCGCTACGTAATACCCCCAGCTCGTTTTTTGTCAAGTCGACCATGTTAAGCATGAGAAGACAGCACGTTTAACATTGTAAAGAAGTCAGAATGCATGGCACATCGTTGCAGCACCCCATTAAAGAAAAAAAACGTCCATGCAAGCAATTCTGTCTGACAACCATTTCAGTTCACGTCTCTCCTCAGCCCACAAAAGCTGACGTTCTCTCAGAAGGTCCACTTGTGGCTGGGATCCACAGAACATACTTTGACAAGATGTTTAGTGCAGGGAACTGAGAGCATGTGACCACTCTATGATGTCAAAGGATGTGGTGAACAGCGGTCGACTGTCGTTAAAGACGCTTTTATTCAGTAATTTACTCCTGTCTTTCTCTGACAATTTAAATTGATCCAGACACTGCATTAATATAGCGCACGCATGTCTCTCTCTCTCTCTCTGCGCTGGTTGATGCTTGATCACATCACATGTTATGGTGTTTTTGCTAACGGGGACGGGGGAACATGATCCCCTTAGATTCTGATCTGTCCCCTCAATCTCCCTACGAAAGGCGACAAACATCGGTAAATTGGAGGATTAAACTGGGTTTCCGCTATGAACACTAGCACTTGTGGCATACAGGCCCAGAGCTCCTCAATTCTTTTGCCGTCAATGCTTCAGAATCGGATCGGGGCTGACGCACAATAACAACCTACCGGTCACCATTACTTTGTACCCACGTTCTCACTACACTCTGTTCTGTTGTCAATGAACACACACGATGGCGCTGCCACCGAGGTTTACGTTCTCTGTGCTCTCTGTGTGCTGCTGCTAACCTGCTACGACTCCTGGGCCTGCCCCCGGGTTCCTATGAAGAGCTCTTAGTAGCGATAACCATACTGATCATATGCCATCGTCTATAAGCCACATAAGGCAACGAAGAGACAAAAAACAATCACCTCGTCTAGATTTTCATAGAATAACTATTCATTTTATCAAGTGGTTGAGATAATCTTATGTTGATGTCAGAATTTTGTCAATTATTTTAATCTAGAAAAGTTTGACTAAATAACAGCACATCCAAATCCCACATTTTGCCTTATAGGAGCAGTTCACTTCGCAATTTGCCCCCATTGCCTTTTCATAGTACGAATAAAAATTACTGTGGAAAGTCAGATTTTCTGATTTATGAATTTACCATTTCTCGGTATGTGTTTAAGTAAAATTATTTTATATATATGTTTTAGTAAAAAATATTGCTTTTATGTACAGAAAATGTAAATGGTATGAACGGACAGGTCATGTAAGGGATGTTCCCTTACAGAAAAGACACAAGAATTTCCCATGTTTTACATGTGTGAATTTTTTTTGTGTTTTGTGGATTACCCTGTTTGGGTCCTGTTTCCATTTTCATTTCTTAAAAACATTCTCTATCCATCTGATCATCTGTGATATCTTCTTCCGTTGCTGTTATGTCACAACTGCAGTAAAACCGAGTTCATATTCATGTTTAAACAACACAATGCCAATGATTTACATGAATTTAAGATTCAAATTGTTCAAAATGTTATAAACAATTTCTGTTATTCTGGTATAATATTGTTATTATTATTATGGTTTCCTGTAAAGCTACTTTTCAACAATGCAAAATTAGCTGCTTTAGAAATAAATGAGAGTTTATTTGAATTATTATTTGAATAATTATGTAATGACTAGAAATATTCCATAACATTCGCTGGTCGCACAGAAACATGTCTGTTTAAGGTGAGGAATTGGCTGACACTTTTGCCAATTTTCTTTTTGCTAAAGTTTCAGAATAGTTTCATCATTATGTCAGACAAACTCACATATTTTTCAGCTAGTCTGTTTTTACCCACAAACTCACAATCACAAATGGAGATGTGTGTGTGTGTGGCGCTTTAATTCCCTTAAAGGTGAAGGTCAGTATTGTCTCACTTATACCTCCAAAAATGTCCTTACTTAAACATACTGTCTCTCTCCCTGTTGAAAATATAAACAGTGCAAAACATAGTTCGGTCATGAGAAATGAAGTTGTAGATAAAAACCAAGCGGCAGCTTTTATTCTGTTTTAAGATTATGTGTCTCAAATCTTTGAACTTGTATATATCTGTGTGGTAGTTGACTGGGCATGTCCAAATTTGGTTATCCAAGACCATGTCATATATACTAACTAACAGACACACATTGTGTAACAGGCTGGTCTGTTGGGCGTTGATATGTAGACAAGAACAGATATTTTAACATTGTAATAATTTATATAAATTTAACACATATGCATATTTGAGCACAGTGTTAGATGTTTTCGAGATCTCCTCTTAGTCCTCCTGAGACTGTTTTTTAGCTCTTCATTTAATCTCACTGCTGTCCTAGAACACTTAAAACATTATAGAGATGATATTTTTTCTTCTGGACTCTTCGCTTGAAAGTGCATCTCTCTTTTTCTCTCTCTCAAATGCAGGGGCTACAACGATCGTGTTCATATCAGCATGAGAGCTTTACCTCTCTCTTTCTTTCTCTCAGCTTGGACAGAGGTAAATTTAATATACCACTCTCTCTGTCCTGCTGGGACACACAGCCATTAAACAGACTCGATTTACCTCTTAAACTCTGTGTGTGTGTGTGTGGGGCCCTCAAAGCAACTTTAGATCTTTTGCTGTTGATCTTCTTTTTCCTTGATTTTATTGCCGCCTCTGTGTTGCCCACGGTAACAAGCTGTAGTTTAAAGCCATCCGCTGTCCTCCTCTGGGCTGCTGTAGAGCGCTGACCTTTCCTTAAAGACCATATAACATTGTATATCATGCATTATGACTTCTTTATTCTTCTTACACTTGAACTCGCTGGCTTCTCATGTTTAACATGGTCAACTTGTTACAAAAAAAGTTTGACGTATGACATAGTATATCCCCCAGCACTCCATCTTGTTTCGGAAAGTTTTTATGAGTCGGGATCCCTGTTTCATGACAGGGACCCGATTCCTTTTTTGGGCTATTCTCCCGGAAAAGCACATCCTCCACAAGGCGAAAGAAATAGCCCGCCCACCATCAAGTTTGGCTGCGTTACGTCAAGATTGGCTGCGCTGTGGGCCTGCCGCTGCAGCTCATTATTCTTACCAAAGTGAGAGTCATTGGTAAGTCAAACTAAGCCATACGTCTGTATTTTTTGGCAATCGGCATGAACGTGCATAATTTAATCTACACAAAGGATTTAATGCGATGATGTATGGTGTGCTCTCACTGTAGTTCCATGCCTCCTGCCCGCCTCGTCATTTTCCGGAATAATTTGTACTGCTATCTCTCTTTTATAAATTTGATCAAACTAAAAACACATCAAAGATACAACATACGCAATACGACTGTATAGGTACTCGATATTAATATGCAGTAGCGGTGTTAACCACTATGCAAACCACGCAAATGTGTAGGGCCCCACAAGCTTGGGGGCCCCCTAGTGGCCAAAAGCGGTAAAATCATTTAATGGTTGCTTTAGTTGTTTGTGGAATGTGAGTTCACCATTGTCTAGAAAGTAAGCACTGATGTCTTGAGTGTTCTTTACTAAGATTAATTAATTGCTATAACATTTACTTGATCTGTGTTAATGCTATTTAGTTTAAATATCTATTGATGACTTAAATCATACTTCACTATTAAATGATCAAAATTGGCCCCACAATTTTTCGGGTAGTGTTCCCTCTCCTGGCAGAGATACACAGTCATGAAACGCGCATATCAAATATTTGATTCCAAAACAAAGAATGTTTATTCTTATACATTTTTAGTATGCATTTGTGGGGGGCCCTGGGTCTTAACTTTGCTCAAGGCCCCCAAAATGATAAGCACGCCCCTGTTTATATGAGATTGGCAGAAACTGTGTGTGTTCCCCGATCTTTAAAATCTTGTCTGATCGTTTGTTGACATGTATTAGGATGCTGTTGTTCAAAGCATCACTGATCTCCACCATATCTACAGTATAATATCCAGAATATAATGCAATATAAAAAATATAAGTGATAAATATAACACCCTGACATGTTCTCAAAACATTTCTAAATTCAGTCAAGCAGTACATCAACCTTTTATTCCCACTGCTAGGTATAGATTCTCCACTGATCTCGTGTCCACCTGCATCACATCAGAATCTTGCAGTTTAACTCACCATGAGCCGCACCAGAAGATGATCACTGTTGTTGCAGAAGGCACGAGTGCTCACATCTGTGTCATCGTTAATTCGCGTCTGACCTGTAGGAAAACAGCATGAAGTTGTTTGTGTCGCCTCTAATGAGCTCAGATTGAAGGGGGGGCTTTTGCGTTTTCACCACGTCAGCTTCGATGAGCTGACGCATTCATCAGCCATTAGCCCTCTTCTCTCTCTTATTTCATTATCCCCTCACTCGGACCAGAGAGAATCAATGTTTCCTCATTAACAACGCTCTTATTGAAATGAGCAGCAAACGGACGCTTAATGTGGCATAATATGGCACAGCTGGTGATGAACGCTTTCATAGAGAGAGATCAGCAGGTGGAGCGGGAAGGTGGTAAAGGACACGCGAGAACACAAATTGTGATACTGAAAGCGGAAATGTGAAAATATAATGGCGGAAACAAACAACACTTTGATTAGAAAAATGTTTTGCTTTTGAAGAGCTTTGTTATAAGATACACCATAAAGTGTATACGGTATAAAGACTTTCATGCAAAGTGACCAATCACAGTTTAGTTGACATTCTGTGGGCGTATCCGGGCCTACTCCGGTTAGATTATACCACCCAACAGGACCGCATCTAAATCCTTGTAACCCAGATCGCTCCCTAGGAAATGAAACAGCTCATAAAATCTCAAGTACTTTAACAAGAGCAACATAAACACTCATTACGAGCTACTTGTAGAATTAAACACAGGCAGACGTAAGACACAGAGAATGCCAGAGCAAAGATTAACACCGAGAACCCTGCCAGAGTCAGAATGACATCACAGTTGACGTTCACTGACGTACAGTAATTTTGTATTTTGTTGTCTTATTTAAAAGAAGCAATGTCTACTGTTGAGTTCATTGAGAACTTATGAAGAATAATCTGACATCAAACAACCCTGAGACCCTAAACCCTGATAAATACATCACGTCAATGAGATTTGTGTTAATACAGCGAATGTGAAATAGACATCAGTTTACATTTTAAAGGGGCTGTGTGTAATTTTGGTGGATCCATTGGTAGAAATGCAATATATACAAACTATGACTTCAGAGGTGTATTAAGACCTTACACAATGAAGCGTTACTTTTTATTACCTAAGAATTTTTATCGACATACACCACAGGTCCTTTTACATGGATTTCGCCGTGTTGTTTCTACAGAAGCCCTATATGGACAAACTGCTCCACAGAGCGCGTTTTATAAATGTGTTATCTCCTTCAGCAAAGAAGCAAATTGACGACATCATAGTACTGTGTCAGGCGCCGTAGTAGTTTGAAAGGGAGGCTGGAGTGAGCCGTTGGCTGTAGTTTGCAACCTCGCCACTAAATGCCGCTAAATTTCATACACAAGAACTTAAAGATGGTAAAGTCAAGTCGATTAGACTCAAAATGTGGGGTTATTTCAACCCATAGATGGGTGAAATATGGGAAAACTTAACTGTTGGTTTAAATAAACCTATCTTATTTAACCCAACAATTGGTTTATATTATACATTTCTTTTATAAAAATGTAATGCGTTGCATGTCTTCTGAATTATGAACTGTAAGTATTACGCTTATAACTGTGTTGTGTTTGATTTTAACTCGTAACCAAATGAATTCCGTCATTTTGTCTTGCGTTTCGTTCGGGCTACATAATGGCATGTAATGCCCACTTTTCACGCTCTGAGTAAATTGTAATGGATAAAATATATTAATATTTAATCGATCTTTTTAATTTGGAAAATAATGTGACATTACAGAAGTCAAATTGAACAAAAGTAGAAAAACAGAAAGCACCAGAAGTTATTCTGAGGTCACATCTTCTATCAAGACCAGTAATCACATGTGGTTTATTTTGTCAACCATGCGCAACACATGTGGAAACAATCTAAGGGCCTTTAAAACCTCGTCTTTATTTCAATGAGGGTAACAGATAGAAGTGAACAAAGACGTCTATTGAGACTGATCAACAGCTGGGTGTTTTATTAAAGTCTGCTGTAGTTATTCCTCATCGCACAAGACCTAAACAACGCTCTGTTTTTAATTTACGACGCAAAAGGTTAGACGGGGTTAGAAGTGTGAATTTCAGTTTTCTGCATCTCGTCTTTCTTTTCAGAGCATTGCCTCCTGGGAAGAGCACAGGGTCTCTCTCTTCCTCTTTTCACGCTTGCGTGTGCGCTCTGATGTTGTGTTGATGTTATGATGCCACACCCCCGACACGGAAGTAATTAAAAGTTATGAGTTTGGAAACTTGACAAGCACACGAGTGACATTTTGATGGGAGGAATGTCGCAGCGGTTGCCGTGACGCTTCCGGGCCTCTCCTCTCCCTCTTGAGTCGAGAGATGCTTGTGATATACAGCGCTCTTCACTACAGATGTCATGGCATAAGAGAAGAGCGGAGAGCTGCTGAGAGGACAAGATGAATAGAGGGAAAAACTAGAAAGAGAAACGAACGAAGGGAGGGAAGAGGACTTTTGCATCTATGTGTTGGAACAGAAAGAAGGATTGCGTGGGTGTTTTACTGACAGGACATTTTTTCCACTCTGTCACACAAACACTGATATGAATCTGGTCATGGAGCCGGTGCAGAAACAGGCTGCTGATAGAAATATAAGATAGAGGAGGCGAGTCTGACTATGCTTGTATGATACAGAGAGGACAGTGATGCTTTTGCGTTGCTTCAGAACGATGTTAGACTCGTAAAGCAGTAGTTCACTTTAAAATGGACACACATTGTAATGAAAGTAGAAACCGAGTACGGCTCACAGGTTCCTAAAAGCGCAATTAAAGTGCTACAAAATAGTCCACGCTACTTTTTACATCAGTGTCATGTGCTCATTCTGCGAAATTTACATAAGGTTTAGAGCATGTTGAAAAAACATATTTCTCTTTCATATTCGTATAAACTCATTTGTACATTTTTGTGCATTTTGCTCTCACGCAAAGGGGCGGGGTTAGGGGTGTGGCTTCATAATTCCTTTTTTCTTGTAACCATTTGTTTTTGAATTCATATGAATTAACCACCTCGTAAAATAGTTACGGATTTCCGTGAGATCATGTCAGCACTGTTAACAAAACATTTTCTACATTTTATAATCTCTTGGCCACTGCTGTCGCTAAGTGTACTGGCAAAAGCAACTACTGTTTTTCTGAACACCTCCGAACATCTTTCATTAGTCAGACTAACAGATAGTCCCACCCCAAGCAATTGGTTTAGCCGGTGTTGCTGTGTCGAGCTGGGCAGGACGCGTAAACAATCATTTTATTACATCAAGCTTTTTATTTTTGAAGGTATTAACCTACAAATTCATTAGACTATCATCATCCGGGTTGCACAGAAGAGTTATTTAACACATCATTGCTATAATGTCAGTGAAAAGACACTGTCTCCTGAAGCGCTGTGGATGTGAGTGATTTCTTAGAAGTGAGTGGTTTTGAGGTCTGTCACAGCCTCAGGTCACTGCATTACTGCAGTCGTGCCAAAAAGAAAAGTTTAGAAAAAAACCTGTCATTGTTTACTCAATGTCATACCATTCCGACTCTGTGTGCTTTTTTGTGGAAGGCAAAATCTTTCTCTCTAAATAATGAATATCCTTCCTGCAGCTTTTTGACAGCTATAATAACAGTTCACAGTCAGCACATCCGTCAAAGGTCATTAAACATTAAACTTTTATCCAAAGTGACTCGCTGCAAAATACATTCTAAGTAGGCACCTCATCTGTATGTTTGCCCTGGAAGTCGAACCCGTGACCTCGGTTTTGCTAGGACCGTCAGTTGAGTTAAACATTTAACATTCAGACAAAGTAAACAATGACAGAATGTTCATTCGGGGTTTCATTCAATTTCTACATTAGACTGAAACTGCTGTTCTTTGTACTTGGACTGAAACTGCTTCTCTCTCTCTCTCTCTCTCTCTCTCTGTCTTTCTCTCGCTTTCTCTCGTCCCACAACTAAAATCCTGCTCTTCACTTTACTCTACAACCACTTTGATATCAGCTCTGCTCCACATTTCATATTCTGTTTATTCTCTCTCTCTCTCTCTCTCTCTCTCTCTCTTTCTCTCTCTCCTTCCCTCTTTCTTCGTCAAGCTTATTCTATCAATCTTGAGGGTGCTTGATTTTTTATTGTTGACATTCTAAACTCTCTCTCTCTGTCTGTGAAAGTGAGAATGACTTTAGCATCTCTTCATCATGTTCTATCTTGAGTGCATCACCGTCTCACACACGTTTTTTTCCTCTAACACGTTGGGCATTCCCTAAACTTCAAATGTTATCACATTTCCAATTCTTTGTGGTTGCCATGGAAACGTAAATCTCCCAGGACTTTCTGTGAGCAGACACACGCTCCAGTCAGTTTTTTAAAATACACGGTAACACCTCTGTGTGGGTAGTTTTATCATTATAATAATGCATTAATTATATAACAATATTTTTGTATACTTTTTTATTAATTATTATTATTATTAATCATATTTTAAATATGTTGACTATTAAAAATAACAATAATACATTTATGAAATGATTAATATTAATATTTTATTAATTTATTTATTTATTAATATACAATTTTTTTTTTTAAGTATCACATTTCTGAAAGATATATTTAAAACTTCTTTTGATTTCCTACAGGGTCATTTACTTATTGTATTTTTATTAACCGTGCTTAAAAAAAATATTTACCTGTATTTGTTTGGGAGACGCTGTTATCCAAAGTGGAAATATATTCAAACTATAAATTTTGTCTGTATGTTTGTTCCCTTGGACTTAAACTCCCTCTCTCTCTCTCTCTCTCTCTCTCTCTCTCTTCTCTGACTGTCATGTATAAATACAGTATAGGTTGAAATAAGGGCAGTAATTCCTTGATAATGGAGCTCTTCAGATGAAGCGCAGTCAGCGTGTCCTTTAAACCCCGTTAGATTTGCGGGACGGCCGTCACAAAGTACCAGCGGCCCAGTTCAGTCTTCGTCTGAGTCCGTTGTGCATAAGAGAGAAAGTGAAGCGTGTGCACTTCTCTCCCGAACTGGGTCGTCTGCATCTCTCTATTTCACATCTCTGATTCTTCTGATCTGCCCTGGAGCCGTGAGCGCTTGCCGTCTGTGGCACTGATGCATACACGCATAGAGAACCAAGCATTATTTCTCATAAGGATTCGGCTGGAGATGAACGACCTGCCCGTAGGGTCACTAAAATCCCAAATGAGATCTCTTTAACATTCAGTTGTTTTACCAAGACAGCACTGGGATTTAATGAAGAACAAATGGAGACTATTGAATAAAGGGTCAATGTCATCAGTCACACGCTGTCATGTTGCTCTAAACTTTTCTTTTATCTTTACATTAACATTTATGCTTTTAGCCGAGGCTTTTATACGAAGCGAATGAGATGTGAAACGTAAGTGAGGCATTCTTTAAAGTTAAATGTTTATTATATTTTCCCCACGAGATATTCAGCTCACCATAAGCAAAGTATTTTACAAGGGATCAGCTAAACACTGAAGAACTGCAGGTTCATAGCAACTTGATATTTACAGAAATAACATTATTGCACAGTCATGCTGTAAATGATCTGTAATGGAAAAAATTATGTGTTGTATAACCGGAAAGGCACAAAAGTTAACCTTCATGGGTATCACCCCAGCGACAGAAAAGGTACAACTTTAAACCTTTTTTCTGACAGTGTAGCATTAATATTTAATGTCCGTAAAAATAATGAATGATGTACTGGCAGAAAATTCCCATTTCATTTTCTGTTGTTTTTATAATTAATTTTCCATGGATGTCCAAGTCCTTAAAATATAAATGGATTTTGGCTGTCATTTTTTTTAGCAATCATCGGCTGGAAAAAATGATTTGAAAGTGGTTTCAGCGATATCTTCTCATGTAATCATTACAAATAGGTTAATAAATAGCATGATCACATTGAATGCGAGTTAATGTTCAAACTAATTTTATGGGCTATAGTGGAACATTTCTTTGTTTTCCCTTCTTGTGTCAGTCTTGCAGTCTTGTGTGTCTCCCTCTCTGTCATCAGTTTTCTGACAGATATTCAGAGTGAAACAGAAAGTGTTTCGTGCGTGTATGTGCGTAAAGAACAGTGTGCATGAGTTTTGGTTGAGGACAGAGAGACTGTAATAAAGAATGACTTGATTAGGTCAGGTATTCACAGTCACAGAGAGAGAGAGAGAAAGAGAGAGAGAGAGATTCCCTTACAGTAAGCTGAGGGCCCTGTGATTAGCACATGTGATTAGCATCTGTTAGAACTGATTACACTCTCCAGTGTTGTCGCTAATGCTAACATCAGTCCCGTCGCAGTGTCATACCTCTAACCAACAGCATCTTCAAATAAAGGATTTTCTTGTTCCTTGGATAAAAGCGTCAGCCAAATGCATAAATGTAAATGTAAATGTTCAATGTATTATTTACTGCCCGTGCTGTCAAATGAGATTATAAATGTTATTAATGTTAAGGCAAAGTCACTTTAAGACAAAACACACTAATGTGTAATGATGGTAATGCTTTTGAGCACCTGTTGTCTATCTAGGTAACAAGCATAGAAGTACAGCTCAAACCGTCCCTCTACACCAGTAGCTGTACATAAATAAAGAATATAAATTGGTTATTTGTTGGGTACTGCCAATTGTAGGGTACTTGTTTTCTGCCACATACACCAAAACTTTGACCAAATAAGTGTTTGAACATTTTGAGTTGAGTGCATTTAAACCAGTTTTGGCCTCGGGTCATGCACTTACACCTCAACATTGAACACACAAACTTCAACATTGGTAACAATCAAAAACCATCATTCATTAAAAAACTCTAAACACAACAGATAACTAACAGTAACAATGAGGTTAAAGCAAAAAATTAAGCCAGCAAGAACTAAAACTTTAATATAAACACTAAACTTTAAAAGAAAATAAATAAGAAAGACCAAATTGAACATGCTGCAGTGCATCTTGGGAACTTTCAAGCTCTTGCTATATATTGTCATTGTACATTGAGGTAACTACATTTTTACATTAATAGAGGTCTTTTTTTCACACAACTCATATTTATAAGAAAATGAGGAAAATGTTTGGTTACAATGAATGAACTTATTAAAGTAGTTCTGTGAACTTTCATGGAGTTTTGCTCAACCAACACAACAAAATTAGTTGCTTGAACTTTTTTTGTGTTGTGCTTTTACCGTGTATGTAATGTTTACTGTTTAGTTACATTTGTTAAATCAGTTATTTAATTTTATGAACGCAGTGAAGCATCACTAAACTTCGCCTACTCGCGGTGTGTTGGGGGTGATATATCAGTCGTTCTGCACTTCTAAATTCTACAGGGAAGCATTAGACCACCTGGGAATCTTTGGAATACTCGTTTCAACATACTACTTGGGACATATACTAATTGTCCTCTCGAATACTATTTAGGATGGATAGTATGCAGATTGGGACGTAGCATATGAGCTGTTGAATAGAGTTGAATAAATTAATCTTTGATGGGGTGGATTTAAAAAGTATATATAAATGCCTAAGGTTTGAAAAACAATAATAGCATCATTATGTTACCATTAAAAATTAGTCCCATTTACCGCCAGACCACACAAGGGGTAAATAAATAAACACTATACGGTCAGTTGACATCATTTTAAGTTACTTATACATTTGCCAAACCTTCAGACAAACATGAAGGGTGAAAAAAAATGAATCACAAAAATATGGAGATACACGATTTCCACCTGACATCAACATTTCATCATTTTGCACAATGGCTGTGTATCAGTCGCTTGTAGTGACATTTGTCCTGTTTTGTGTGTTTCGAATAATCTAATCATATTTAAACAGTCTTATTTAGACAGTCTTTGGGATTTTTTAAACAAGGGTCAGTAAGCATCCACCCAAAACACCAAAGACGGTAAAAATGTTAAGAAAATATACAAATCTAGTTTGTCTTTCATAAGTGTAAAGGGTCAAGCGTTCAGTACTGATGATGGGCCTGTTTGTGAGTTCTTCAGATGGAATCAGCTGTAAAAGATTTGCTGACACAACAGTGTAAATATTTCTGGAGAGTGTTGATATGAGCGTTTTTCTGGCAGTGAGCGGTGAAGTGCCCTCAGGCTCACGTCAGGGACTCTTTACAAACGCTGTCCATCCAACTAATGCCAACGGACTAAAAATCTAAACTCAACCTCATACTAACCTACATATCAGGACCATACAAACTGGGTGTATGCTAATATTCTCATAACGGTACAGTGATGTTAGGAGATTTCAATACTATGGTGACATTCTTTTTTTTAACCATGCAGTGCAATTTTTTAAATCATAAATGCCTTATTTGGTATTTTATGCAATATTGAAGCCACATTGTTCTATCACAATTTTGTGAACATATTAAGAAATATTCTGCTTTTATATCTCTTCATTCTTAAATACAGTATATACAGTATATGTCTGCATATACAGAAAGCATTTTCAATTTGTAGAAGTTTCAGTTTTCAGAGGAATTGAATATAACAATTTTTCATATACTGTTAAATTTTTACGAATACCATATTTCGTAAAGTTGGATCAAATATGGATATTTCTATAGGTTGCTTTGTCCATATTTTACTCAGCCATGGGTAAAGACCATTTCATCGGATGCGTGTGCGCCTGACCCCCTGTTAACTTCAGGTTTGTGTATGGCTATTGTCTACTAATATATAGATTTGTTTTATATTAATTTATATTAATGTTCATTTGAATTATTATTTTACTGTATAATAATTGTATATAATAAATGATTTGTTGAATTTTGTTGTATGTTAATTTGATTAAATAAAAAAAATGGGTCCTGTATTTGGTCACATTTAAACAACTGTATTGTACATTGACGTCTAACGGTTGTGCTTGGTATCGGAGTCTAAATGAAACAGATTTAACCAAAATTTTGCCAAGTAACGGTTGTTCTCGGCTTCTTTTTGTTGATATCAGAAAGAATCAACAGGCACTCTATTGTTTGGGAATGTGTACCGGAAGTTCAGTTTGGGCTCAGAAAAGTGCTCGTGCGCACAATAACGTTGTGATGAACGTAAAATGGAACCGTCAAATCTGTCTCTAAAGAAGTCACACAAAAAATTACGAGACAATTCCAGTTTTGTCTTTATTTTCTTCATGCATTGCGGCAATTGCACTCCAGTGTATGTTTTATTTTTTGTAGTCAACAAACTTGAGTAATGACAGAATGCAAAGACGCAGGACAAAATAGGGCTGTCAAACGAAAGTTGGCTATTAATTCCATCCAGAATAAAAGTTTGTGTTTACGTGATGTATGTTTGTGTACTGTGCGCAATAATTTTAATAAAAAAATACACCTACTTGCATATATTTAAGAAAAATATTAAAAATGTAATGTGTCATTTAAATTATTGGTAGATGTAAATTAATACATGTACATATTTCCTTAATATGTATACATGTAAGTGTATGTGTAAGTTTTTATAAATATAAAATTGATGTGAACAGAATACAGACATATATTATGTATACAAACATTTATTTTGTATGCGATTAATCAGGATTAATCGTTTGACAGCCATGAAAAAAATCTGGTTTATTGCCTTCGACCTGTAAAACCAGCAGTACTGTGTTGTTTACACAGGAATATGAACTTGATGTCTTTGTTAAAACCTAAGATCTGCAAAGATTTCATTGACTAGTTTGTCCTGTTCCAATTTTCTGCAAATAAAAAATTGTTCTCTAATTTGTAAAAAACATTGTTAGTAGTTCACAGTATGAATCAAAAATGATCTTGAGCACGTTCCTAGAAATAGTAAATTAAGAAAAACTGTAAATATTTGTTTCCTTACTCAGAATAAATTTGCATGTTAATTACATTGTCGTGTACACTCCACATGCTGTCGCACAGTTTTATTTTAGCTCAGGTGTCGAACATCTACACCTTACTCATTACAAACTCCCACTCCTGGCATCACATGGAAAATTATGGGCTGGTGACAGCTGTCGAATCCTCCGCTATAAGTTTGTTTTGAATTATCTGCAGAAATAGGTCATCTCCTACTTTCCTGCTATGTTGAGTCAAACAAAAACCACCTTCATCAACCACCTCTGCAAGATCTTCATGGATCACTGCTAATCTTGTTCACTTTCCCTTCCACTTCACCTCTCTCTCTCTCTCTCTCTCTCTCTCTCTCTCTCTCTCTTTCTTTAGCTCCACCAGAAATGTTGTACAGATGAAATAAATGCGAGATAGAAAACAATGTGGAGATACAGCGTGCTATCATCCATCAGACACGCACAGCCATGTCATCACTCCATCTATCAACACATTCAGGAACACAGTTTTGCTTTCGGAAGGTCAGAGTCATTTATCAATAACAAATTACACGCCACTGTGAGCGTCTACATACCTGTATATGGGCACAAATGCTTTCGTCTTACGAGCGAAAATATTTCATGATGGACTTAAAGTATAGTTCACTCGCATATGAAAATTCTGTCATTGTTTATTCACCGTCATGTCGTTTCAAACCAAAGGTGGATTCGTTCTCTCGACTGAGTCATTGAGAATGTCAGACTCGTACGAATCATTCATTCGTGAATCAGATTATTACTAATCATCTCAGCACGGAGGTCGAAGGTGGGTGTCAAGATTTTGGTGAGTAATGAATAATAACTTTAAAAATGTATTTTTTTCATCACACAAAGCTTTCAGAGGGAAAGTACCTAACAATTTTATGTTTTTTTTAATGTAATTTTGAAGCTTGACAGCCCTGAGCATCCAAGATATCCTGCTTTTTTATTCCACAGAAGAGAGAAAGTCACACAGGTGTATCCTGACACGAGGGTAGACATTTTCATATCTGGGTGAACTATTCCCATAGAAGCACAGTTACACTGTTTTATACTTTTACTAATGGGATTCATAGTAATGCGAGCGACAGCTTGACTCCAGACGCAGACGCATCTGTGACGATTCACATGATTAATGCATGAAGACGCACATGATCTGTGGCGCTCTCTGTATCTGTCACATGAGCTTGTGTCACACACACACAATGTTACGGATCAACACTAATGGCTGTAAGAGTCACTGATGGTATCAGAAGATCAATAGTATTGAAGAGACGTCAGTCACCAGCTTCGTTTACCTGTATGGGTCGGCTGTAATCTTGCACTAATCTCTCCCATCACAGAGCCATCACACACTGTCTTGAGAAAGCGTTCTCACTGGGGCTACAGTGTCGCTTATCAGGAGCAAGATGAGCTCACGTTGAGCTGTTTTTCCCTAAATTATTTCCCATTCAGTTTTAGCGGTGCTTTGCTTGTAGGGGTTAAAGCGGGCGTAACACACTGGGTTTTGCCAATCTCAAATTAATCTTGAGACCTATAGAGTAGTATTGCATATGTCGTATCTTAGAAGTTTATTTAGTTTGATCACATTTATAAAATATAGATACAGCTGTACGATTACTTCCGAAAACATACGGCGTGTGCGGGGGTGAGGGGTAGGCTGAAATAAAGCACATTATCAACAAAACACAGACATCAGTTTCACTCACCTCATGCGGTTTATGTCCGGCATCTTTTATGTGACAATGAAAATTTGTTACAAAACAGTTTTATATGTTCGTAAAAAATCGTTCTCAAACCTGTATGATCACTGGCGGAGTGAATTTAGCACAGAAATACTACGTAATACACCCACCCCATTAAATGCAGCTTGTTAACTATAAAAATCAGCTATTTCAGCTGCCTTACATTTTTAAGTTAAATCAAATTAGCGTTATGAGTCAATTGAACTTAAATGATATTGGACTGATCCCACAAAATAATGTGGTAAATATCCACTAATTTAAATAATAATAAACTCGTCCAAATATTCGGAATGACACAGTTATAACTATGGGAGTTATGTTACAGTTCGTCTTGAATTTGTAAAATGTAAGCAAATGTTGGTTCTACTTAAAACACATAAGTTACCTGGTTGCTCAAAATATTTAATTTTATCAATAGCTTTATTGTAAAGTATTCTTTGGTTTTGGAGGTAATTCTGAGATAATTCAACTTAAAAATTCAACTTAAAAAGTTCTCATCAAATTTGGCATCAAATTCATTGAGTAAACTTAAAATTTTAAATTGAATGAACTCAAAACTATAAGCCCGGGAACTTTTTTGGGTTGAACCAACAAAACCAGGATGTTTTTGAACAGATGCTTTTTAAACAGTAAGGAAGGAGTTCCCAGTTCCCATTTCTAGACTCATATTGGCAGATTTTTCTTCATTATTCAAGTCATCCATTTAAAAATAATAAAGGAAATCTACTTTTGTTTTCGAATGAAAGAAATTAAATATGTATTAACTTCTGCCTCTGTATTGCCATGTCTGTTTGAAACATAAAAGTGCAAGTTAATTTTCGCTGAAGTCAAATGACATAGTTTTCGGTAAATTATAAACGATTCTTCTAAATTTATGGTTGTAAATTAGGTTATGGTGACAGTTTTAAACAGAATTTGTTTCATTTTTATCAAATAAAACATTGGCAGAGTTATTTTCTTGTCTGCAAAAAAATATAATACAAGAGGATGTAATTCCACAATCATTTTTAGTCAATCCACTAGTATTTCTACTTTAAATGATACAATATAATTATTGTAGATTAGAATGTTTTATAAGAAAGGCAAATAAATACCAAAGCACTTTATTTTTTTAATTCAGATGCCAAATTTCAGTCATTCACTTGCTGTTCTTCATATTTATACAATGATACGCTTGATTAATTTCAGACTTCTGAGAGAAGTTGAAAGTGGCGGCTAAAATATTTGTATTTTCCAATACATTTGTCAAGCTCTGTATGTTGACTATCATGTCCAGAATACATAACACAAACACCACAGCTTTTGTGACACATTTATAACCCTACAGCAAAGTATGTCTACATGGTTATCTAACATCTGTGACTGCTTTTAACGTTAGACAAGACCTATCTAAGATTCTCTTCCACTGCAAGGTCCTGATAGTTACAGACTTACAGGATATTACATCATCTATCAGAGACAGCGAGACCTGTTTTTTCTTGAAACATTCTCTCTCTTTTCCATGTCTGTTTCAATGATCGTACATTATTGATGATTTATGCCTTGTAGTGTGTATTTGCGCATGTCTGGGTGATGTTATATAGCAGGGGTGTCAAACTCAGTTCCTGGAGGGCCGCAGCTCTGCACAGTTTAGCTCCAACCTGCTCTAAACCACACCAGCTTGGAAGTTTCTAATAATCCTGATGATGTTGATTAACTGAATCAGGTGTGTTTGATTAGGGTTGGAGCTAAACTGTGCAGAGCTGCGGCCCTCCAGGAACGGAGTTTGACACCTGTGCTATATAGAAAGGAGTGTGAATGTGTACAGTACCATACAACTTACTTTTACTGTTGTTGCATTATGAAGTACTGTATATCGTGTATCTTAAAATAGAATGAGAATGTGTTTTTCTAAACATTGCTCGGAAGTGCATACCATTATCATTTGTAAATGACACAACCGGAATCCTGGCCAGGACCTGTCTGGGAGAAATGGCACTTATGGTCACCCTTTTAATGAAACACAATATGTGGTCACGTGACTTTTAAACATAATGTTTTGTATAATTAATTCAGTTTGCAAACTGTTTTTACAAATAGTGGGCAGCATACAACAGAGTATTTTGTACGGTTTGCACATTTTATCGTACACAAACTTACACAAAGAGCCGGGCCATGTCATAAGTGAACGAAGCAGCTGCCTAGGGCCCCGTTGCCACCAGAGGGCCCCTAAGAGCACGTGAAATTACAGTTTTTTTGTGATATATTTATGATACACAATGGGTCTCATTCACTTATAATTGCATAGATTTTGCGTATTTATACACACATTTGAACTTCTTACAAAAACGTCCCACCTAATTCACAACACATGCATACGCACATGAATTTGTTCTTACCACGTCGTAATATAAGTGAATTTGGAGTATTCTAAAAGAGCGGCCGCGTGCACAAGTTTAGTCATTTGCATAAAACACACCCAGTCCATCTTCAGTTCTGCCAAACTTCCTTTACCCCCTGTCCTCACTTAAGTCAAAGATACTCCAGGCAACCTCATGTGACGCTGTCTACAGACGCACTCTCGCAAGTAATTCCAAGTTCCTTGTCCTCAAAATCAGTTCATACACAATAAAACACCTTTATACAGACAAGCAGTTTACAGAGATCTCGATAGCTGGCTGTAGAAGTGCAGTTATTCAGAGAAACCTTGCAGCTCGAGCTATAGTCTAACACAGGTTCTTACTCTTTCACTGGATATGATGAAATAATTCATCAACATTAGGAATACATATACAGTTAGGCATTTGGGAGACGCTTTTATCCAAAGCGACTTACATTGCTTTATCCTATACATTTTACATAGGTATTTGCAATCCCCTGGGATCGAACCCACAACCTTGCGTTGTTAACGCAATGCTCTTACCATTGAGCTACAGGAAAGCCGTTTTGTAATTATGTTTTGTAATTATGTCTTAGAGAGTAAAAGAGAGATGGAAGGAAAGAAGGAGACATGTGCATTCACCCGTTCCTATCTTTTCTCTTATATTTAGAATACATTTAAGTACAAAAGTTTTTGTTTTACCGTCATTATCCACTGATGGAAACGACAAAATGCGAATTAAGATGAAAAATATGTCATTGTTTATTTACATGATTCATGTCGTTTATAATCCTCAGTCAATTTAGCCTTTATTTGAGATAAGGTTAAGAAAAAATGTGTGCATATTGCAAATTAATTGAATGGATATCAAATAAAATACACTTGCCAAAAATAAAAACATTAAATCAATCCTCAACCTAAAAGGGCAAACTGTGTGGCTTTGAAAGTGTTTATAGGTTAAGGTTAAAGTTACATAGATTTTTTAAATAAAAATCTTTGCAAACAGTTGACAAACCCATTTAGCAATAGATTTGGCAACCTTTGCATAAGGAGTCCCTGTGTGGTCTGTTCTCAAAATTTGAAGGGAAAGTTCACCTTAAAAATCATCAAATATTTTAACAATCATAATAAACTTGTAATGCAAGGTTTACGTGTTTTTGTTTTTATGACATTCCTACATTCCAAACACGGCAACAACTAATAGAATTGGGTGTTTTAGATTTATAGTGTGCACCAAGGGGCCCCCCAAAAAAATTCTGCTTAGGGCCCCTTAAAGACTTGGGCTGGACCTGCTTACACACAATTTTCTTTCTCTGGTAATTCACCCTAAAGTCGTTCAAATCATTCTTCATCACACACACTTACAAAGAGATGCGTGTCACTAAGTTTCTGTAGTTGTTAGACCATTGCAATGGCAGCACAGATGTCATGGTTTGATACTTATAATAAAAAAGTATACTCTGTTAGTCACTTTGTATAAAGGCATCTGGCAAATGCATAAAAGCAAATATCAGTTAGACTTTCTCATCTCATAGACTTTGTTTTCGTAGCCACACAACAATGCCTGGCAAAATTGCATTGGATGCTCCACTAGTGTTTTGTTAAAAAAGTAAATTTCTTTTAACCTTTTCTCCCGGGTGAAAATACATTCTATGTCTTTTTAAAGCTAAGACTTTAAATTGTATGTCCATTCATAAATCTAGTCAATATACAGTCAAAATCTCCATTTTAAATCATTTTAAAACTGAGAGACGTTTTCATGTGTTGAAGTCTAATCTCACAGCTTGTGAATGTCACTGGTAATGAATTCTAACTCAAGCGCAGGAGACATCTGTTTCACAACCCACTTAAGAAACGGCAGACATGATGATTTTCTTCAAAACAACCGATCATGCGTTTATACGTCTGAAAACCTTTCCGTGTGAAGACTAAAGTTTACATTACTTTACTGGGGACCCAAATTATATGAGTCACGTTGATATGAACAGAGCACAGCGAGAGAGAAAATGAGTAAGTGAACCTTCTTTATGGACCTAATGAGGATCTGATTACCCATAATGCCTCTGTCCATTTAGATTTCTCTCTCTCTGCTTCATCTCTCCTCTGTCCTACTCTTATTTCATTTACCCTCCCCTTTACCACGTTTATTCCTGTAATTTCATTCCCGTGTTCTTATTTTTCGTTTCTCTCCGCACACGGGTTTCTCCCTCCTGCCCATCTCGCTGTTTTATAAATTCAGTCTGTTTTTTCAGTCATTCTCCGGTTTCATCTTCCCTTCCACTTTTTCCCCTCCTTTCCTCTCGTCTTTCACGAGCTCACACTGGGCTTCAATTAAATATTAATCTCCTTCCAATCCGGCTAAGAGTGAGACCTTCCTCTCCAGCTGCACTTCGGTTATGAGCTAAACACACACATACCGTGTTCTTAAAAGCTGTCTGTATGTCAAGGATGAAGTGTCCAGAGCAGACCCGCATGGTCTGGTAACATGAAGCTGTCAGAACGTGTTGAAAAACACACATGCAGAGAAAGAGAGAGACATGCTTCAGACAGAAGAGTCACTGTCTCTGCGGATGCTCTGTGAAAGTCATTAGATATTTTACACCATTCTGTGTAATCCCAGTGACCCCCACCTCAAATAAAAAACACCCCCGGGGTCTCAGACCGCTTAGAATAACCTGAGCAATACGTCACCCTTTAACTGTCTGGAATTCAAGACTTGTGTATTTTAATAACAACTAGAAGGAAAACAGAAAAAAACTAGCAGGGACAATGCTTCAAACATTGTTGTCACATGAGAACATGTTTAGTGCAGTCTAGATATCATCTGGCAAACACATCACATTTTAATTCAGTGAACGACTTTGTTTCGTCTTGTTTTGTTCAATCTTGTCTTTTGCTTGCGGTGTAGACACAATGTTAGATCAGATGCATCTCACGGCATCACTTGTGTACCTGCCCGGTGCCCGCCTTCTCTGATCAGCAACCTATTTACTTCAACAGCAACTCGGTGAAAACAAAACAACTCGCAAGACTTTAATCTTAATCTGCTTTCAGGTTTCAAAACAACGTTAAACTTTGTTAAACTTCAGAAAGGAGGAGAGAGAAAAAGTAGAAGCACAGCACCTCAAAGAGAGCAACCTCATTACGTTCTAAAGTTTCCAGCAAAATAAACTAGTTAGAGTTATTCTTTGTTCTTAACACCATTTAAGAGACTTCACATTATTACAAATGTGGTTATTGTGGTATTTCCGTAAAAGAGTTAAAGCTGCTTTAGAGATGCATGATTGACGTCTTATTCTGAAATAAATATCTAGCATTTTTTCAGGTTATTTCAACCCAGAGTTGTGTCAAAATGGACAAACCCAACTGTTGAGTTAAATTAACCCAGAAAATGTTTATATTTGACCTAACAATGGGTTGAAACAACCCAGCATAGGTTATTTATGTCTCAAAGGTTGGGTTTGTCTCTTTTTGACACAACGCTGGGTTAAAATAAACCAAAATTTTTATAATGCGTGTTTGTTAAAAGTTAAAACCTTTATGTCAATGTCAGTTGATTTAATCAATTAAAACAAAAGTTATTGACCATTATGTTAAAAAAAATCGTCTATTGATATAAGGTATGCTATTGATCTATTTAGCGTAAGTTATAATCGTGCGTAGGATCTACGGCACAGCTTACGCAGGGCCACGCCTACCCTATGCGTATCCTACGCCATAGCATGACGCGCACCTCTCCAAAAATGAAACAACTCAACAGGGACCCTACGTGGACCGCAAATGCTGGGATTGGTCTGTTTGAACCCCTCCCTTGGGTCAAAAAACACTGCAATAGCATCATGTTTACTCAAATGCATTTCTAAAAGAATTATCGAAGAATATAATTGGTAATCTGTATTTAACATCTCAAGCTGCAACAAAAGTGACAGTTTACTTGCCGCTATCACTGCAAATGCTTCTCAAACTAACTTATTCTTCTTCTGCTCTTGTCTTGGTTACACAAGTAACATGCCTGTGGACACTGACGCCTAGTGGTCATTGCCTGTCGACGAGGACAAGGATGCAGAAGTGTAAATGAAAACCAACACGTAACCTACGGCATTTAGGCTACAGCTATTTAGGTCCAACGTATGACTGTAACTAACGCTTTAACCTCCTTTATATACCATAGTACTGTTTTTACATTGGTTAAAGCGGCCCTCACACACTGCCTTGTGCTATTCCAGGAGAATTGTCCAATACGGGACTAAGAAAAATTGTTACGAAACTGTTTTATATTATCAACAAAAAAAAATCTGAAACCTGTACGATCGCTGGGGGAGTATATTGAGCACAGAAATACCATGTGATACGGCCAACTTGTTTTTTGACATGTTGACCAAATAAAGCATGAGAAGACAGAGCGTTTAACATTGTAAAGAAGTTACAGTAGAATGCATGACACATCATTGCAGCACCCCTTTAACAATATTTTCTACTTTACGACACATACAGATATGTAAAGCAGTGTTTCCGTGGGCTCATTTGTGCAGAGTAAATATTGGTCATCAGACTATGAAAAGCGCTGGTGAAGCATCGTCTGCGGGTTTTATTTGATGTCGCCCCTGCAGCGAACACGCAGCTCTACGAGCGCCTCTGGCCAACATGATGCTTAATGCGTTCCCTCTGCTGATGTGACTGTTTTAATTCACTTTTAATTAAGAATGACGGGCTGAGCGAGGTTAGACGGAGGAAAGTTTGGTTTGCAATCTGCAAAGGAAAGCAAGCGATATAGCCATCGATCAACTGGAGGAACGATGCCGATTTGTTTGCTGAGTGTCTCTTTTCTGCACACAGCGAAATTATACAAAGCCAAGATCAAAAACACATTTTATGACTCTCGCTGTCAAACCATTTACACATTTATATACACACGAACTGTGACAAACCTAAACAACTCAAACATATGAACCGATTCTGATGAACTCGGTAACTGCTGAAGTGTGTAGTGTGTTTATCGAGTCCTGCTTTATAAAAATCCATTTTTAGATTGTTTAGAACTGTAAATGTGTATTTATTTTTAGGTGTATTTATTTATTTCTCGATGACTCACAGGATGACACTTGCTCCTCGGTGACAGTGGGCCCACACAAAACACTTCGAATAGGTCAGACCACATTGAAAATCAAAGATTTTGGTTGAGTAAAAAAGAGAAAAATATAGCATAATATATAAAGAATAGGCTATTTAAAAAGATTATTTATCACAGATATGATATATAAATAATTTTTACTTTTTTTCAAATTAAATTAGCATACTTTACAATTTGCAGATTTGTGGTGTTACGTGTGCAAATGTTTTCTAATTGGTTAAATAGAGCAAATGAGAAAATAATGTTAAGTAGAAGAGTTTTTATTTGTTGTCTTAGACTTTTGGACCTAATTGTACACAGTCTGGAAATGTAATTTTCCATTATCCTGCATGACTGCTGGGCAGGAAATTTGACATTTTTTCAGCAAAGGCAAACATCGGTTTGTTTACTTATTTATGAGTTGTATTGTTTATATCAGTGTTATTTGACATGCGCGGGTGTCTTGAGTTATCACCATGAAGGGAAATATTTACACGACAACTGTCACCTTTTCATGCAGCACAACACTGACCAATCCCACAATCCCACACATTCATACATTTATAATGAGAGACTGAAATTGCAAAAGTCCAACTCTATACAAACCTTAAGGATTGACAAGCGAGTTCATTTGTAGAAAGTAAAGAAGCATACTTCCAATATACTTTAAGTTAATTTTATGCTTAAGCAAAGTTTGTGTATATTGTAAGTTTACTTTATGTAGTAAGTACTAGTATACTTATAAATGTACTTTTTCTTGGGTCTAAATTGGCCCATTCTTTAGATTATAAAATTGTACTTTTAAGTATCCTTTAAAGGGGTTGTTCACCCAAAATAAAACATTTGATCATTTACTCATTCTTACGTCTCTCCAAACCTGAATGACCTACTTTCTTCATCAGAACACTAAAGAAGATATTAGGAAGAATGTCTGTAGCCAAACAACATAGGGCATCATTGACGTCCACTGGATGGACACAAAACCACTGAGACATTCCTCAAAATATCTTTTGTTTCAAACTGAAGAAAATACATCTCACATTTGATGTTTAAGACCAAATATATTTCTGTGAAGTTAAGTTTATTTGTATATTCTAAGAAGTTTTCATTGGTACTGTTTATTTATAAATCAATCTGTGGCTTAGCTCCATCTTACGTGTCTCTCAGTTTGTCAGATGGAAATAAAAGCTACAGTCTACGTTCAAACAAGTTGTTAAATCTTAAAATACCTAGGGTTCGAACTGACTTTGGAAAAAAAGGATGTATATATAATGCCTCTTCTGCTTGGAATAATTGACAAAACATCTTAAAGCCGTCATTAAATGAGTTCAAGTCACAAATGATGTGTTTTCTCCCTTCATAGTTTGTCGTTGTGAATTATGATTGTCTAATGTGTTTTGCTGTAGATTGTACATTTGTTTTATGTAGCTGCCTCCTTGGCCAGGTCACTCTCGCAAAAGATATTTTAATCTCATTGAGTTACCTGCTTAAATAAAGAATGAAAAGGAAATTAAGTAGACTGAACTGCACTTTTTCGTTTTGTTGTTTTAAATAAATGATCTGCCACTACACTTTTAAGAAGGCCAAGAACAAATGTTCAAAATCTGTGGGAAAGACTGGAGTTTGTCAAATACTGATGAATATAACCAGACATAAACGGAGGCTCGACACAAACAAAACCATTATTTGCAGATTCACTCTTGTTCCACAGCTCCAATTCATTGTCTGGCGTGAGAAAATATTATCACAACAAAGTCATAAATACGTTTGTGCTCACATACCTTGTGTCGAAGTTTTGTGTGTGGTGCTCTGTCTGTCTGACGCTTGACCTCGCTTTAACTTTCTGACTATAATGAAATCGTAAAGAAACACTAAAACACGCAAAACACAGACATTTAATAAGTAGCTGACAAGGGCATTGTAAAGTCAACATGAAACGGGATTCTCAGATCATATGACTTTCGTATCATATGAAGATTACAATCAAATTGAAAGATCAAAATTAAGCTCCTGAAAATAATACTTCTACCGTATAAGGAGTTCCTGACAATAATACAATGATTCACAAAAGTTAATAATGGACAAAAACACTACTTTGGTTTTATTCATCTCCCTTAGAGTTGCCGAACCGACATGTTTTATATTTTAGACTGTAATGCTAGAAGATGAGCTTATAAATGCCTTCAAGCGTTCTTCATCCTCATTAGAGATCAATAGCCCTCAAACGCAACTCCTCTTATGAATAGGCACTTTATGAGAGTATAGTTTATCAGAACTCATTTCATTTCTTTATGATAGTTGTTAGTATTTGTTATGTCTCTTAGTCAAGAAGGCACTCGGGAGTTTCCTGCGGTCTTATTTTTTTAAATAAGGAAGCTTAAACACATTAGACAGTTATGAGTTATTTTGGGAGTGAAGACATTAAGGTTTGTATGAATATGTGCCCGTGCTGTGTCCCAGAGCCATTCTCTATCACGGAGGTATTAATGCTGCTGTTCTCGCTTCATTTTCTTAAAAGTTTAACCCAAATCTCTCATCCGTAAATCTTTCTTTTTCGGCTCTTTAGACATTCACACTTTTCTTTTATAAATAAAAAATATTCAACCAGCTGTGTAAGTGAGTGTGCTGTAGGTTGAGAAGTAAGCCCTTTAAAAGGATCATTCACAAATAAATTGAATTTGTGACGTCTACTGTTATATGATATATAAAGTAATAAAGAGGAAGTACGAAAACTAAAAGTAGAATGTCTTAAAGGTGCAGTATTGCACGAAGGACCGACCGGTGCTACGTTAGCATCACGATGCTAAAGCTTTAAAATACCCATGTAAGTTACGTTACATGTACACATGAACTACACATGAACTTTAAAGGGGATGTGCAACAGTGTTTCATGCATTCTGACTTCTGTCAGTGTTAAATGTGCTGTCTTCTCAAGCTTGAAATGGTCAACTTGTCAAAAAATGAGTTGGATGTATGACGTAGTATATCTGTGCTCGATACACTCCCCCACCGTTCATAGGTTTCATAAAAAAATTTGAACATCCGCTTCGTAAAAACGTTTCTTAGCACCCCCACTCGTCAACCAACTTGAGCAAGCACTGCGTTCGCGAAGTTCAGCTGTTTTTGTTTGTTCACTGCATTTGGCTGAGGAATGTTAAATAAACGGTGGATATAAGGCTGGATTTGGAGATCGTTTGAAACTGATAGATGGCATGGTCCCAGTGCGAAAAGATAGCAGGCGTTGAACCGCACATGGTAAGTGAAACTGAGTCACATGTCTGTGTTTTGTTGGCAATGGGTGCACACATTTAGTTCCAACCTCCCAATCCCCACCACGTGTCGTATGTTTGCAGAAACATTGAACGACTCAAACAAGATCATGATTCAGTCAGTCATTTATCAGTCATTTATCAAGAAGCTTCTTCTTGAACGTTCTTGATTCGTTTAGAACAAAATGGTGGAATGATTCATTTGACACGTTAAAAAACTGTTTTTGTTATTTCTTTAATGTAATCCCTAACATTTCCCTTTATGAAAAATTGCTGTTTAATGAAATTTGTCGCACATTAAATTAGTTCCTACATGCAAAATGGTCTAGTGTACTTTAGAATTTATTGCAGTAAATTTTACTGAGACTCCTAGGGGTGGTTTCCCAGAAAAGGATTGGTTCAAACCAGGACTAGGCATTAGTTTAATTAGCATATATAAGTCGTTTTAGCAACATTACTTCCTAAAACATTACTTGTGTGCTTTTTGAGACAACACAAAGTCACTGATGTATTTTAAGGTATGTCACTACAAGTTGTTTTCAGTTTACATTTATTTAAGTCTAGGACTAGTCTAATCCCTGACTGGGAAACCACCCCCTAGTGTTTTGAGTATTGTAGTTTTTTTCTTGTAGTATTTGCTTCAATTTATCCAATTACTATACAAGGAATGATTCACCCACAACTGAAAGTTCTGTCATCATTCACTCACCCTCAAGTTGCTCCAAGTCTGTATATATTTCTTTGTTCTGATGAACGCAGAGAAAGATATTTGGAAGAATGCTTATTACCTGACAGATTTTGCCCCCCATTTTGACTCCCATAGTAGGAAAAATAACTTTATCGCTTTTTTTGATCTGCTGAACACAAAAGAAGACATTTTGAAGAATGTAAGACAGCAAACAGTTCTGGGGCACTTTTGACTCCCATTGTATTTATTGTTACTAGGGTAGTTAAAGGTAGTTAAAAAAATCAAAGGTGAGTAAATGATGAATTTTTTGGGGGGGTGACATATCCCTTTAATCTTATAAAATATTGCAGTGTAAGTGGGATGATACTCTTATATACTACTGTATATTACAGTTTACTATAGATAATAAAGAAAATCATTTAGATCTGCGTATTTAGGAAATTTTGGTTAATTTTGCGTTATGGCGCGTTATTGTGATACTGCTTGGTATTGTGATACTTTAGCCTGTATAGAATCATATCATTTGTTTATGTTATACCTTGACAACCCCAGCCGTGGTTTATTGCTAAAGTACAGAGATAAATTGGAAAACAACATTTTTCAACTTTTGTGCAAGATACTTTTATGAACTTCATAATTGGACTTCAAGGGAAAACAAATGTAGGATATGATCTGATATTTAGCGGAAATACAGAGTAATGGCCAGTAATCGACTTTAAATTGTCTGAGAGATTTCCATTCTAGACAAGGCAATGACAAACACAGATGAAGCATACGCTGAAGTGACATAATCCATCTTGTAGATTACTTTTCGTCTCTAATGAATCCTAAAGACTACGATGAAAACAAACAGGAAGAATGAACACGTGGGCTGAGGTAAAATGGAAACGAGTGAGATTTTCTCTTTGAGCTCGAGTTTTGTCATAGATCATTAAACTGCAGTTTTCCGCAGATGTGGAAAGATATCTTCACTCCTCTCTTCATAAAGGTGACTCAGAATTCAAAACTCAGTCTCTGCGCTCGCCGACTTAGAACGCTGTCATAGATAATTTTCCGTTTCATAGCTCACAATTCTGTCGCCGTTTTGGAAAAGAAATAAAAATGCAGGAGAAACTGTTGGAGTTGGCCGCTCGAGCTCGTGTACACACACACTGAGAGGCAGTATGTGTACATCGACACATTACCAGTTTGCCTTGGTTTATTCATAAACAGCCGTTCAGAATTTGTTTCTTTTTATGAAAAGGGAAAATTGAGTCTCAGTTGCTTTAAAACAGAAATGTGATGGACTCTCTCCGCTCATTCTCACTTACTAATATTCACTTGCAGAAATGTTATGATGAATTTAATGCCAGGGAAGACTGTCTTGCAGTCTGTGTCTCTCTGTTGTGTTCAATTATTGATGACTGAATCTGTCTTATTGACTGTGTGTATGTTTGTGTGCGTGTGTCTGATTACTACAGCGATGTGTGTATGAGGTTCTTGTATGTGTGTTTTTTCTGTGATGTGATGCAGTGTTGATGATGTGAGTGTGTATCAGTCTGAGGTGCTGTGGGCAGTCTGAGGTTCTGCTATATTGAGCAGCTGAATCATAGCTACCGCTGCCGGTGATTCTGGTGATATATCTTAGTGTCTGTCCTCTGGCTCCACAACACTCGCATACCTGTATACACACACACACACACACACACATTTAAAGTGATGGCGCACCCGAAAATGAAAATTGTGTTAAAATCTGTTTCCTTGTAAGGTGGTAGGATCATCTTTAAATTAAGAGTATTTTTACACATTGACTGGGAACCCCAAAAACAAATTACTTCTTTCATTTCTTTATTTCTTTTTGTGTTTTCCATCCTTACTTTTTTGATTTTTGTATTCAATCATATGTTCATTTATTCATCCATACATTTCTTCTTATCTTCCTTACTTCTTTTTTTCCCTTCCTTGCTCTTTTTTCTTTTCCTTTCATTTATTCCTTTGTTTATTTCTTAGTTTGTTTAATTTCATTCATCCATCGATCCTTTTATTCTTTCTTTCTTTCTCTCTTTGAATTTATATTTTTAATATATCCACCACCCATTCATCCATCCTTCCTCCCTTTCTTCCTTCTTCTTATTTTTTTCTTTCCTTATCCATCCATCCAACCATCCCTCCTCCTTTCTTTCTTTCTTTCTTTCTTTCTCCATCCATCCAACCTCCATCCTTCATGCGTCATTTTCTTTCTTTCTTTCTTTTGTTCTTTTTTTCCTTTCTTTCTTTCTTTCTTTCTATCTATCTTTCTTTCTTTTTTTCTCTCATTAAATTTGTGTATTTGTAACCATCCATCCTTCCTTCCTTCTTCTTCTTTCTTTCTTTCTTTCTTTCCTTATCCATCCATCCAACTATCCATCCCTCCTTCCTTCGTCCCTGTCTTTCTTCTTCTTATTTCATTCTTTCTTTCTTTCCTTATCCATCCATCCCTCCCTCCTTCCTTCGTCCCTTTTTTCTATCTTTCTTTCTCCCTTCCCTCTTCTTATTTTATTAATTCTTTCTTTCTTTCCTTATCCATCCCTCCTTCATTTTTCTTTTCATTCTTTCTTTCTCTCTTTAATTTTATATATTTTTATCCATCCATTCATCCTTCCTTCCTTCTTCTTATTTTCTTTCTTTCACTGCTAATTAAAACATCACATCAACATGTCTGTACACTCACCTGCAAACACTCAATACAAAATAACCTGTACCTCCCTTTACTCTGTATGGAAAAAGTAAAACATTTTTTTATCTCTCTCAGATACACACACAATCTTTTTTCACATTGAAAATGCAATGTGGTGTGAACAGACTGCAAGTGTGTGTGTTTTTTTCGGGGGTTTTGCCGCAGTCCCCGTAGTATTTCTGTGCATGTCGAGCGTATTTGTGTTTCTGCACACCCTTAACAATTGACCTCTATCTTTCCTCAGCTGATTAGAACCTTAATGTATCATAATATTATTTGCTCAGACAATGTAATTTCCCTGAGGTTTTCCTCAGAGTCTGTGCTACACACCAGAGTTCATTTCATTTGAGACTTCAGTTTGACTGGTTAATATAAAAGCTGTTTCTAAACCAGCAAACTGCACACTGTCCTTGAAAATGTTGATTTGGGGTACAGTTTTGTTTTAATCTAGTTTGGTTTGTTACAGGCCTTTTATAAGCATATGTGTCATAAATAAAATCATAAATCACAAATATAAACACATAATGCGTTTAGAATAAAGATGCAACATTTTGATGAAATGTTGTTAAATCTTATCCTAAAATACATTCCTGACCCAATGCTTTGTTATTAATAACTTTTACCAGTATTACACTATCTGACTCCTGCACCCTGACTAACTCTTGCGTGACTTGAACACTGAATCGAAGGGAACTCTTGAATTGCCAAACTCCTCTGTGAGATGTTTATGCTCAGCGATCTGAATCGGCAGATAATGAAAGCGTGTAGACTAGATGGATGAGGACTCTGAGGAGCCTGACGCAGCAGGTGAAACCTTTCCCCTCCCCTCTAGGTGCTTCTGTAGACGAGAAGTTTAAAGCCAATCGATCAATATCGAAGATGGTGGTGGAGGTGATAACAGCAACTTGTTCATTACCGGCTCCCCTCAGGCATGATCAGAAATGAATCATCACGAACACTCAGATCATCTGTATTAAAACTTAGTGAGCTGCCTCTCTGCCTTGCTGCAGACACCTACGGGTATGGCATTTGACCTCCTACACTGTAAAAAACCTGTAATTTTACTGTTTTTTTACAGATTTTCCACGTAAAAAACGTTATTGTCTTTTCAGCAGTCAATGACAGAAAACAGTAGAAGTGTAATTTAACAGGGAAATACTTTATTTTACAGACTGGCGCTCCAGATGCCGTTTTTTAACAAGATTTATTTTTTAAGAGTTTATTTTAGATTCCAAAGTACAGTTTTTCCAGTTCACAGAAAATTTTGAAAAAAGAATTACAGCGCAGGTAGCATTTTAACCACTCTTAAAATAAGCATAACAACACACAAAAATATGACTGTCGGTGAAGACTGTCGCCTTTGACATCTATCTGTTGGTTTCCACCAATGAGTATTAGTAATTTAATTTAAAAATGATTAAAAAAAGGTTTGATGTGAGATTGATTTTGTTGAATAAAAGTTTTTGGTTATTGAAAAATTTAAAAGTGTTTTTTCCATTTTCTGAGAAGTTTTAGAGAAACTGGTTATAGAATAAATACACTAGAATAAATACTTTATACCCATTTTTTTATATATTATTTTAATACTTCAAATAAACGCATTAGTATTATTATAAATATAGATATAGTATATCATTATATGAAATAATATAAATATATAATAATACAAACATAGTATTAGTGTATTTATATTATTTTAAATATATATATAACTGTATATTTTGTTGTTTTAGTAATTGATGAAATTACAAAAGATATTAGATTATTTATTAATAAAAAACAACATGTAAAAATATTTGTATCATTCAATTTGTAGATGTAATTTATAATTATTAAATATAATTAATATTACAGTATATTCCAATATGATATATATCATATTATAATAATAGAATAGAACATATAATATAGTGTAACATTATGTATATTTTATCTAATATTTTTTATATATTGGTGTGTGTGCTTGTGTGTATGTATGTATGTATATATATATATATATAGTAAAGCATATTTATCTCATTACATTTAGATTTGTCTCGCTTCGTATGCCATATTGATTTTATTCTAACTTTATAGCAGAGCATTATGGGATTGCCTTTTCTGCATAGGATACATTCGGCGCTGGCTTACAATTTGGACAAAATGAGGTAACTAGCAACGCATCATTTATGCTGCCTACATTTTGGAACACACTTCATGTTGGCAGTAGACCAATGGTGCCTCAAGAACAATGCATACGTAGGCAGCTCTCCTGATTTTAAACAGAGTACAAGTTTCAGGTTTGAACCCTTCAAATATTGTTACAAGTTTATTAACACCTCAAAGGGTCCAGTTTGCACATCTAAACGTCAGTTCAGATATCCTAGACTAGACCTTCTTTGTCTTTCTCACTGGTTGTCTCTGTCTGTCTGTATGCCTGTCTCTACGTCAGTCTGTCTCTCTTATCTTTACCCATTTCGAGGTCTACCCCCCTGTCTCTCCACCCTCTCTCTCTCTCTGTCTCTCTTTCTGTCTTTCTCTCTCTGACAGATGTTACTGTGTCTCTAGGGTTTTTATTGGACAGTGGAGAAAGAATGGTGAGGCTGTTAATATTTATCTCACACACACACACATACACACACACACACACACACACTCATTCAGTCTAGAAACCCTTCCTGTGACCTTCATAAGTGTCATTACAATAGCTGGCAGTCTAGAGAAAAACACACAATAATGGAGACACGCAGACACATGACTAACTCATGTATGAAGGCTTCACAACCTTAATGTGCTTGGCTGATGAAGCATTTAAACAATTAACAGATGGAGGGCAGTTTAGATGAAAATCTCTGTAATGGCCGAGTTGTCATTGGATTTAACCTAATACCTAACAATCCTTCAACACTTATTGAACCTTTTTCAGAGCATTTTTGACATTCTACCACAATTCGCCGAGATAATGCACCTCAGAAAGAAAATGACCCTTCCTCTCTTTCGTCCACGGAATACAAAAGATGATGACGCATCCTAAGCTGCTTTTGTCGATACCATCGAAGTATAAAGAGACTCGGGGTGCCAAGCTGCAAAAATAATGTTTAAAGGGATAGTTCACCCGAAAATACAAATTCTGTCATCATGTATTCATTTTGTATATAGTTCTTTTTCTGCAAAGTCATGAAGGAGATATTTTGAGAAATGTCTCAGTGGTTTGTGTCCATCGAAGTCAACGGGTTCGATGTTGTTTGGTTACCCACATTCTTTAAAATATCTTCTTTTGTGTTTTGCAGAACAAAGTGAGTCATACAGGTTTGAAACAAGCGGGTAAGTAAATGATGAAAGAATTTTCATTTTTGTGTGAACAGAGTGCACATACGATAAAATTAATGTATAGTATAATGCAATATAAGTCGCTCTGGATAAAAGCGTCTGCCTAATGCATAAATATAACTGTCCCTTTAATGCAGCGATGGGTGTGATTGGCTGGACCTAATGTCGTAATCTCTCCTTTGTTCTCATGAATTCCATAAAAATGTCACATCGAGATCCATCCAGTCTGTGATAGAAATATGACTCACAGAGGATCACTGGAGAGAGAGAGAGAGAGAGAGAGACAGGAGAGCAAGATAGACTTGCACTTGAAGGTGATTGTCTATGCATAGCATGTTAATATGTCTGTGTGTAATGGATTGCTCCATATATCACCCTGTTCCCAAGACAATTATGCTTTACAAATTCTTCCAGAGATTTCATGTGGAATCATACCATGCCACACATGTTTTTATTCATCATGGGGACTTTCCATATAAATGTACTGACTTCTATACTGCAGACACACACACACACACTATTGACCATTTTATCTTGCGATAACAATCACCACTAATGATACCACATTGACTCAAACATGCACATAATCCTTCCATTCATTTTAATTAGATCTGTCGATTAAACACATTCATCAAGCACAATTAATAGCACAACAAAATTGATACAATTAATCATACCAGCAGTCCTACATCGAGTGAATATGAAATTTGTTTGAATGTCTTGTTTCTTACGTTTTCCAAATAAAACCCTTGAGGGAAGACTGACGGATGCCCTACGTCAAGCTCACTTGCACCTTTACAAAGTCCCGTGAGAGAAAACAATAGGTGAGTGATGCGTTTCAATCGAGGTGGAAAATAGCGCTCTCGCTCACGCACACACGGGTTTGTGCTGAGCTCTCAAGTTTCAGAGGGCGGTCGTTTGAAAGCTCATGAGACCAGAATGGCACTCCAGGTTGTTTTATGGTAGCCCCACAGTGATTGTAAGAACCTCAGTGAAGATCCAGTCAGACAGTCTGTCACCTGCAGTCTAACTCAAGTCTGACTGGACCCTCCCGCACATGCATGCTCACTTTTCCATATGCACATGTGTATTTTACTAATCTGAACTGAAGGACGTAATGTTAAAACGCTTGTACGGTTTGATTTATACTATTTAAATCTAATGGATGTGATCTAAGTACTTCCAGAAATGTACCAGTAAAGTCTATGAATTAAATACTAACTTGTGTTATTTTATGATAATAGTAAAAGCAATTTTCTACATGCTTAAGGGTGCAGTGTGTTATTTTTTGGAGGAATTATTGACAGAAATGCAATATAATATACATAACTTTGTCTTCAGAGGTGTATAAAGACCTCACATAATGAAGCGTTATGTTTTTATTACTTTGGAATGAGCTATTTCTATCGACATACACGTTGGATCTCCTTATATGGAATTCGCCATGTTGATTCTACGGGAGTCCTAAACGGACAAACGGTGTTTCGTAAATATGTAATCTCCTTCGGCAAAGAAACAACAACGTGGCGACATATAAGTTGTGTGTTAGCCCCATTAGTGCTTCGAAATGGAGACGGTAGAGTGAGCCGTTGGTTGCAATTTGTGCCACAAAATTTCATACAGTGGACATTTAAAATATGAATACATAATAAAAATACTATATTATGAAGAATTATTGAATCAACTTTTTATGTTTAAGTCACTCTTAAAAGAATTCTTTCATAAAGTAGTGCATTGAATTGAACGTAAGTTTAAACAATTGTAACAACAATGAATAGGACTGTATGCTACATTTAAAAGAACACAGTAGAAACTTTTCACAACCCTCAGCTCCTTTCCCCACATCATTTAAAAGCTTTTAAGTGAATGTGGTGGGCAAGACACATGTCAGAGTTTTAGATAGCCGCAGCATGTGGTAAAGATGTTTCAGAATTTAATAACGTCTCAAAGACAGGAGCTTGCTCGAGCCCTAGATGATGGGAAGCTGAAGCTACAAGAGCCACAAACTATGATGAACTTTAACAGAACAAAAAAGATTTCAGTATTATTTGAGGAATAATAATCAAACAGGTGACATTTCGTGAATAAAATGTGTTCTTGTGTTGATGTGACATTCTGGTCACCCGTCACCTGTGACTCCCGCGGGTGTGTCTCTCAGCTCATCCTTTGAACCTTCCGTCATTGTACAAGCTGAAGAGGGTTCAAATCACTTCAGCTTCTCTTTATTATTCATCACAGTTTCTCTGCAGATCATTGCAGAATAGTGATGAGTTTTAAACTTAGTTTAAGTGACTTCAGTAGTGGGTAACTGTTCGAAATTAATTGATTCCAAAATAAATGTTTGTATTTATATATTATACAGTAGGCTATATGTGTGTGTCGCATGTATATTTACCTGTACATATGTGTGTGTATATATATACAGTATATATATATATATATATATGTGTGTGTGTGTTTTTGTCTTTCAGCTAAAGTCTGAGTCAAGTCTGAAGTCTTTATCGCTAGAGTCGAAGTCAAGTCTCAAGTCAATTCATGGCTTATTGAATAAATTCTCATGGTCAAAAATCCTAATTGCAAAGTTGTTTACATGGAGAAAACATATGATGTTTGAAAAACAATAGTGAGACGCAAGATGATGCCAGTCACGCTTTTGTGAAAATATTCCAGTTGATTTAAGTCAGAATAAAATTGTACTATGCATGCTGATCAACGTTACATAAATAAAAATACGGGACAAACTGCAAGCATTAATATATTTTTTATCTCTCATACAACTCACGAAGAAAAAGCCATATTCACATTCTACAGAAATATTGATAAAAACAGTACTAGTTTAAAGGCTACATTTTCATATCCTAAATACCTGTGCCGTCACATCACAGTAAAATAGCTTTCTATACGTGAATAACCTATGTGTATGCATTCTTAGATGGCTAATAAAGTTTGATGTCGTCGTTTCGGTGTCCTTAAATATTTTCCCAAATTCTTTGTATTTTGCAGATCTTCCCAAAGTTCCTGTTTCTGACACATTAATAAAACCGAACGTGAGAAGTGCATAGGCGCCCGCCATGTTTCATGTGACTGAAGTTTACGCGGAATACGCAATGAAACATCCGTCATAAAATTCTATGATACAAGTTATATTTAACGATATACACATTCTTTCCTTATGCTATCAGTAAGTCAAGGATATAAGACTCGCTTTTTGAGTCCTTTTTGTCGAGTTGAGTCAAGTCTGAAGTCATTTCAGGTCGAGTCTGAAGTCTTTTAAAATGCGCCTCGAGTCCGAGTCACTAACTAGAGTGCCCATTTCTGGTGTGTGTGTATATACAGTATATCAATAATATGTCATCAACAAATTTTCCCAAAATTACATGAAAGACTTATTACTATATGCGTTTAATAATGATTTGCAAAACCTAAACATTTTGGAAAGTGCTATAGAAAAAAGGTCTAATTTGTGTTTGTGTTTGCTTGATAAATTCCCAAAAGCGCCTGGAACAAACTTGGAAATTTCTTGGAGGAAGATAAGGCCAAATCTTTGATTGTAATCCTTGTGCTCATATTTCTTGTGTTCTTTTGGATATAGACAAGTGTGTGTGTACGTGCGTGTGTGTGTGATACCATGGGGGGTAAAAGAGCAGGCGGGGGGGTCGTTAATCTCCGTTTGTCCTTGTGAAGGTGAAGCAGTCTTGTCCCTCTGCCATCCATCTACAATGGCGACACACACACACACTACATCCCTAATTGTACGCTGATGCAAATGTATATCAAGATGTTCTCTATCTGTCCACCCCTCCTCAACAGTAAGATGTTTGGGTCTCTGACGGTGATTAAAGTCGCTCCCTGCAGAGTTTGGCTCCGGACGGCCCTCAATAAAACACTCTGTCTCTCTTATATTCATCTCATTACTGTACACCCACCCCCCCATCTGTCCGTTCTCATGGACACGCCCATGTCAGAATCAGAGGAAACAATATTCAGCCAGCAAAAATCACCAAACGCATCGTAAACTCTTGGAATCCAAGTATAACAATGCAATCTGCCACAATCCAAAGCCAATATCATAACCCGCTGTATAACTAAACATATTTACAACCAAAAGCTATAGCATGCGGATCATAAAATTATATCGAAACAAAGAGATTCAAAAGCATTGAGCTGAAACCAGACTATCACAGATGTCTAGTACTCGCTACCTCATGCTCCATTTCACCATGCGTGTGGGATGTAATCTTGATTAAAATGAAATAAAACCACACCGGCTGTTTAAAAAGGATTCCTAACCACGCCAATTCCCACAAATGCGTGGGATTTAAATAGTGAGATCGCAAACCTCCTAAACGTTCAATGGAAAATCTGCATTGAAATGCACCGGCGACTGACGTTGTCACATACATACATGCATATCACGCGGACGTAATCAGCTTCAGCCTGGAAGCACACGGGGCTTCAAGAGAGACTTCACCACGCGTTTTGAATGCTAATAAAAATGCACAGCGTAAACATCCTAAGAAATAACCCGAGCTTGTCACTGCATATCACATGTAAAGAAGTCCCAGCATTCTGAAGAGATGGAGGATGTTTTTAAATAAATAATTCACTCCTAAAAATAAAGACTCCAATTACGGCTAAAAGGGTCTGAGGCCATTCAAGAATGTTCATTAATGGTGTGAATAAACATATTTCTTTAGAGAATATACATTATACATTTATAGCACTTAACATTTTTACAGGATTTGCTTTTAATGCATGGTTTATTAAACCATCAAATATGAGGTGCAATGGTACAGAATGAAAAAAGGTAGGCTATTTAGTTGACAAATCTACATAATAAGGCAAACTAGCCTAATGCATATCAGTATATGTATATATATTATATTTTATTAAAATGTAAAAAAATGCACAGATTGCCCAAATGTCTATGCAAGTAAGGTGGACATACCTGTCAGTACAATTGCTTTGGAACCTGATTCTCCAAATATGGTATGAGGCGTTACATTTCCGTCACACGCATGCAGTATTCGACCAATCACTACGCACTGGTTAACTGGCGAATCAAAGCACACCTCGCTTTTCAGAGAGCTTTGTAAAAAATCTGCGCTTTTCAGACAGGCGGGGGAAAGATGAGATACAAACATGCACGATATTTGGAAAATACAGCGTTTTAAACCTAAATCATGTATACACATTGCATTACATCTAAAACAAAAAATAATATTGGGTTAAGCCGTGTCATATCACTCCTTTAAATGCTTCTCAAAGAATAAAAAGGAAGACTTCCATTTTCCATAGCTGCACTTCTGGCCACTCTGCGTGTAAGTTTCTCATTCTTCTAACTTTTAAACTAACGTTTGATCTTACCAGTTAAGAGCAAAGTTTTGCCAAATCTTTGGATATTTAGAAGCGAGAACAGAAGTTTGACTAATTAGAAATAAATCCATGCATTTTGTGCAGAATACACGTGGTAGGTCTCTTTCTCTTACTGTCATTTCTCTGGTCCTTTTGATCTTACGGAGACCTAGCGAGGTTAATAATTCTGTGCATAAATATTTAATAAGATTTCTCAATTAAAGCTTTCTTTGCAGGGGAATATTCTTCTATAATGAAGTCTCTCCCCCACTTGATCAAACACACACACTTTCTCAATCTCTTTCTCGAACACTTAAGTGTGTGTGTGGTCAGGTTTTGGCTGCATATGAGGAAATAAACCTTATAGGGAAAGTAAAACCTGAAATAGGCGATCCCCATGGGGCAACATGAGGAGACTTGCTTAATGAGCATAATAAATAATTTCTTAATGAAAATCATGCCGAAGTTTGCGTGAGGTGTACGTTTAGATGATGGAAAATATAATTGGGCAAAATTACATTTAGTCACTTCATGAATCTTGATCGGTTGTTTTGTGTCTGATTAGTTATGCAATTTTCATTTACACTCAGCCACATAATGCATCTGCAAAATGCATATCAATTTAAATAGTTTTTTTCACTGTCACACAATTTTGCTGCACTGAATACAGGAGGATTTGTAGACAGTTTTATCGGACATACGCGACTGGCCCGAAGTTAACCTCCGATCTGTGTTTGGTTATAATATAACAAATTATTTTATATGTAATTTATATACAGTAGATATTTTTTTGCATATTAATTGTATTCAATGAAATTAAAACTACTAAACAGTTATTGATTCTTTCTGGAGGTACACTGGAAGTTCAGTTTGGGCCACATAGCGTTTGTTTATGTTGTTCCCGATGAAACCATCTGCACATTTGCACAGGTATAACATGCGTATAGGGAGCCACAGATACTGTAAGGGTCATTTCTCAATTCCAAGAACACAAAGAACGGACTTGTGATCTTGTTGAGACCGATCTTGCGAGCCAGCATCGGAAAAACAAACTTGCATCGATAGGCCGCAGTGACTTATGGGACTTCAAGCTTTAATGTGGATCAGTGGTTACAGCATGGCATTAGCATGCCAAGGTCATGGATCATCCCAGGAGATTGGTTATTGGTGACGTAGAGTGAGAACACGAGGACAGAAGACCGCTGAAGACACATTGAGAAATGGCCAACGTGTTAATGTTTACACGTTTTGTCTATCAAGATCATCTTTTCAATTTTACATAACAGTTGTTACATTTGAGGCGAAAATACAACGGGCGGAAGTAAAAAGCTAATACGATGCTAACACTTAAAGACGCTCAATATCAACATCACCACCACGAAGCCTAAGACAACTCTTTAAAACTTGATTAAAAATGTGTTCCCTGGTTAGTAATTATCCGTGAATGTATCCGCATCTAAGTTTAAGAGATTTGTGCCATGTTGCATTATTTGTGAGATTTATATGCATGATGACGTCAAACGTTCAAGCCTAGGGTGTAGTCCTTTTAGCAGCTTGTTAGCAAACGCTGTTTTAAAGACACAATAAGGTTTAAAAAATCACAAGCGGGTTATAATTGGTGTGTTTTATGTCATTGAATAAAAAGTGAAATATTTTGAGGTTTTGTTTACCACAGACCTTACTTTGATGCTACCAAAAACCTAAAAAAAAACATAGACTTTGGAGCGATGGAACCGGAAGTCCTCAAATGCTAACTCGCTTATGGGTTTGCACACAATAGGGTTAAGTTTGGAACAACTTGAGGTGGAGTAATGTTTTTCGGTGAACTATCCCTTTAAATGTCTTAAATGACTTTTAAATATAACTGTGGCAGCATATCATTGTCTTTCATTCAAAAAGTAAAATTTAATAAAAAAATAAAATACTGGATCTTCGTCCAGTGTTGGGTAAATTAGTCTGAAAAAGTAATTAATTACTAGTTGCTAATTACATATTCAACAGTGTAATTAGATTACTGTACAAACTACACTGCCCAAAAAGTATTAAGTTACTTATTACTAATTACTTTCTATATCCAACATCAACCTTGATTAGTTAAGTGATTCAAGGACAGACATGAAACGGCTTATTTAAATCATTCAAATAAATAATATCAAACTACATAAAGTATTCTTATTAACCGACCAAAGTACTACAAATGTGAGAATTATTCATTTGTCATGGTTTCACCTCTCCTTGTCAGGTATTTCTTGGTTTAGAGGTGGAATCATACAGAATCCTTTGTTTCATGTGGGGAGAGATGTTTTTGACCTTTGTGGTCTTCCATACTATCCCCGAGTCGCGTCATCGTTCCTACCCTCCTGTTTCCTAGTTTGTGTTAATTACCCTCCCTATAAAGAGTCCTCATGTTTCATTGTCTTGTGCGCGTTCTTTGTAAGTGTTACCTTGCGTGTAAGTTGTACCTACCTGTACTTGTTGTACCTTGTTGTAGCGTTTGTGCTTTCGCTGTCAATTGTACCTGTAGCTCCATGCTAAGTTGTTGTTCCTGTTTCCCGTGTCTTAGTAAGTGTCAGTTTTAGGTTCATATCAAGTGTTTGTGTTTTCATAGTCTAGTGAGTCAGTGTCTTTATTTATGTATATTACCCTGTCTTGTTTTCCCCCTCGTGGGTTTTGTTTTGCCTTTTTGTCTTGTTTCTTTGTACATTAAATTACCTGTCAACCCCCTACCATCTTGTTCTGTGTCTGCCTGCAATTGGGTTCTACCTTGAGTTTTCATGACGGAATTAAAGCACAGATTTTAAAGTTTTTGATTTAGAATGTTGATGTCAACTACTGCACACACATATATTACACAAAGTATTGCGTTTAAATAAAATCAGAAGTAACTGTAAATAAATTAAAGGAAAAATAAGTGAAATTACAGTAACTAATTACTTAGGAACTATTTACACCCAACACTGTCTTCATCACAACATAATTCCAAACTTACAATACTGTAGGGGGTTGACTGCGACTTCATAGTTTTGATAAGTTTGTTATTTATCTAAAAGTTGGAAAAAATCCAAATAAAGAATAAGTAGTTTCCAACCATTCACAGCTACTGACCGAATTCTGTTTTTATTCTGAATTACAATTGATCTTTACGTGATGGGATGAGGTAAAACACTGTAAGTGATCGAATATGAAACTATTTCATTAGCTGAGTAACAATACAGTCAATGCAAAGGTCTCTTGCATTATAACAAAACTATTTGTGTGTGTGTTCATGCGTCTGTGTGCGTGTTTCCACATCCCTCCAACTAGCCTGAAGAAATGAAGAACTTCCAGTTCTCATCATCTGATGGGCAAATCTGTCTCTCTGTAGTTCTCCACACCACACACACATGAAAGCACATTGAAACTCTAGAGACGTACATGGAACAGAAAAACATCACCAGCAGTGAATCTCTCTCTCTATCACACACACACAGATCTTCTTCACAGATGGCCTTGACACTTTGGGTCTGGCCGTTTGACATCTCTCTACTGATAGATTCCTGAACGCATCCGAGATCCATTTAAACCTTTATTTCACTTTCTCATTTGTGGTTTCGCTTGTAATTTACACGTAAACATTTGACGGCGAAAACGCCAGCAGTATTTTCTCGTCTTTCTGTTGTTGATCTCCACTGACAATACCTTCAGGCTTTATAGCGACACACACACATACTCGCACACTCCTGTGTGGATTGTGCCTTCATAAAACATGGCTTCGTCCAAGCTCGACTGCAGGAATTAATCAGGCTGGACCATCACGTTCCCTTTCCAATCAGGCAAATCCAGACGTTGGCGAATCAAAGGCATGAGGAAAAAGGAACAGCTGCTGAAAGCGAAATCATTTAAACACAGCCTTCCAATAACAAACCTGCTCTCCAAACAATGACCCTGCATACCATTCAACAAACATGGCGGCTTTACCTCACAATTTGATCCAAATGTTTTGCAGTCGTTTTGAATGAATCCACATCCAGATTTCGAGCCAAAATATTCCGATTCCGGAGACAAACTCAAGCTCGAAAGCATAGGAATACTACACAAACACAGTCCAGCATTAACACGTACAAGTGCCAAACACAAGTAGAGTTTCTATAAAATGAAACATAATTTAAGCAGCTGGCTCAGTATAGGAAAACATCCCTACCATGATGAAACCTCTATTACAGATCGATTCATTTGTGCTATATAGACGGGAAAAAAAACAGCTCTGTGACGGCGTCGAGTCTCATTAGTCAAAAACCCAAACAATAAATAAAAAATGATCGTAAAACACAAGTTCCATGTCCGGTAATTTGAGTGCAAAAGTTGATTCTAAATGATGACCCAACCATTGGTTTGTTGAGAAACCTTTTTGGGTTTTTTTCAACCTAAAAGTGTGGGGGGTTTTAACCTGTTGTTGGGTCAAATAACATATAAACCATTTTCTAGGTCAACTTTACTCAACGATTGGTTTTGTCCCATTTCACCCAATGCTGGGTTGAAAATAAGACAGATGTTTTTAATGTATAGGTGCATCAAATGTACCGCTTGGGGTGATAAAAGGACACTTTGAAGAAGACGGTTTCAAAGCAACAACATGAACAAACGTTACTACACATGCATGCTTTTGCGGTCCAAACTCAACTTTTGTTAAACATGCGCAAACAATAGAGTCCCTGCAGATTATTTCTGATAACAAGTAAAAAACTTACATCTACATGACATTAGCTAGCAAGTAAAAGTCTAGCCGGTATTATTTACTGTGCTAAACTGAAATGCGACAGTTATACGACACATTCAACAAATTGTTTCTTTAATTAAATGAACACAATAAAATTAAACAAATTGTTAATTTAATACTATTAAATCCTATTTAATACATGAACTTATGTAGACCGGAAGTTAATTTTGGACCAGGAGCATGCATCCGATAAAGCCGTCTAAAAACAGCGCTGAAATGTGTGGTTATAATCGCATTTTAATTCACTTTCTGAATACATGCGAATATTCTGTCAACAAGTGAGTACATTTAAGTGTTTCAAGTGCATTTACGTTCAAGCTAAGCACCAGAGAGTAGAAAATATCAGAAGATGTTTATATCAGCGTGTGTAGCATCAAGACCTCAGCACAAACCTCATTGGAATCCTTTGAATGAACTAAAGAAGTGAAATTTACTACCAGCAGACAGGATAAGGAGAGAGAGAGTTCTTGATATTAAACCAGACAAGAATGAAAGAGACAGACAACTCACCTATACGCACAAATATAAGCGTCCCCATTTCATGCATGCGCAGACACAAACACGCACACACAGATCGCACACCCTGATGATGTCGTTAATATGAATATTTTAATTATTTAAACAGATCAAATGTCTCTTCTGGTTTCATGGCATCTCTGTTGAATCTCTGCGTGAGATTCAATTACATTAATAAGCGGCGATTTGATTCTGAATCCTCATGATGAGTTTCATTTCATTCTAATTGAAGAGAGAGATTCTCAATAGTAGGGGCAGAGATTTGGGAGAATGATCTTTGGCTCTGTTTATTTGACATGTTAATGTGCGTATAAGTGTGTGTTTGCTAACAAACAAAATCCAGATTGCTCACTTTAAAACCAGCAATTGCGCAGTGTGCTTGGATGCAATGCCATTTTAATTAGAACAATCTAGTTTTGTTGTGTTGTGTCCCTCATTTCTCGACCCGCTGCTTTGCTCACTGGCAGTCTGATGAGTGACATTTGATGTTTTATTCTTTTGCATGGCTAAAACTGAACACAACCTCAAAAACCTCAACTGCCTTTGTCTTGCAAACACGCACACACGCACAAGGTGATGAGAGGTTGGGGTGTGATAAAGTAGGAGATTTAGACTCGGCTCATTCCCAGCATTCCCTTCTCCTTCATTATGATCCCCGTGAGAATTTCTCTCACACATGGAGTGTGTGTATTTGTGTGTGTATCGAGACTCAATGACTTGTTCCCTACTGTGGTTAAACATATAATCATCCATAACCGTCGAAAATGGTCCATATCCTTTTCTCTGTCTCACACATACACAAATACACACAGACACAAAGGCTGTTTAGTCCCTGCAGAATGTTCCCAGTGTGTGGCAATATGGCTAATGTGACTTCTCAGCATGGGTTCAATCATACACAGAGAGAAAGAAAGAAAGAAAGAAAGACATACAGACAGAGAGAAAGAAGAAAGAAAGAAAGAAAGACATACAGACAGAGAGAAAGAAAGAAAGAAAGAAAGAAAGAAAAAGACAGACAGATAGACAGACAGACAGACAGACAGAAAGACAGAATGAATAAATGACAAAAAGATAGACAGAGAGAAAGAAAGAAAGAAAGAAAGAAAGAAAGAAAGAAAAAGACAGACAGACAGACAGAAAGAAAGAATGAATAACAGAAAGAAAGAAAGAAAGAAAGAAAGAACGAAAGAAAGACAGACAGACAAAGAATGAATAAAAGAAGGAAAGAAGGAGAGAGAGAGAGAGAGAGAGAGACAGAGAGAGAGAGAGAGAGACAGACAGACAGACAGACAGACAAACAGAGAAAGAAAGAAAGAGGGAAAGAAGGAAAGATGAAAAGAAGGAAAGAAAGACAGAAAGAAAGAAAGAAAAAGACAGACAGAAAGAAAGAAAGAAAGAAAGAAAGAAAGAAAGGCAGACAGACAGACAGACAGATCAAAGCAGAATTCTGTTTGTTTTCTTTCTCACCCTAAAGGTGCACTGACAAAGCCACTGGAAGTCATTTGTTTCTACTGACAGACGGCACTTTGACTGACCACAGAAGATACGACTGACTAAACCGAGATTACATTATGCAAATGAGCAATGATGCAACACTGCGGCTACCAATGAGGGCACAGGTGATGAAACTCATGTCGTACAGGTTTCATGTTAAATGTGAATAAAGCAGTTTTTGGGTGCACTGTTCCTTTAAAGGGAAAATCAACCCAAAAATGAAAATTCTTTCCTGAATTACCCAACCTCAGATTGTTCTCGACCTGTATTCATTTCTTTGTTCGGTTATAATAATAATGAGTCTTAGCAACTGATATATCTGGGACATCATAGTAAGAAAGTTAAAATTGTACTCAAAGGTGACCCAGAACTGTTTGCTTTCCTAAATTCATTATTTCTCATTTATGTTCAACAGAACGATACACTCATCTTCCTACAATGGTAGTCAATGATGTCCCAGAAATGTCAGCGCTTACATTTTTCCAAATATCTTTCTTTGCGTTCAACAGAATAATGAAATGTATACAGGTTTGGAATAACTTGAGGTTGAGGAAATGACAGAAGTTTCCTTTTTGGATTAACGGACCCTTTAAATATACACAATATAAAGATGACAAAAATATTTTCTAACTGAACAAATGAATAAGCAAACGCGCTTAAAATTATATAAAGGTTGTTTTTTACAGTGATTCAAATACCGCCAGTCTTAATAATATCTTTTGTGTTCTGCAGAATACCATAAAGGTGAATAAATTATGACAGAATTTTCAATTCTGGGTGAACTATCTGTTTGGAAACTCTCAAGGATCGAACCCAATTGCAGGCAGGGATAGGACAAGACGAGATGATGGATTGGGTAAACAGATATTTATTTTTACAAAGGACAAAACAAAACCCACGAGGGGGAAAACAAGATGGAGTAATATATTTAAACAAAACAAGAACAGGGACTAACTAAACTACAAAAACAAACACTAGAACAACACCAACATTAACTAAACTAGACTTACTACACACGGAGGAAACAGGACTTGGTAGACAAGGGAACAGGACAAACTTCTTCACAGCATGAAGCACAACAGCTACAGACAAGGTACAGCTTACAATGTACGCACACAGCACAATGAACACGAGGATGTTTTAAAGGGAACAAACTAAAGAGGGAACAGGTGCAGGGGATGAACACTCAGGGGAAGCTAATTAACACAAACTAGGAAACAGGAGGGTAGGAACGATGACGCAGACTTGAGAGAGAAGAAATCGTCTCTATCCCACATGAAACAGAGGATCCTGTATGATTCCACCTCAAAACCAAGAAATACCTGACAAGGTGAGGTGGAATCATGACACTATCCTGATACCCAACACACATCTCTATTGTCATATACACAGTTGTTGGGTCAACAGGTATTTCGCGTCATTGATAACAAATATAAATAGGTTGTGTATTTTAGCACAAATCTTCATTCATGTATTTTATAATAAATGATATCTCTGTTCCAGCTCCACTGCGGTTGCATTTGGTGACGGGAATAGCAGAGGTTTTGGCCTGTGGAGTTATCGAACACTTCCTCCATCAGAAAAGCCATTCACTTAAGAGCAGGCTATCATCTTCCCTGGGGACTTCACAACACACACACGCGCACACACTGAAGTACCGCTAAAGTGTTTCATCTGATAGTGTCGCTCTGGGCTTGTAAGTGTTTGACCGGCCATTAGATAAAAAGGTAGAGAAATGAAATACAAGAGTTTTGAACATCACGGCCAGATCCTGATTTGCATATTTCTGACTAAAAGTATGTACTTCACTGTGAAGGGAACATATATCTTTCGGTGTAAGACAGTGTGCGTTTATTGGGGTACGCTACTACATCCTTGAATTACGAGCCGCCACAGTCATGGACTGTAGTTACATTTACTACCTTGCAATTCATTTTTACTGAGCATGTGTAAAAGCGGCAGCGGCACATTTATCACAATTTATTTGCAGTTGCATGTACACAAATCCTGTAGTGTCAGTACAGTACTGTATCTTGTGTGCAACTAGTGTGCACTATCTAGTGTGCATATCTATCTAGTCTAATGTTTATTGCTGTCACCCAAATTAACATTATTAAACAAAATGATGTAAAGTTTATATATGATTTGCACACTTTTGAGGCCTCATATGTAAACTTATGAGCAGTGCATGTTTCTCCTTTTTAATACGCCAACACACTCTTACGCACAGTGAATGTATAACTAAACGCCTGTAGTGTGGCAGAAAGAGAGAGGGAGAGATTTAGGGGGTGAGGCATGGAATGAAATATTCTTCGTAAAAGGAGAGTAGGGGTTCCATTACCCATAATGCTCGCAATGAATGTAAGGGAGATATTTCCCTTCCAGAATGCTTGATGTGTAAGAATCTCAGATCTCAGGGGATGAAAGAGAGAGCGAGAGAGTGTTCAGGTTAAGAGGGGTCAGACTGATATTGAAATGAAGAAAGAGAGAAATGGGAGGATGGGAGACGTACAGCGGAGAGGAGATTTTCGAGCAAGGCACAACGGACGAGAGAGACGTAGAATGGAAAACTAAAGAGAGAGGGAGAGCCTGTGTGTGTGTGTGTGTGTGTGTGAGAGTGAGTAAATGAGTAAATGAAACAAACTGTGTGTGAGTTTGTTTAAGGGTGTGTGGTTGAATGTGTGTGTGTGTGTTTGTATGAGAGAGAGAGTAAAGTCTTTGTTTGTGTGAACAGGTGTGTACCATAAGTGAAAACTTTTGTGTGTAAGTGTTTGTGTCTGCCTGTGTGTAACTATGTTTTTTGTGTGTGTGTAACCGAATGTATGATTGTTAGTGTACGCGTGGGTCTGCTGTCAGCTTGTGTGTGTGCAGTGTATGTGTGTAACTGTACGTATGTTTGTAAGTGTCTGCTGTCGTATGTGTGTCAGCGCGTGTTTGTATCTATGTTTGTGTGTGTATGAGTGTGTGAGTCTGTCTGTGTGTATGTTTCTTCTTATTTGTGTGCATGTGTGTGTGTGTGCATGTGCATGTGCATATATAACTGTATTTATGTTTGTAAGTGTACGTGTGGGTCTGCTTGTGTGTTTGTCAGCTTGTGTGTGTGCGGTGTGTGTATGTAACTGTACGTATGTTTGTAAGTGTCTGCTTGTGTGTGTGCAGTGTATGTGTGTAACTGTACGTATGTTTGTAAGTGTCTGCTGTCGTATGTGTGTCTGCGCATGTCTGTATCTATGTTTGTAAGTGTATGCGTGTGTGAGTCTGTCTGTGTGTATGTTTCTTCTTATTTGTGTTCATGTGTGTGTGTGTGTGTGTGTGTGTGTGCATGTGCGTATATAACTGTATTTATGTTTGTAAGTGTATGTGTGGGTCTGCTTGTGTGTTTGTCAGCTTTGTCAGCTTGTGTGTGTGTGTAAGTTTATTCATGTGTGTGTGTCTGTGGGTATGTTAATGTATGTATGTTTGTAAGTATATGCGTGCATGTGTCTGCCTGTATGTGTGTGTGCGTGCGTGTGTGTTTGTGTCTGTATGTAAGTTTGTAAGTGTATGCCTCTGTGTGTCTACCTGTGTGTTTGTGTGCGTGTGTTAGTGTGTGTTTGTGTCTGTATGTAACTGTATGTATGTTTGTAAGTGTATGCCTGTGTGTGTCTACCTGTGTGTTTGTGTGCGTGTGTTAGTGTGTGTTTGTTTGTAAGTGTATGCGTGCATGTGTCTGCTTGTATATGTGTGTGTGTGTGTGTGTGTGTGTATGTAACTGTATGTATGTTTGTAAGTGTATGTGTGCGAGCATGTGTCTGCCTTCATGTGTGTGTGTGTGTGTGTGTGTATGTTTGTTCTTACCTGTGTTTTATGTGCATATGTGTGTGTATGATTGTAAGTGTATGTGTGCGAGCATGTGTCTGCCTGTATGTGTGTGTGTGTGTATGTTTGTTCTTACCTGTGTTTTATGTGCATATGTGTATGTATGATTGTAAGTGTATGGGTGTGTTTGTGTCTATGTGTGTATGCATGAATCTGAGTATGTCTGTACATGGTTCGGGTTAGTCTATATTGTTTTTTGGTTTATACAATTTATACAACTTGCAGTGAAAGAGTGGGTTGATGTGCTTCAGCAGTCTGTTGAATGCATTTCTGTCTGAGTATCTTGTCTGTGAGCACATAGCTCTGACCTCATTAGTTAGCGTGCTGCTCCTGTGCCACCGTGTGTGTGTGTGTGTATGGTTGTGTGTGAGCGGCGGCGTGTATGATGTTGGCATTGTTCATGTACAGCAGAAGGGCAGACTTACGCTCTTTCACCTCTCCAGACGAGACCACACACACGCACACACTTGCAGTACGTTTACCTGTTACGTCTGTGAGACCTGCAGGGAGATTAGCGAGCTATTCAAGTCCTCTCAACATCATGAGAACTGTAAGACCTGAAACATGCCGTGTGTCATACAACAAAGGCAAAACAAGCAGACGTCATTCACAAATCTGTTTCAAAGGGTCGATGTGCAAACCATTTCACAAATCATCACATTCCAGACGTGTTCAAACTTAATGAATGCCTCGCCGGTTTCTGTGAGGTGTACGCGTGCAAACCCAAGAAATGTATGTGCATCTGATGATCATTACAGGAGGTGAAAATAGACGCTCAGAGCTAAAGAAAGTAAATAAAATCTAATTAGAAGCCAAAACTGCTTTAGCAGCAGAACCAGCTGGGGGATCATGGGAAAACAAAGAGAAGGAACACAAATGATCAAAAAAACACGCTGACATTTCTGTAGAGAGGAAAACCGAGTCTGTGATGCGTCAAGATGTTGCGGGAAAATATCATTCAGTTCTCCCAACCTCACGGTCACCTTCTCTGTCTTGACCCCCCTCGAGCATTTCCGACTCCCAACCGAGAGTCGTAATGATGAAAGGGTCAGCGCCTGTGTTGATTTGAGCGGGCGGCGGTATCTCTCATTAGACCGTCACGCAAAATGGCCTTTTCACACGTTCCTCTCGTGAGATTCTCACACTAAAATCTGCGAAATGAAATCAGATATTACTGAGAGAGAGCGAGGCCTCGGATGGCTTTCCGGAAGCCTCTGAACATTTAGCAGATGCACGCTTGTGGTGTGTTTGATATGTTGACCGTGCAAACATCACCGGCTTTGGTCGGGAATTCAAAGAGACTCTGTCAGCAAAAACGTCCGCCTGTGTTTGTCAATCAATTTGATGTCGGATCACATTGAATTCCAATGGCCGGAACAACACCGTGCGGTTGCATGCTTGCTGAAAGAATTACAGTTGTAGGTGGTTCACGATATGAAAGTGTTTTTCTAACCCAACATTGCTTGTAATATAGCTGTGTACATCTGCCTCAGATCAATTTTTCTTTGGACAAGAGATCGTACAAAGGTCTCCATTTGAGTTTCAGAAGAGATCTTAATAATGCTTCAAACTGAGCTCAGATTTGTCAAATCTGCAATTAAAAGTCAATAATATTGAAGACCTCAAATAGGTATTAATCAAATTGACACAAATCCAGATTGTTTCATCTCTACAATCTACATTCATTTTACACCTCCATACTCTTCATGGATTTAAACAAATGTCTCATTTGTTTTTATGTATTTTCTCCAAAGCAATTTTAGGAGAAAAATATGATGCTTAAATAAAACAACACTGCAAACTGTAATATCTAAAGTATCAAACTTTTGGAAGGTCTTGTGAGATGTTTAAAAGTTTGCAGACTGTAAATGACATTACCTGCTCTTCATAACAACGCAAGAAATTGAACGCAGTGATTGCTTCACGGCATGTTGTAATAATAAAGATCTCACACAACACAGATGAAATGATCTAATGCACAGATTCCCGACGCTGAAAATCATAATTACGTTATTCTGCTAATTTCCAGCACCTGCATAAGCAGTTAGTCTGAGGGATTTTCTGCGGGCGTCTTGGTGAGATGCCCAAAATCATTTGCATCATTTGTTTCTAAAGCAGCTTCGGCATCAGGCCGTTTTATAATGAGTTGACAAGCTAGTTTCAAACGTGTCAGGAACATTTAGAATGATCGTACATTTTTGTGGAAACTTGTTTATTCAGCTGGAAAAAAGCCGTGTTTAGCTGGCAGATATAGTTGGAAAGCAACATCTAAGTCTTTGTGATGCCGAGCAATTTTCAAAGCAAATTACAGAAATCCGCCGTTGCTCCATAGAGGCACACGCAAGCTATCAACTACTGTTTATTTCTTACCGTCCACCAAAGATTTATTACTGTTGTATCTAAATGAATGCTGAAATGTTTATGTCCATCAGTGAACTGCACGTAATGCCACCCAACCGTACTTATCTCAGGAACTTCAGCCACAGTTATGTAAAGGTACAGCAGTAAATCCAGAAGGACATAAACTTTGAATTACACAGTAAAACTAGATTAGCTAAAAGTGGTAAACTGGTACAGCACTGCGTCAATTCATTGAAAATGCAAAGCACATTATTTTATTCTGTCTTTAGCAGCTTCAGTATATTACTCGTCAAAAACAGGCCCGATGACACATCACTAATCGAAAAGCTAATTGGCGTGAAAGGTCACCTCTGATGATGCTTATTTATGTCAATGGATGCACATTTACCTTCCTCGTACCTTGGATGGGTTTGCGACGGAAGCAAATGATGTTGTGTCATTTGAGTACTAAACAAAATGTTCTGAAATATGCTATGACGTCACAGCTCAATCTTCATCAACATGACCAAACATGTTTACATTACATATGACATTTATTGAGGAATCAGCAGCTTGTACTACACTAGGCCTGTTCGTACCAAAGTCAATAACTTAAAAAAATGATTAAAGGTCCGATGTGTATTTTTTTGGGAGGATCTATTAATAGAAATACAATATGATCAACAAATTATGTCTATGAGGTGTAAAAAGACCTTACACATTGAAGCGTAATGTTTTTATTACTACAGAATGAACTTACTGTCTATATATACCACCGGTCCCCTTGCATGGAATTCACCATGTTGCCCTAAACGGACAAACTGTTCGTAAATACGTTATCATCTTCGGCAAAGAAGCCGAAACGTGATGACATCTTAGCCCTGTGTCAGACACTGTAGAGCTTTGAAAGGAAGGGGTGGATTTAGCCGTTGTTTGCAATTCGCAACCTCACCACTAGATATCGCCATATTTCATGCACTGGACATAGATATGTATGTTATATTGTATTTCTGTCAATAGATCCTCCTTAATATTACTCACTGCACCTTTAAAAGAGAGTCAAAGGGATAAAACCGGTCATAAATGTCTTGTGTTTTCAAGAAACCTTGACAAACATTACACATGGACCACAGGGACACAAAATGTGCTGACCTTCTATTACATGGCACTTAAGTGAACCTCTTGTAATATTTAGACACTTGAGTGCTTCATTCATTTAATTTGGTAGTTTTTATACATAATAAGACTCCGTGATGTCTGAGCTCCTTTTATCTCTGAGCGTCTCAAATGTGGTCCGTGTCAGTCTATTCTGGAATCCGTCTTTCTCTAGACTGAGATTGAAGATTTGACTGCCGGAGATGTAATCTTCTCTTAGCGAGATTTCTTCTCATTTATCTACGAAAATATGCTTATTTGCATTAATATATGTCAGAGATAAAATGATCGTTGGTTTGAATCACTGCAATATATCTTTAATCTCTCCATAACGTGTCTATTTATTTCACAGTCTTAGCTTTCAACCAAAGGCTTTAATAAGACAGTGACGCGCAAATACTTTATCACTTTCTCTCTCTCAGTGTGGGCTTGGTTTTGTCCATCATTCGTGTGCTGACGAACATGTGCATCCATCCATCTGTGTATTAATAGCGAGAGGAAAATCTGAGCTGGAATTCCCATTAACACTGCATATTAAACTCACCTCTCTCTGTATCTCTTTTCTCAATTTATCTCTCACTGGAGCTCAGAAATTGGTTTATTTGTAGTTTTTTAATTAGAAAACTACAGAAGTAGACTAAGTGTTAAAAGAATGAATATTCTTCAGATTAATTTCGAAGAACGTTGTCAGCCAGTCTGTGCCCATCTTGATTGTGTTATGTTTGTGTGTGGTCCGGATATGCAAACGTGTGTATGGGGTCCAAGTGTGCGAGACCAGAAGTTAAAACAATTTATTGAGCATTCTTTATGGATTTACACAGATTTTCATGACAGATAATCAGTAAAACAAACCGAGTTCAAAGTAGAAATGAATCGAGAATGACTTACTTATTTGCATCTCGGTCTTCTGCTTGAATGGTTCACTGGAGGATTGAAAATCTGACTTGTCATACAGATGATAAGTTATATCTAAAAAAATGTTGTGCATTCTTTGTTACCATATTTTCTTTGTTTAGAAAATCCTCACATTTTCTGTTTATTTCTATGTGTAAACAATATAAATCCCAGATTTTCAATGTGGCTTTCACACTTTTGGACCCCAATGTGTTAATATATGTCAGCACGTATATGCATATGTGTGTATCATCGGGTCTAGTGTTTCTTAAACATTGCACAATGGCTAAGCCCTCACAGCAATAAACATATCAGTGTATTCCCATCGCTCTCCGGACTCACACATAGAATAAAATCACAAAAAGATGAATATTATTGTCAAATTTTACTTCGTACAAAATGGATATTTATATCAAATTATTTTACAAAATAATAGACGTTTTAACAAAGATCTTACAACCATAACTTGGTTATGATTTCTACATTAAGTTTTTAGAGCGAACCTGAATCTATTTTTCATTCTAATAGGTGCAGAGATTAAGGTGTTACACACAGTCATCTATGGAAAATGACTTTTTCTGGATCACTAGTAGAAATTTCATCAGCAATGCATTTCCAGTGTATTTTGAGCGACGGTGAGTGAGCATTATAAACCCATTTCTATGGAAGCCGAGGGTCATGCTTTGGATATGGACTGTGGGATTGACGGTGGTGCTCTTGAGATGTGAGCGGCATTGATCGGATTTATTCTGCGGCAATGCAAGCATACGGTAAGACTCTTTCACTTCAGAAATGTGCGGTGCATGTGTGTCGGAGAATGTCAAGAGAATCCTGTTGTGTATTTTATTTAATGTGCAATGCAGAAGATACAGCTCGGGTAGAAAATAGTGCACTAAGAGACACTGTATCCATTACACTGTGTCCATAACGGCTGGAATAGACTACAATACTTTTTTTTAAACTAGACTTGCAGACACTTGCAGACTTTTTAAAAAGTTTGAGATAGAAACACACTTACTGATCAAATATCCAGACTGGCACAGACTTTCTGCAACAAGTCCAGACTGAAAATCTGTGAAAACCTGAGCAAATGTCTTGTAATGTATTTTAAACCTTATGCGTACTTATAGTGCTTTATTTTTGCACATTAAGTCTGTACTTAATATTTCACAAATATAGTCTTTAGTACTTCTATTCATAGTGTATTAAAATAGCGCAGGTGAGTACCTTGCGATCTTCCTTATTTGTGACGCTGGACAACAAAACCAGTCTTATGTAATACGGGAACATTTTAAGTAATAAACAATGGTGTGGGAAATGTTTTTACGATTTTTCTTTTTGCCCAAAATCAGTAGGATATTAAGTAAAGATCATGTTCCATGAAGATATTTTATAAATGTCCTATTGTAAATGTATAAAAACTTTCTTTTTGTGAGTCTATGGCCTGCTACAGTGCCTCAGATTAACAACTTCAAAGGCGATTTTCTCAAAATTTTGATTTTTTTGCACCCTCAGATTCCAGCTTTCTAAACAGTTGTTGTTCCACCATATAGGGTCCTATCCTAACAAAACATTTATAAATAGAAAGCTTATTTCTTCATCTTTCAGATGATGTAAAAATCTTAATTTCATAAAATAAGACTGGTTTTGTCGTCCAGGATCAGATTGTATCTTAAAAAGTACATTTTTTTCTAAATTAAGTGCAACATTAGTATGTGAAAGTGGAGCACTTTGAATTAATTTATGTGCTTTTTTACCTTGGAAAAGTGTGCGATTTGTACACTTTTTTTCAGCAAACCTGTAGTGTGCTGAATCTACGACACACTGCATATGTGCTTTTTGAATTGATAATGTTTATATTTCGTTGATATCTGTGTTGTACTGTTGTACTCATGCATGCATTTCTTTCCTGTGAGAAATCTGTGAAACTTGTTGTAAATGTTGCATTAAAGTATTTAAATAAATAGAAAACATATTTGTATATACCTCCGTTTGGGAACCTCTGTAATAATGCATGTATACTGTAATGTATATACTGTATGTATCTTATTAAACTGTATCTGCATCGTAAACACTCTCAGCACATTAACCTCATTAATCTCATTTGTGTTTGTAGCCTTTGGATGTGTTTGAAAGTGCTCTCAGTGAAAACACAAAACAGGCGGTTGACTATAAGCATATGTGTCCGTTTGTGAGTGCGGATTTAATGGGTGCTATTTATAACCCTCTTAGATAAGAATTTCCGTTGGCCAAAAAAATCGAATATTGTAATCGAGAGCACGTCGGAAACTATCTTTGCCCATATATGTGTGTGTGTCTCGCTCTCAAAACTTGATATAGTATCAGAAGCCGGAAACAGACAGAAATAATGAGCTGATATCCGACTTCACCAATCGGATAAGAGATGCCAATATAGCCTGGGCCAATAGACTCTACATCCTGAGATACTGTATAATCCAATCTCTGAGATCGAATGTCCTCTTCAGAACAGCAGGATTCACACCACCAGACCGACTAATAGACTGAAGGATTATCTTTGGTTATTATAACCATAGGATGCCAGAAGTCTAGTCCCTCTGTCACTTAGAAAAATCACCAGTCTAAAACTCACAGACTTGGTGTTTTTATTTAGAGCACAGAAATAAATATTTTAGTCTCCGCTTAAAAGATTTAATGAAGATTTAAGAGTGGAGTGTCTCAATCTTTGATGTGAGAGACGACGGTGTACGCAAGTGAAGATTGTGCAACCTAGACGCTTTCTAATTACTAAGATTTCTCTTTCAGTTGCTGCGGGAAGAAAACATCTCACGCTTTGATGGAAGAAAGACTGTCAGCTTCAAGCGAATGTGTTTAACACGTGTGTGCGTCTGAGACATGCCAAAAACATGACTGATGGACAATATTCACATGAACATTTACATGTCGTTTTTTGATTAATAGTCTAGGAAAGCACAAGCTACAAGATGCAATCTTTTAGTTTACAAAAAGTCATTTCCCAATCTTTACAAAAGGATATTTTTTAAAAGATCTTCAGTTCATAGTAGTCAAGTCAATGTTATTTAGTTCTTTGTGCAATGCTGTTTCAAAGCAGTTTCACAGTAATAAACAAAAAATGATGCAAACTTCATCAAAGCACAGCAGTATGTATTATACAGCAAATCAGCTCCGCTTGAGTCTGAGCAATTACAAGTTTGAGAAGTTTGTGAAGCATTTTCCAATCATGCACAACAGAGAGACTGATGTCCCGAAGTGTTATTGCTCAGATGTTGCTCTTTCATAGCTCAGGATTAAGTCCTCAGTTGTTTCAATGAGGTTCAAAAGTTTAAAAAAATAGTCAAATCACACAGTCAAAATAAAAGTTGTTGAACGAACTTAATTCATTTATGGAAAACTTTTCCACGAAATTGAATTACATTTCTCAAACAATATCTGATTTGTTTGAAGCAATTTATAATCTTAATTTTTTCACTAGTCTTGATTAAATTGATTTGTTTCATATACATGCATATTTCCCAAAAGTTGTGTTGATTAAACTTAAGCAAGTTAAGTAAATTGAACAAGCAGCAAAAATCTATTGAAGAGCCTGGAAATGTAAAATGAATATAGATTGTTAAAGTAAAATCATCTGGATTTGGTTAAATTTGATGAGAAATGTTTGAGTTCATAGTGAGATCTTGAATTATATTGACCTCTGATGCAGAGGTGACAAATCGGACAGATAAGAGGGTGACACGGGAGTGGATTTTCAAACCTCTCCAATCCCACTCCCAAAAATAATTCCCGTCCCATTCCGATCCCCTGATAGAACTGGGGGAAAATCCTGTCCCAATCCCAGAAGAATGACTCCCACTCCCGTTGTTTGTTTGTTTTTTTGGGCAATATCTGTCAGTTACAATAAAAAAAAGGTTAGGCCGCTCATAAATGTCGGTGAGCACGACAGAGGCATCATCTTCCCAGAGTAGTCATTACAGCGTGAGTTTCGGATCCGACTCGATTTTCATTTTCGCGCCTACAGTCTAGTGAGTGCATTGGGAAACCACCTTCTTCTCTTATATTATTGGTGGTTGGTATACCAGCTTGGTGCATTACCGCCACCAACTGTTAGGAGTGTGTGGAGCACGTCATTCACTCAAATAACCACACCAAACAAACAGATTACATGTTTATTTATATCAAAGGTATATTTGTGTATTCTCGGTATTCTTGTGTATTCACTCTCGCTGACATTTTTTTCCAGTCCCGTTCCAGTTACATGATTAATAGTTATTTTGTTTCCTATCAAGGGAATCCCGCAGGAATCCCCCCAAAAATGTAATATTCTAGTTAAAATTGCTTCTGAAACTCAAAAAGAGACATTTGGGCAAATATCTGAGACACAGAAAACAGTTTCTGTTTCTCTGTTTATTCTCCATTTAAAGGGATAGTTCAACCCAAAATGAAAATTCTGTCATCTTTGACTCACTCTCAAGTTGTTCCACACAAATTAAGTTGTTCCAAACCATAGTACAAAAATTAGTGGTGTGTCAAAGGTGTCCCATCCCAGAACTGTTTTTGCACATTCTTTAAACTATCTTTGTATGTGTTCAACAGAAATGTTAACAGGTTTGAAACAACTTGAGGGTGAGTAAATAATGACAGAGTTTCCCTTTAATCTCACTGATGTATAGGAGAAATAAATGAGATATTATTGAGGTCTCATCTGATGTTTTCATCTTTTAATGTCTTACGATTTATATTATATAATTTTGTGCATATGTATAGTAACCTTAGATGAACATTGAATATGTTAAAGATTTACTGGTAAATTCATTGTGTAACGCAATCAAATCAACAGATAACAGTTTCGTCTCCCAGCTTAAATGGATACTTCACCCAAAAAATGAAAATTCATCATTTACTTACCTTCGAGTTGTTACAAATCTGTAACTGTAGAATGTATTTGTTCTGATGAACACAGAGAAAGATATTTGGAAGAATGCGCATAACCATTGTTATAACCAAAACAATGGTCAAAAGTGCCCAAGAACTGTTTGCCGTCCTACATTCTTCAAAATGTCTTCTTTCGTGTTCATCAGAACAAAAGAAAAATGATGAAGTAATTTTTCCTACTATGGAAGTCAAGGGGGGGCAAAATTTGTTTGGTCATACACATTCTTCCAAATATCGTTCTCTCTGTTCATCAGAACAAATACATGTATACAGATTTGGAACGACTCAAAGAATTTTATTTTTTGGTAAATTGTCCCTTTAATTCATTATCATCTGTCAGAGTACAGAGTACTGTAATCGCTGTTAAATTCTCACTTTTTAGTTGAACTTTTCCTTTAAGTCTTTGACTTTCCAAAATACTGTAGATGTTCGCCAGCTCACAGCGTGTTCCCATCACTGAAACTCTCCAACTGTGCACACTTGTGTGAAACACTCACATCCACAAATACACAATACACTTCGAGCTTGTTTGACATCCAGCTGACATGACCACGGGTGCCCAAACAGCCCAAAATGCCAAAGTTGCACAGTGCATTGTAAATCATTTATATACAATTTTCATAAAGAATGCATATAAACTAGTCAGCTATGTTTCCGGCTATTTAAAACGAGGCCTAATGCAAATCCATGTGCACGTGTATTGTCAGATGCTGTATCTTAGGGCCACAGCGATTAAATAAAAACGAGTCTTTTTAAATAGCAATACTGCGTCTAGAGTTCCCCGGATCTGTTTAACTGCAGTCTGGGGGGTCATGAACGGTTCTGCATGAGTAAGTGACAATAACAGTCATTCTCCACAAAAGCAATTATGTTCCCCAGCGCTGGGCTCAGTCCGGCTCGCCCGGCTCATTGGTCCATTAGTGTAACAGTCTGTTAAGATGACGTGATTGGTCAATGGGGCATGCGTTTCACACCTTGAGTGTCACAAATATTTTCAGTTGTGATTAAACTCTCGGCCCGAGTCTATAAGTATTGACCAAACCCAAAGACAGTGACTGTGGTTGTCAGACAACTTATAGACCCTTTCATCAATAACAACATGAAGAAATGTTATGTGGCCCGAACTTCCGTTAGACCTCAGCAAAGAATCGATAACTGCAAAAAAAGTTTTTTGATTTAATACAATTAATATTCAAGAAAATATCAATATGAATGAATATTATTATGAATTACATTTTTAAATATATTTTTAAATTGTAATCAAACACAGATTGGAAATTAACTTCGGGCCAGCGCTTGGTTCTGATGAAACCATAATACCTGTTTCGACATCCTTATTAATTTTGTTGTCAACCGATATGGAAAAACGTAATGTTAAGACAAATGATTATTGGTTATTTTATACACAAACAATGCTAATTTGAAATATTTCCGAATGGAAACCACTATAACCACTATTGTTGTGTTGGACAGTAGCTTTTTTTCTATCGTGTTTTTGTTCGCATCACAAAACAATAATCGATCAATCATCTTTCGGGAGCTAAGCAAACCCCTGATTTCCAATATTGACCATAATAAGCAAAAAAAACATCTTTACCATCATGTCTCTCTGATCTCATCCCTCACCACTAATGTAATTGTGGTGTGAAACCCGGAATCGGCAGCTCTGTGATTCAGTGCTTGTATTTGTCTCCAAGGCCTGTTTGTACGCTATGGATTGGCGGTCGGTCAAAACTCTGAATCTGAAGGGTTAAGGCGAAAGGCCGGAACGCCATTAACATCAAGACTCTATCAACACCATTGAACCCGCTCGTGTGCCTGCCGCACGAGCCACATGTCTCAATAATGAAAACAGCAACCTTCATAAAAACAAGAAAAAATCAATAATAGACATAAAATAGCCGGGAAACAATATGCCCGGTTGCAATCGGAAAGAACAATATATTTTTTCTAAACGATTGTTATTTCTTTCGCTTGAATGAAGCCTGCGCTTCTGAGCTTTAGGGGTGTGTTTGCATGTGTGTGTAATCGATGCCGTGCGTCCATTAAACAGATGTTCGTCTGGCTGCTGGTAATGGTGTGGAATTGTAGATCATGTGGTTATATACACCATGTAGGGTGGTTACCTTGACCTCTACGCACACCACATCACACCCTCTGTCCTTCAAACATGAACACACACATAATCATCTGAAGGTGTCGAGTGTGCAAAAAGCAAAGCTGTCCTTTTTTGATCTATGCCACTTTGCACTCTTCTCTTGTCTGAGTATTTTTCTTCCTGGCACATGCACACGTTTTTTTCTATCCTTTGTCGAGACCTTAACCTTAAACCTAATCTTGAAGACAAACCCTGACCCTCTCACACACCAACACAGACATATTTATTTCATACAATGCGATATATTTCTATTAATTCTTTATAAATTATTTGATCAACTTAAGCTACCTCTTTCAAAGCTTTCTGCCATTTTAGCCTCTTTATGAAGCTGTTTTCATCTCAGGAGCGTCCAGAGGGTCTCTTCACAATGAAACCCATTTCAGTTCTTTCATTTGGTCACCACAAAGCTGGAAAAAAACGGTCCCACCCACGCTCACACACACACCTCACACGTTTGATGTCAGCTCTGCATGATAAGTGGATATTCCCCCCAATGACACACCAGTGTGAAATACTCCTCCACCCCCCAGAGGGGGTGAGGGGTGTACAATAGAAATTGATTTGTGCATCATATCATGGATACATTAATTACACGGCCGTGCCTTTCTCAAAGACCCCATAACCATCCGTGATGATCACATAGACACTCCACTGGACCCTGTTTTGATGTGAGGGGGGCTAAAGCAGTGTGGATCAGCTCACACAATACAATAAAACTTTATTAGTCTACTGAGAAGCAATTTTGTTTCGGTCATACAGAATGAACACAGGTACAGGTGAAGACCCAAGGGGGAGATTTGGTTTCGCATAAAATGGAATATAGGAAAATAATAAATGATATTATGTCATTTACAATGGGATTTTTTAAAATATAGAATACAAATATCCATAAATATATAAACAATGTAGGCCTTTATAATTCCTAGCCTTTAATCAACAAATAATATTATATTATATATTTTTTGTTTAATTATAATAATGTTTTTTTTCAATATATGTATGTGATTGTATGATGGGCTCAGGTTGTCGTCCGGTAGGCTGCGCTATGCTCGCGCCCGCAGGAGTCGCACTTCCCCCAGCCGTGCGCGCGCTTACCGGGTCCCACGCCGAGCTTGTGTGTATGATAGCGTGTGTGTGAACACTGGAGCACATTGCTGTTGCGGGAGACCCGGAGAGACGGTCGGACTACCGATGCGCGGTCGGACACGAACTTCTCATGGATACGCCAAAGTAACGCGCACGCGTCTCGCTCTCCTGAACGGATTTATTTCGCACGAGGATAGGTACGGAGAAATCATTTATATTCGTTGTGATCTTTGATGAACTCATTGTATTTGGGAGTGAAAGTTGGATGGGTGGCTGGTTGGTGGGGACAGGTTGCATTGAGGGGTAGCAGGTTATACCGCAGTAATGGAATGCAAAGCATTAAACGTTTTGGGGTTTAGACCCATGTGCGCTGCACCTTATGGGTAAATGATGATAAAGCTTTGAATGTTTAATCAAACATGCCGTGCATAACGGAAACCACAGACACGGTAGCAGCCTGACTTTAATTGTCACCCAGGGGTGCGAGATCTTACGGGTTGCGCGCGGTGAAGCTGGAGACCTGCAATTTGGAGAGAAAGTTGGTGTAGGTGTTTGAGATGTTAATGCATGCGTGGTGCAACGAGAAGGAATCGCTTTTTATTTGGTGAGAAGCTCGCACGGTCCCGAGCATCCACGGAAGGGCTGTAGATTTACAGGCTGCCTCCGGTCTGTCCGTGCTCGCGCGCGTGCGTTTATGAAAGTCTATGAATTCTCTAGTGTCCCAGTGCATCTTTTAATTAAAACCCATGGAGCACACACACTACACACCGAGAAGCCCCCACGCGTGGAAGGTTCACGGTGTGTAGTCCGTCTCATTCTCTGAGTGTGTGTGTGTGCATCAGCTTAATGTGCTGAATTCACTTTTTCTTTCCATCCTCATAAGATTGGCTTCATATGAGGCGCCGTTTAGGGTGTAAATCAAACTGCGCTCATGAATACATATATAAAAGCGTGCATACACATATAAACATTGCTCGCATATACATGTATACTTTTGAATGTTCAAGCAAACACATATGAAAATCATGTGCGCACTAATGTGAAATCCATACCAATACATCTTATGTTAATAATGAATGCATATACACTTTTCCGCGCATACATATAAACTCAATGCTTGCATACACATCTATAAAACACTCGCACATACATACAAACTCTGCGTGCATACACATCTATAAAACACTCGCACATACATACAAACTCTGCGTGCATACACATCTATAAAACACTCGCGCACACATACAAACTCTGCGTGCATACACATCTATAAAACACTCGCACATACATACAAACTCTGCGTGCATACACATCTATAAAACACTCGCGCATACATACAAACTCTGCGTGTATACACATCTATAAAACACTCGCACATACATACAAACTCTGCGTGCATACACATCTATAAAACACTCGCATATACATACAAAATATGACACGCTTTAGTGTGCATGCATAGTGATTTCATATATGGATGTGCGTGGACTTTTCAGTGAAAACGGAAGGCATTTCAGTGTAAACGGAAGTAACCTGGCGACTCCACGAGGTTGACAATGGCAATGGATAGGGATCGTGCAACAACCGAAGCTATTAGCATTTTGCGAAATGTTCTTGCTTCACCATCAATTATTAAATCAATTGCTGATTCCGTGGAATCAAACGTGTCCCATTGTGCTCAGCGGCAATCAGAAGCTGAATTGCGCACTTTGTTCCGGCCTTCAACGCCTGTTGTACAAAGCATGAATAACGGGCAAACGATGCCGCAGACATCATCATCATCATCATCCGCTGGGGCAGTTGAAGGACCAAGATTTCAAACTCGGCAGCAGTATGGTAACTGGAAGTCTCGGTCTAGAAAAAAGTAAGAAAACATCTAGGAAATGCCCTTATCCATAGCCCGATTTTTTGTAAGCTAAATTGCACCACCAATGTACTCAGAGATTTGCTTTGCAATTATAAATTTGATTAAGGAATCGGGATGTCAATTAGTTTATAATCAATTCGGCAAATTATAGTTTACTTTTCGTTAAACTGTGTTTGTTTTTACAGACCCAGGACACAATACCATCGGACTTTTAATAAGGACGTTATATTGTTGACCTCCCCACACGATAATGTGGTTGTAAAACAGAAGAAAAAACAACACTTACATGAAATTGGACACATATTAAATGCCTTTGAATTTGATAAGGCTTGGGACGGTACAACCGTACTCGGTAAAATAAAACAAGGCTTCAAAGAAAAAGTGCCGTCTGATGTAAGGTAAAGGTTATTTTTTTATTCAGACAAGTTGTATTTATCATAATGTAAATGTTCTGCCTGATGTATTATTACATGGTGTATTTGTACTGCTCTTTTTATTGTGTGCAGTTTAGAAATACTTTTGGGATGTGGCAGCAAGCTCATGACACCAAAGTTAAGTGAAGGCCAGGAACTAGATGGCAGATTGATTTTAAAAGTGTTCAAATTAAAAGCCTTATATGTGAGACCCTCAAGACCACTACTTTTGGTAAGACTGTTATTGTTGTATGATTTATAATAATCTTTATTTTTCATATTTTTTAGGCAAGACTGTTGTTGAGAAGGAGCCTTTTATATTAACTGTTGTGAAACTTTTGTGAATTCACAGAAATATTATGCAATTATTGTTCTTAACAAGATATTACATCTTTGCTGTAATATTTTCCAAGGCTGAAACAGACAACTCCGATGACAGCTGTTTTGAGGTTGATATGCCTGATGATGAGAGGGCCTGCCAGTCATTAGATTCTGTTTCAGAAAATAGAGAAAACGTGACCATTAACTTGAATGACCAGTCCACAACACAAGACTCTGTAAGTGCCATCTTTGAGTTGTTTTAAAGCTTCTCAAGCACTGAAGCGTTTTCTAATGTGTTTCTCTTCTCAGTTTTTATATTCAAAGCATCTCTTTTCAGTCCCCCACAAGAGCTCAGGCGTCCACCAGCTCCTTCGGTGCGCAGCCCTCCACCAGCTCCTTCGGTGCGCAGCCCTCCACCAGCTCCTTCGGTGCGCAGCCCTCCACCAGCTCCTTCGGTGCGCAGCCCTCCACCAGTGGCCCCCCTTGCACAGGATCTCACTCAGCAGCTGATTGCTTGGACGGTGAGCAGATCTCCAGATCTGCTTCCTGGGAGGGTGATTATGATACCTACATTTCTCTCATTCGGGCAGTGTCTGAGGATGAGGAAGATGATGAAGATCTTTGCAGTGCCATAATGGCAAGCATTGAGGACCATGTGTGAGTATTATTCAGTTGTCTAAAATTCTAGTTAAAGCGGCCCTAACTTAGACAGTTTCTTCATATCAAATTTGAATCTTGAGTACTTGCAGGATATCGCACCCTTCAAATATCCGTAGAGTCTTTAGTTTCATCAAATTCATGAAAGACTGATACAGCTGTACAATTATTTCTGAGATCAGTCTAGCTGCTGGATGCGTGCAGTGGGCGGAACTAAAGCACGCGAGCACACAATCCATAATCCCATTGACTTAGTTTGACCTACTGCATGCTCTTCATGTCCTTCATCTTTTAGCGTTGGGACCGCTCCATCTATTAGTTGAAACGATTTTTTTAAAGATTTTTCACCTATAACGCACATTACAATATGCTGTAAACAGTTACCATTTGGTGTATTTTCCTTTATTATTTAATTTTCAGTTTTAATCCGGTCCTCATTCTCTTGAATTATTTGATACTGCTTAGTTCACCTTGTTTACTAATTAATTCAGGTTACTTTGTTGTCAAAAAGAGAATTCAGTCATTGCATTGTTCAATTTCATCAACAATTTATATTATAATACAATATGAATGAAACGTACTCTTTTTTTCAGAATTCCCCTTACGCCGGAAGTGTCTATGAAGCAAATATTGGAAGAACTGTCAACAAAAATAAACTCAAATCAAAACTGCAAGTTTAACATCAACCGCTCATCTGTGCTGGATGGTGCAATCCGTGGATTTACAAGACTCTCATACAATCCAAACAACAGAATGGTCATCAGGTTTTCTGATGATAAAGGGAAGTTTGAAGAAGCCATTGATCTGGGTGGTCCTAGGCGAGAATTTTTCCGGCTACTTCTAGTGGCACTGATGCAGTCATCAATGTTTGAAGGAAAAGAGGGGAGTCTCAACTTGGCACTTGATTCCCAAGGTATACATTTATATTTCTGCTTTTTTAAAACTTGAATTCAAAATTTGATAATGGTTATTTTTTTCTCGGAAATCTGCAGTATTAACATGATCTCTAATTTTATATCAGCCTTCAGGGAGGACAGATATTTCATTGCAGGGAGAGCTGTTGCAGTTAGTCTTGTACATGGAGGGCCTGCACCGGGTTGTTTATCAAAGACCCTCTTTGACAGCTTGTTTCAGGGCCCAGACATGTGCAAACCTGTTTTGGACGATGTAGCTGATTGTGAGCTTTATAATAAAATCAAGAAGGTTTGCTTACTAACTACAGTATAAAAGTCATATTTCCTCATGCAATCATGCTTTATCAGATTTGGTTAAAAATTGTGTTTGTTAATAAATCCGAAGCTTACTATAGCAATATATCTATATTAATGGAAAACGATTCGGAAACATTTCCTAACTTTAACTTGAAATGGATGTCATTTATTACCGTGTAGGTTTCCGAAGCCTCAACTCTAGAAGAGCTACAACACTCAACAGAGCCCATCATGGACTACCTTGCTAACGCAGGTTGTCTTAGGCCATTAAAAAGCATTGGCGACAGGGACAGGCTGGTTGAAGACATACTGATGTTTCAGGTGGTGAATCGAGTTCGTGGACCGTTTGAAAGGTTTGTTAGAACTTCAAAAATAGACCTAGCCCATTGGATTAATATTTAAAAACAAAAGTTTAATCATAATAAAATGCAAGAAGTTCTATTAATCAATGTTATTTAATCATGATTCATACTGAATTCCATTAATTTAGGTTCAGGGATGGACTAAAAACTCTTGGCATCCTTGCAAAACTCCAACAACACCCAGAAGCTTTTAGATCTACATTTTGTAACCAGCCAAATCAGCTGACAGCAGACATTTTGGATGACCTGTTTGAAATAAATTGGTCTGAGAATGGGAGCAACAAAAGAGCAAATGAGAACAGAGTAATAGCCTTCTGGAGGGACTACTTGCAGGATGTGGAAGGTAATCTTTTTAATAAGCTTGTTGATCATTTATTTTATGTTGATAACATCTAATAAATTAGAAATGCATCATTGCTAAATTTAATTAATTGATTGGAAGCAATGAATTGTCATTTGTTTTTCAATAAAAATACATTTTTTTCATAAAAATCTCATAAAGTGTGGTGCAGGATTTTCAACACATTGATAGCTGGCCTTCAGCAATAACCCAAATATTGTAATTGCTGCATTTAGACTGCTAACTCTAAAACTACATTATATATATGTATCATATGACTCCCTAAAATATTTTATTCTAATTGGATTTTTGTGACATTCCAAGTTCTGTTATAATAACCGCTCAAAACGAATAACACTCGTTTTTTTTTTTCATTTAGTACTGATCTAATACTGAACACAATAATATTGATCCATTAAACTGTCCACTGCTTTTTGAAAAATTCGCACATCCTATTTTTGTAAATTTGTAAAGATTTGTACGATCCTTTATTAACATTTTGCAGATATATTTGTGTTATAACACTGGAACACAAAAGTAAAGTATAATTTCTTTCAATTTAATAAATCGTATAATCGTTTATGTTTTGCCTTTTTCCTATATACTCAGAGGAGGGGTCACAGAGGCTTGGAGCAATCTTAGCATTTGCTACAGGATCCGATCAAGTCCCACCAATTGGATTTCATCCTCAGCCCTCAATTGCATTTCATCATGACACCGAAATTCCCCAAAGATTTCCAGTTGCAAATACATGTATCAACTGTCTTCGTTTACCACTGTATAGCACATATAGTGCTTTTAAAAGCAACATGGACTTTGCCATTGATAACACTCACGGATTTGGCAAGGAGTAAAGATAACATTTAAATCACAGATTGTTAATGTTGTGCCTACGTGTTCTTTTTGAGGCAGTCAACTGTTTAATTAATTTCCAGCAATGTTCAGTTAAACAAGTTATGCCAAGATTTTTTCTTGGCTGTAGGATTTTCAACTGAAACAGTCAATATCTTTAGGCAACACTTGTCAACCTTTTATTGGTTATGTTGCATAACTAATAATTGATCATAACTAAAGTTCAGAGATCCAAAACATATCTTAATGCAACAATATTCAAAATGTTATGAGTTATGATGCATAACTTATAATTGTTCATAAGTTGTCAACCTTTTATGAGTTATATCTCTAAACATTGGTCATAACTAACATTTGCATTAAATTGCTTCTACGCTTTTCAATTCGATTGTCTTTCCACTAACTGTACAAGTGCCAAAAACAGATCAATTCCGTGGTTTCCATCATTTTGAAATGGGTTAATGGTACGATGAATATTTTCCATTGTAGTGTCATTCAGGTGGTAACTGTTCTCAGGAACAACTATATTATTCCTGGTCTGTAGTTCAGGTGCTTGGTTGTTTCCATTTATGTAAAAATGTTCATCATTCTCTAACACACCAGATATAGCTGTGGCGTTGTTGCCAATATGACTAATAATACCCCTGTGCCATAACTGCAGAGGGGTTTGTCCTCTTTCAGTTGACAGTCCGTGGTTATTCCACATGTCCCTAAATTCCCTAACTGCCCTCTGGATCCGAGGCAGGTAAATGAAATGTAAACAAAATAAATGATGCTCAGACAGAGAGTCTAATACACCTTGGTCCTCCATGAAAGTAAACAAGTCTGAATAATAGTATGAAACAACTCTGTTCAACTCTGCCCATAATCGTTCTATCCGTTGGTTATGAACACTACGGCCTGTAATGACACTTCCTCTATTTAGTCCTCTTCTGTCTAACATGTAACGTGCAACCTCAATGTTTTCCATGCCGTGGTCACATCTCACCCTAGATGGCAATCCAAAGTTTTGAACCCCTTCTTGGAACAAAGACAGAACACTTGATGCTCTATTATTATTCAGGCAGTTAAGATAAATAATGGTGCGGCTATATCCATCAACACACCCGTGGAAAACCAGCCTCCACCTGACCAGTTTATGGTTGCCATCTATATGCCTGTTAGGAAGAGAATAACTAATTAGTATATAGTTTATTAACGTTAAATGCTTAGTTTTTTCTCTCATATTTTTAGTGTCAATAATCCCTTATGAAAAATAACCATGATTTTGTAACAGTAAAGGTGTAGTCATTTTGTCTTTTTGCAAACTGATTAGCAATTATAAACATGGTTACTACCACACTCTCCAATAAAAATATGAATAATATAAAAACTATGTTTACTATAGGGGTAGTGTATTTTCGTTATGTCCTGTGGCTCAATTGTAGAGCATTGTGTAAGCAGAGCAAAATGTTGTGGGTTCTAGCCTTAAGTAACACTAAAATGAAAAATGGTTATAGTAAAAAGCGTCTGTTAAATATTTTAAGGTTGTTAAATAAACCGCAGGACGTACCACAATTGGTTAGGAGTTTTTACAGAGTAAATTCTTCTTCTAACGGCACGTCGGCGCCTGAGTGATCTGCCGATAGGATCTATCTCTTGCAAACTTTGTCTCACCCTCCAACGCTGGATACGGATGTGGCGAGACCTGAGACTGCCCTGAATGTAGGTCTCTCCTGCGTTTGGAGATCTCTGCAAAATCTGTCTGACTAGTGTGTTAAGCTCATTGTCTTCCAGTTGTGCAAACTCCAGCGGTCCAATCCTTAGACGCTGTCTGTGCTGGAACAAAGTTCGGCGATCTATTCCAAATAAGGATGCGATTCCTTGCCAGTTAAACCCAAGCCGGAGACAATGGGTCATTTGCTCATAGGAGATGTCATAACGTGGACGGCCTCTGTGGCCTGTTCTAGATGTCGGTGGTGGGACTGGTAGTGGTCCAGCAGCACTCACACCATCAAACGGAGTGATTATTTGGCGCAGCGTATGGTACAACGTTTCGAGAACAACGACGAGATCTCTGGTTTCGACACTTTGACCATTACGAACCACGGACAAAATACTGTCAATTGTTCTGGCGTGATTATCTAAATCTCTGTAGAGTGTCTCACTGGGATCCTGCTGTATGCGTGTAAGGCACTGTAAAACGCTATTGAAGAAATCGGCTATATCATCTTCATTGCAACTTGCACAAGCAAGCAAAGTATTAAAAAACGTTAAGGCTAATATCGCTCTCAGATGCATGTTGATCTGAATGAAGAAGACTTCCGTATACAATGAAATGCCTTCCGTTTACATTGAAATGCCTTCCGGTTACAGTGAAATGCCTTCCGGTTACAGTGAAATGCCTTCCGTTTACACTGAAATGCCTTCCGTTTACACTGAAATGCCTTCCGGTTACAGTGAAATGCCTTCCGGTTACAGTGAAATGCCTTCCGTTTACACTGAAATGCCTTCCGGTTACAGTGAAAAGTTCACGCACATCCACATATGAAATTACTATGCACGCAGAGTTTGTATGTGTGTGCGAGTGTTTTATAGATGTGTATGCACGCAGAGTTTGTATGTGTGTGCGAGTGTTTTATAGATGTGTATGCACGCAGAGTTTGTATGTGTGTGCGAGTGTTTTATAGATGTGTATGCACGCAGAGTTTGTATGTATATGCGAGTGTTTTATAGATGTGTATGCACGCAGAGTTTGTATGTATGTGCGAGTGTTTTATAGATGTGTATGCACGCAGAGTTTGTATGTGTGCGCGAGTGTTTTATAGATGTGTATGCACGCAGAGTTGTATGTGTGTGCGAGTGTTTTATAGATGTGTATGCACGCAGAGTTTGTATGTATGTGCGAGTGTTTTATAGATGTGTATGCACGCAGAGTTTTTATGTATGCGCGAAAAAGTGTATATGCATGCATTATTAACATAAGATTGATTGGTATGGATTTCACATTAGTGTGCACATGGTTTTCATATATGTTTGCTTGAACATTCAAAAGTATACATGTATATGCGAGCAATGTTTATATGTGTATGCACGCTTTTATATATGTATTCATGAGCGCAGTTTGATTTACACCCTAAACGGCGCCTCATAGCTTCACACTGCTCTGCGCTCGGATGATGTTGCCGTGCTTCGCACATCAATTGGATACACACACTCTCTCTGAACTGCGACACTGGCAGCGTTAGGCGAATACAAAGTGATATGGGGTCAACTAGCCACGCGCACGCACGCACACACAAACGCATGCACACGTATACACAAGTATACACAAGCGCATTTGCACCGACTCGCATGCACACATGTGTGCACGGACACACTCTAAAGTGCGTGGTGGGTTGTTGATAGGTAATGAAATCCATTGCTTTATTGCGACTGTAAAATGCAAATCTGTCTTAATCAGAATTGTAAAGGATACATTTATGCTGCATGATGGATGATTTTACTCATTGGCATCATTAGATCAGTTTTAATATGCTTTTGTGCTGTTTAGCGCCTCAGGTTGTGTTCCTGCTGGCTGGGATATGCGGGGGTGAGCTGGGGGGGTTGAGTATAGTGCCGTATAAAGAAATGTGTGATCCACTTTTGAGAAGCTGTAGAAATGAAGCGAATTAAATCACGGAAACACAACAGATATTTACGGATTTATTTTTCTAACAAATTTTGTATTTGACAAAAAAGATAAAAACAAGCTGTCGGTTTTGGCACTATGTGATAGCTCGCCTAAATATCAATGGCTTTCAACTATGATTTTCTTCCATTAATCACAAACAGAGTTTTGTTTCTACTTATCTGTTGCTCTTGGTCGTTTTTATTTGTTCGTCCAGATTAACTTTCGTTGCACGGCTTGGAAAATGTCCTTTAGTGATCCCGGCCACCAGGTCGATATCAGTCTACCTCTAGTTAATGTGACTCAGCTGGATATTAGTTTTTGTCTTAATGCATTTTTTGCGATGGTTATTGGATAGAGCAGCAAAGTGATGCCTTCAAGCTCTCCTAATGCACGAACAATAAAACGCCAACCTACACAGGAAAACACATCTTAGGAAAGGTTAGACAAAATGCATTCAGGAAATGTGTGTGTGTGTGAGAGAGAAAGTGATGGGGTGGGTGTGTCTGTGAAAGGGTAGAGTAACACACACACACTTTTGTCTGTGTTCCAAACAGCTGTCTGCTTAGTTACATGATATGTTTTTTGGAAAACACTTTTTTAACAGGTCCACCTGTTCAGTGTCATTTGTCCTTTATGGATTCATCTGTGTGCTTGTGTGTGTGTGTGTGTGTGTGTGCGCACGGGTGGAATGACCTCCACGTCGCTGATCAATGCCGATGTTCCTCCATAGAAACGGAGGGATGTGGCCCTGCGTGGGGCGACCCTCCCCCATCTGTTCCCATCGCAGCCCTGCCTCTGTGAGCGCTAGTGGAATCTCAGCATCTGTCTTTGCCAAATGCCAGGGCTCAGTGGACGCCTCACTTAAAATCCGCACCCCTCTCCGCGTGTTTGCGTGTGTGTGAGTGTTTCTGAGAGTGTGTGTGGGGGGGGTTGGAGTCCTGATGTGCTGTTGTTGCGTCTCCCAGTGTTTGTGCCATTGTTTGTGTGCGTCTGTGTGTGCGCGAAGGCTTTTGTTCTCCGTCTGTGCTGGAATGTTCTTCATTGCTGTGTCAACTGTAGGGACCCCCTCAGATCCTCTCGGGCACCCCGCGGCCCCTCTCCACAAAGTTTTCTCTTGTTTTTCGCACTAATTTGTTTTGTCTTCTTCTGTTTTACTTTGTAATGTCTCGCTTTATTTCATTTTCGAGGGAACGGCGAAAGAAAGCGCGATTAGGAGACGGAGGGGGACTTTCTTTCTTACTGTGTGAGGTCGGGCCCCGTTGGCAGGGTAGGAGCCACACATGTAAACAAATGTCAAATACCAGACACTCCGTGTTTGTGATTCCAAACTTAGCTGTCTTCCTAGACGATACTCTTGGGCATCGTAGGGATGATGTACTGTGTTGTAAAAACCTTGTTTAGTATTGTATATTTAGTGTATATACAGTATCATGGTATTGAAAGTTTGATATACCAAAAGTAATGCCCAAACAAACACAGTACTGCCATAGTATGGAAATATGATATTTACATAAAAAAATATGATATTTACAACAAATGCTGTATTATCACCATTGGATTATATCCCCAAAACTGTGGTAATGCAATAAACATGGCCATAAAAACATAATTTACCCAAATCTTATGTTTACTATATAATCATTGTAGATCATGGTGTTAATAAATGTGTCGTATACATCCCATAGTTTTTGAACACATCCCTTAAAGAGTTAAAACACTCTCGTTTGAACAAACGTCACGTCTTTTACTTGTGTCTTTGTCGTTTGCTCTCCGTTTCACCGTGATCACAGCAGCTAATTAACATTGTTATAATTATTCTGGTAATAAAGCTTCAAGTCAAGAACAATTGCTCAAGGGAGTGTCACTCTAATGAGCGCCGCTGCTGCAAAACGAATGCGTTTCAGCGGGTTTGCAGCGTGTGCGGTTTGCTTTCACATTTACATGCATTTGGCATACACTTTTACCAATGGGACATACAGTATTCTATATGTTTTATCTATATTTGTGTATCTTGGGATTCGAACCCATGACATTTGTTGGCAATGCAGTGCTCGACCAATTGAGCTGCATGAACACTTTAAGGCAAATCGTGGAAGAGAAAGAGAGTCTTTTAGAGAGACAAAATGAGTACATTGAGTAAGAGCTATCAGAGAAACAGAGATCAATCAGAGAGAGAGAGAGAGAGAGAGAGGGAGCGAAAGAGAGCAAAAGAGAGAGAGAGAGGTCCAGTATGGTCAACTGGTGGTTGAAATCTGAGCATGTGATTTTAGGCTAAGAATACATATTTGAAATGCACAAAAACACAAAGTAACTGCGGGTATGTGTGTTTGTGAATAGAATGATCTGTGTGTGTGTGTGGGCTGGTGAATGATGTGTTTCAAGCACATGTCGATTTGGTGAAGCCGGTATCTGTCTCGCCGGCCAGTCTGATTTGTATTGATCTAACATGCCACCCCTAGTGCCAACCACACACACACAAACACAAATCGACACGCAGTCTGAAGCTCTTTTTCCAGACAAACTCTTATAGCCTGCTGTCAATCAATAGACACTTGATCACTTACACGGGTCAGTCTTGGCTGAGCTCATTTCATTGGAATATCCTTATGAAGGAAGAGAAAATGTCTTCTTTTATCTGGCTTCGTTTGGAGGTATTTTCAAATGATGTCCATCGGCTGACGCCTTGTGTGAGGTGAGTGCTTCAACGCAAAATGATGAATGTACTCTTATGTGTAAGTTGCTTTGGATAAAAGCATCTGCTAAATGGATAAAAGGAAGTTTAGCACAAGTATTGTATGGATTTCTGGTTACTTTTTGGTTTGGTTTGGTGTCTGTGATTGTTGTTGCAGTAGGCAAAGCGTCAGGATGATTGAGTCATATTTTACTTGTTTATTTACTTTATCACATAAACTAGCTTTTAGATGAGCTGACAGAACATTTGTACAGTGTTGATTTGGGGTAAATCTGTATCAAGTAAGCCTTATTAAGCTAATAGAAGTCTACACCAGGTCCTCATTTACTGTAGATAACTAACTAAACATGAATGTGTGTGTGCAGTCAGACTGGTTGGGTTGGTTTTTATGAGCTTTAGTTTGTATTGGAGTGATTTATTAGCCTACAGTAGTACAGTAGCGGGAACAAATGAACTGAAAGACAGGAAATATGTAAGGAAGATAGGCTACATAATGATAGGAAACGGTTATAACGAAACTTCCATTTATAAGGGACATTCCAGCACACACTCACTAACTTTCTTTGCTATTATTAGTCACTTATTGATATCCTGTGTGGCGCGGTCTATGCACTTTTACAAGACAACAATTTAAGTGACATTAATGCGCTTGCGCACATATCTGAACGCATATACATAAGCAGATGGAGGGTTACAATTAAAAATATATTCAATGATTTAATTCGTCCACAAATTTAATTTACGTTCCATATACACATCTGACGACAACCGGGAAAGTTGTACTTTGAAAGGACTAATGGAAGCGAAATCGTGCTCGCGCTGGGCCAGTGTCAGTCCAAAGGTAGTGCGCATGCGCAAATTCCAACCGCTTTGTGTGTTGAAAAGGTAAGTGTCTCATATTTAATCATAGCTGTAAAACGCGGATAGTGTGATTTTGACTTAAAGTTGATGTAAATCAGTATTCATTGGGGTTATAAACGATTGGTATAAATGTTGGCATCAAATACAGGTGCAGATGTAACCTTGTGTTTGTCGTGAAACTCGCTTTAATGTCACTCGTGTAAGCATGTAATATGTTTGCCGCTGTTCAATTCAATTTTATCGATCTGTTATTTATGGACGTGTATAGACGGCGCGTTGTTAGATGCGTTTCTGTGGATACGTCAGCGCGTACGCCATATTAGGCCCCGTTTATACTCGTGCCTGGCTCAGCTTCGCGAGCCTCCGCTACTGCGCGCGCTGCTCGAACGGACGGGCCGTTTATACTTGCCGCGTTCGCCGTTGAGATATTCTTTGGAACGACAGGGGGCGCACAAACGAAATCGTCCTGTAAATCCGCAGGAGGTAGAAGAGAAGTAGGAATTTTACTGGAATTACGTTAGATCATTCAAGATGGCGTCTCGCTAGCAACAGCTTGACAAGGAAACGTAGGATATTGTGTTGTTGCTACTAATGTTCGCCCACTGCATGCCACAAAACGTGGAGATGTAGAATACATCGCTCTTGTGAAGCAGACAGAACTGATTATGCAACATTAGTAGAAGAAATTGGTACTTGAATAGAGTAGTATGTCCGAATCGTCAGTATTCATAAAAGAGTAAGCGAGAAATTCCCGAATGGCTTGCTGGTTACGCCCAGATTTAGAAATACTTAGCGACGGATACTTAATACTAAAAAGCTCTGAATGTGCTGTGCTTGAAGCAAAATGAAAGCTGTGTTTCATGTGTTGTTTACGAAGTTAATGCAACCTGTCTCTCATGACTTAAGTTGTTGTGCTTGTCATTACATCACATGGCAAATCTATGGCTCACACTCCAGTATAGTAGTTGGCAGGTATGCTCCTCAAACGTAAGTTGCCATCCACCCGGCATGGAAAAAGAACAGAAGAAGAATTACGTCACATGATCCCGTCAATATGGTGAACGACGGCCGATCGCATTCATACTACACCCATTCAGGCAAAACAGTACGTACCCATTTAGCCCTCGCTAAGTAGGTACTTACTGAAATTGAGTACCTACTCGTGGAGTATGCCATTTCGGATTCAGCCGTTGTGTGGGTTACAGAGCCAGAGGCGCGTCAATGAAACAGTATTTTCACATCAACGGCAGTTCATGGAGGCTCTACATAGTTAGTAGTAACGAATAGAGCTGCGAATAAACAGACTAACTGAGTAAAACATTTTACCCATTTAAAGACCAGTTACTTAATGTATAAAACAATTAAGAAATAAAGCATTTAAAGACAAAAAGAATTTGAGCTTCCGTTGGTGCAACTCTCTCTCTCAATGGCTCTGGTTTATATAGATCTGATTGCATGTCTCATAAAATTATAGTTAATTAGTATTCCATATACTCTATATCTCACATTCATGAAGCACGTTTTAACGCACACATGTTGAGCTTGTAGACTGACAAGAAAAACAGCGCGACGATCAAAACATAAATTGGAAACTGCATTAAAGTAAATCTGAGACATGACGGTGCCAGGTCTGACAGAATATTAATTTCTTTAATGTTTGTTAAAAGAATAAATCTGTCTTTTCGCTCGAGAAATCTTGACACTCGTTAAGTTTTCTTATGCTATTCTTGTTCACTTAAACAAGCCAAATGAAAAAAACTTTGAACCATTGAGAGGAAATGATTGTTTATACTTGTCAAAGAATCCATTCATGAGTTGCCAGGTCTTGCCAGAAACCGCCAGATCATTGTCCATTTAATTTTGAGTGCATTTTAATTTGTATTTTAATTTTCTATCTAATTTGATGCTGTTGAATGGCTGTTGCGAGTGTTGTTGATTACAAGACATGGACCACATATTGCACACAATTTCCTGTGTGATGACTTTAGATATGATGAGTTTAAGTTATCATTTAGTTAATGTGGTATTGGTGCAAGTTTGCGGTATATTTGGTGTGATGTTAGGGGGGTAGGATGTTGTGTTGACCGCAATGTGTTTAGTATAGTTAGACGGATCACAATTATTACTTGGCTATAAATTCACATATGCACAATATATACGATATGCCTACAGACAGACATAAGTGCACAAATGCACATACACAGTGAGGGTTTGTTATGTTAGGATGTCAGTCTCAAGTGTGTGTGTGTGTCCATCATATTTAACTTTCTGGACTCACTTTCAAATCCATGAAGACACAACACGGATATACTTCCCACACATATGGCTACAGATGCACATATACAGAATACATATGCCCACACATGCTCAGAGAGTTTTCAGATATTTCTCAAGTGTGTGTGTTCTGTGTCTATTATGCTTATATTTTCATGACTCTCTCTCTCTCACGCATACACACGTAGACCTGTCATTCTCTGCTCTCTCTCTCTCTTTCTCTCTTTCTTTCTTTCTGTGTGGGCTTGTCTGTCTTTGATGAATCACTTATTGAGGGACAGTAGAGGGTTCGAGTAGGCAGCGGTAGTTGATCTCAGAGCGGGGACATAAACAGTCCCGGAAGGTTTGAGCTGAGAAGACTGTAGCACCGGCTCTGATAGCGGTAATTACCCGTACAGTATATTCCCACGGCATGAGGACAACACACACCGTGAACAAACTCACAGCGATGTACCCTCGCTCCTGGAGCGATGAGAGGGGGATTGTTTGGAAAGCAAATAATCCAACACACTCACACCTGCTCCATTATCGGGACAAAGGAACCCACAAGGTTCATTGTTCTGCACGCACAGAGAGCAGGAGCGAGCTAGGTTTTGTTCTGGTAAAGAGACGTTACACCCCTGAGCAGAACATTGAAGGGATGGTACACCCAAGATCTAACCGGTTATATTCTATATTAGTGCTGGGCGATTCTGAAATCCATTCTTTTTCTACGGCTCTTTGATCAGTAGGAAGTACCGCTCGGTCTTAAATCACTTTGAGATTAAGTCGTTTATAATGTGTATTTGAAAAAGCAACACTCGTCAAACATCATCACTTTACATGTACTTTATTATTATGATAATACCTTAAAAGGTTTGAAGAACAGCGATTGGATATGACCATTGGCATTTTCTGGAACTAATCGTTCTTGTTCTGTTTCCCATATTCTGAGTTTCTGCGCAAGAGTGCCCTCTGGCTTTTGGATGTGGGGGCATTTAACCGTAATTTAATGAGAAAGCATAGGAATCGCACGATATATCGCCCAGCCCTAATCTATATATCACAATGTGTAAATATCCAAAATCTCGTTTTTATAGTGTGCAACACTAAATATGTAGATGGCAGTAGATAATGTGAGAAGGAAACTTTTCAAAATCCATCACAATTCAGAAATTTTTCTTGGACAAACGACTCGTACGTTCATATGTCATTTTTGCTTGTGCTATCCCCTTAACCCAATTCAACCTGTACATTTATTTGGGTGTGCCGTTGTATGTCTCCACATGTTTGTGTGTGTGTGCAAAAGCTTTTTGAAAAGGCCAAAGGATTTAAGCCCCATTCAAAGGAGTCTGATTTCTAGTTCAGGATGTTTTTGAGTGTTTGTAGACAAGAGGCCAAAAGAAAGCCGAAAAATGGGAAATGAAACCCTAAACCTGGAGCTTTGAGTGCTTGATGATGTCAGCAGGTGTTTTGAGGGTCTGTCTGTAAGATTATGTCCTCGGCAATCTCAGGAGAGGTTCAGGCAGGTCTGATTCACTTTAATGGAGCGCCTGTCAATCTCTTTCTTTTCAACAGCGCGTAGCGTGAGCGCAGACCAAACAGACTAGCAGATACCGATTAGAACGTCAGAACACCAGTTTTTAAAGCTTCTTCGCGTTGGCGGAGAGACCTTTAGTATATTAGAGAATTCTGCGAGGGGCAAGTGCAATGCATTTTATGTCTTTATATGAGCCGTTGGGTTGACCCCTCCGTTCATTTATGTAACTGACCAAACTCATTTTCATAACCCTGCTTTAACTTCTCTGCAGGGATTATTTGTGTTTCAAGTTAAATATTTTGGCAGAGAGCTAAATTTAGAGGGGGATCTTTTTATCAAGAATGGCTTTCAGCTCCGCCCGTCACCTCGCGAGGATCTTAGAGCCCCGCGGATGACAGAAGCTGCGCTAGACCCACAGCCGTGTTATGAGATTGAAAGCAGATGGTTTGAGAGTCCGCCCGGGGGTCTGATGTAGCGCGAGAGAGAGGGAAAGTGAAAGGGCGGCACTTGTTGCCTGAAGCCACTGTTTTGAAACATGGCCACAGAACCCAGAATCGCTGTGATGTCTACTCAAGGGTTCAGGTTTTAGCTCCACACGTTTGCTCTGGATAATCTGCTGTCCTTTCATAGATTACGGCCTGGGGTTATTACATTACAGATTGTAGTGTAGGCTTGGAACATAAAGCCGCGGACAACACGGTCCTGAGCCTGGCCAAATGCTCACTTGGCCCGGAAAGGTGTGGACCAGATTTTGCTCTGTTGGGTGGTGTTGTTCATGGTTGAAATATCTGTGAATACTTGACAGGAATATGTTGGATCCTCGCTAAAAATCTCATTTGGCTCTAAATTGTTTTGAAACTTTGCAGCTTTGTTTAGCACTGAGATGAAACTACTTATTGTTTTCCTCACTTTTATTACCACTTTGGATAAAAGTGACACCGAAATGCCTTAATGTATATAGCCAAGCCACCATTCAACATAATGCTATAATATTACATTTTATATTAATTTATGAATTATTTACACTTATTATGGAAGGTTTGTGAATATTATTTCTGTACAAAGTCATTTGAATCTGTCAATATTTCAAAGTTAGAGATATGTTTTATAAAATTATTTTCACATATATTATTAGGTTGTTTTATTGATTTCATCTGGGTTTTGTCCAGTACGAATAAAAAAGTGAAGATAACATATTTAATTGATTGACTGTTTCATTTGTAAACTTACAATTTTAGAGCTCTTCTGTGCCTGTATTAATTAAGATATTTGTAAGAGTGTTAGCAATTTTCTATTCTGTGACATTGTCTGCCATAGTTGGATAAATGAAATGCTTGTCACAGGTGCCCCAGAGCTGTTTGTGTTCCTAAATTCTTCAAGATACCTCACTTGTGTTCGACAAAACAAAAATATACTAAAAAAATTGTCACAGAATTTAAAATTGCTAACATTCTTACAACTATCTATCTTTGTGTTTAACAGAACAAATACATTTATATAGGTTTGAAACAACCTGATGGTGAGTAAATGACAGAATTTTCATTTTTGAGGGAACTATCCCTTTAACATTTAACATGTATGTTTTTGTTAATATATCTATACATTTATTTAAATGACTCTCAATATAGGATTTCAGTCGTACCACCAACGTTCCTTATGGAAATTAACCTTGGTTCAGTAACCATTTTTATACAGTAACCATTTTAAAATCTTGTACCACTAATTTACCATAGTTTTACTACATTTACTACTTATAGCCTTGGTGTTTGGAGTAAAACTGTGGTATTACAAATGGTAATCAATCCATGCTTCTTACACCTTTACCATAATAAAACCATGTTTAACTTTCCTTAGGGATCAAAGTAGATGTTTATGTGCTGCACACGTAACCATGGAAACATCTGATGTCATTTAGCTTACTTAACTTGACTCATGTTAAACTACCTGATAACCTTTTATAAGACCTGCGGTATGGCTTTGACGTTTACTTGCACATTATGGGGTTTCTAAGGATACCCAACATACATTTTTTATAACACTTTCATTCATGTGTGAGACGTGACCACAAAGAGGCAAATTGTGTATTTGTTTTGTTTTTTGGCTCATCGGTCGTATCATAGCAGAGAAGGAAAAATAAATGTGATTTCAAGTGAATTGAGTTCTTCCCCAAGTGTAACTGATATGAAATTAGAAGCAGAACTGAGAAATATGAGACAGTCCATTTCTTATAATAACTCTGGCTTCGCACTAATAGCATCGTAAGTTTGCCATTGAGATTCGCCATGCCCTGAAAGCTAATGCCGCCGTGATGGCATCTCCATTTAACAAATAACACCTCTCGCCATGTTAAAACGTGCAAATTATTGAATTTGCTCCAATTAGTCTTGAAAGGCCATTAAGGATATAAATATGTATGCAGCGACTGCTGCTGGAGTTCATAAATTGCAGTTGTCCTGCAGTGTTGGCTTGCTCGACACATGCACACACAAACACTATATGTCGTCCATCACTTGTTGATGTGGTCCTCGGAGACGCCTTCCAGCACATGCCCTATATTTATGGCCAAATCTGGAAAAAACGTTGCTGTCCGCCAAACAGAGCGAGAGAGAGAGAATATATAGGGACTGAAAAAGGATTGCTGGTATGGAACAAATATAAGTTTGTGCAGTACAGAGAAAGAGGGAGAGAATAGAAAAAAAGAGAATGTTAAAGTAGAAAAAACATCTTTTTAATAACTCTCTTAGGTTGTGGTGCTGATGCGAGCTGTGAGTCACTGTGATCTCTGAGCGAGAGGCAGACAGGATGGAGGGTTTATTTTCGCTGGTGTGACATGCGTGGGTGGCCACAAGAAGAGCAGCTCTCTGCAGGTCCACACAAGACGTCGCTCATGATGCCACATGTATCGCCACGGCGACCGCCAGCATCACACCGACATGACACGGGAGTCACGACATTGAAATTATGAACAAAACGGGGATTCAACGAGCGAGGGAGGGAAGGTCTCTGCGATTCTGAATTTGGAGCTGACATTCATGCAGAGACATGTTGACAAACTAGGTAGTTTTTTTATAACTAGATGTGGATGTGCTGAAAATGTTTAGTTTGTATCACAAATAAATCAAGGTGCTTTACATGCTGAAATTTCATCCATCCATTATTACTTAAATGCATCGTCTGTTTGATATATAGTTGCTTTAGGTGTCCGATTGATACTGTAAATAACTCTGGTTGATATTTCAGTTGGGACTTTTTGTGCCGGAAGAGGGCAAATCCAGTTCTGTACCCTCCTCAAATGTACCCAAACTCTAACTTTTCTCAGCACTTCTCAGGTTTCCATTGTCTTGCCCGGCACTTCTCTCGGGAGAAGCACGTGACTTTTTTCAGCAAGGCATGGCAAGCGTCCAGCCCGTCTCTTTTTCACTTTCATATATTCCACGAATTTCCCCAGAAAGTACAGTGAACAAGTATTAATGTCACACTCAGAGGCTCTGAGATTCATTTGCACTTTTAAAGTTGAAGCGGTAACGTGGCCAGTCGCATGGGTACAGATATGTAATGACATCTTTTTTCTGAAATAACCCCGATAAAGCAATCACATGCACGACTGCGCACGATATGACAGAACAAAAGGCTCGTTCAATTAAACGTGCAGGTTTACAACAGGCCGCCGACCAGGCGAATTGCGCTAAATGATCCCTGTAGATCACCGGAGCCCTGGACGCAGAGACGTGGAAAACTCTTAAACATTTTTCTTTTATAATTCTCCTCCTTCACCTTTAGAGTTGATTTAAGAAGCTTCCCAAGGTAAAACGTTCCCTGAAGACCTCAAAGTCACTTAACTCCAAACCATGAAAAGACGTGAAGTGACCATCGCCCTACGACTCAACAGATTTCAAGCGTTTTAATGCTGATGCGGTTTTATATCAGCATGCTTTTTGCATTTTCACAAGCCTTGCTGTTTGCCACAGGGGAAAATCTTTCTCAGAACAGTGTCCTCACGGCAACTTTCCCCCCATTAGACCGTGTGGTGTTGAGGGTTTTCTCTACGGCCGCCGCCATCAATACAGCAGCAGAATCCTAATGTGACGTTTGCTCAGGTTTCTTTGCCTACAGTCGACTGATAAGCTGAGACGCTTAAAGGTCAAAATTATTAGCAACTCCGTAGCATTTCCCTAAAGAGTGGCTGAATAATGGTTTAAGCCTGCCGTTTATCACCCGCCGCTAATACGGCATGCGTTTTAACTGTCACAAGGTTGGAGTCTGTCCATTTTCAGACGGAATCTTGCTTGCAGTGTTGTGATAGCATGAAAATCTCTGGTCAGCGTGGTTATCCTCTTTTGCTTTTAACGTAATGACATGTTTTCATTTTAGCTTTTGCAAACGTGTACCATCGTGTCATGCTTTGGGCCATTCTAAAAGTAAAATCATTCAAACGTAAACGGTGACGGGAAGTCTCAAAGGCTATGTCTTGGTGGTGGGCGGCCAAAATCAGATGGGTCACAACGGGCATTGAAACTGTTGTATTTTGTTGGAAGCATGATATTGTAAGTAGATGAAAAGTTATGCTAATAAAAAATATTTGAAGGTTAATTTAAAACGTTTATATCTCGAGGGTTGATGCTTATCATGACTCAGTTCAGTAAAAAGATGGAAAAGACATTTTCACTTCTGGGGATATTTTCTTTATAATTTGTCAGAGTTGTTCATCAAGGACTAAAACATAAATGATTTTGACTCGATAAAGCAACGTGTTTACTTATGTTCTGTGTGATGTGGACTTGCACTGGGATGTGGGATGTAATCTCTTTAAAATCTTGATTGGAAGAAAAAATCTAAAAATCTTGAGGTAAAGATAAAAACACTTCCATAAGTGTACATAAAGTTCTCTATTTTCACACGTTACATTTGTCCTTGATATACAAACATTTTTAGTCTTCAGTACTTATTTTCAAGTTAGCACAGTTAAGTACACTTAGATCTGTTGTAAACTTAAGTTTATCTTTTTATCTAGACTAAAGATGCACTTACACTAAATTTCTCCACCGATACCAAAAGCTGGTTATTTATAGAGATATCCGGCGATACTCATTTTGAAGATTAAATAATGTTTATAACTTTCTGAATGTTATTAAATGGGAAGAGAGCCGATAGCGCCAACAATTGCTTTTATTGGTTATTGGCCAATAGTTGCATCTTTACTGAATAACTTTTTTTGAGTAAGTAAATAATTAGTGGGTGTAAATAGATCACTTTAAATACAATAAGTGTATTTTAGTGCACTTTTTTCACTTGTGTATTTGTACCTTATATGTATTACTCAAGTACTGTTGAACCGTAGTACTTTTACTTGGATTCGTTTTCTTGGTGGTCTGGGATCAAAAGTAATATTTCAGCGTACAGTAGTGCGGTGTTATCTTGTGATAGCATATCGACATTCTTTCACCAAGAATCAATATTTTAGATTATTTTAAAATGTGAATTTCTTTTTGAAAAAGATTGTATAAAAGTCAAACAGTCTGGAGCCCAAAATCCACATTTATATATAAGCTGAGATATAGTGTCAAAGAGCACTGACATACACCGTTAATATTGTTGTTGTACTTTTTACACCTCTGGTGATATAATATCAGCATAGAGCGAGAGAGAGAGAGCGAGAGAGAGAGACTGATGTTGTGATTGAAGACCAAGAGAATCGATTATAGTGTGCAAGTCAATCACTGTCAAAAGAGATTCTTGCATAAAAATTCCTTCACTTTGTGCAACCTCTCTCACTTTCTCACTTTCTCTCTCTCTCTCTGTTTGTCACTGGGCATGGAAGGGTAATTGAATCATTTAGGTTGACTGAGTGGTTTCAGGTGGTATTTGATTATTCAATCTTTTGCTCTTTTTTCCATGTTGTTGGAGCCTCTCTCTCTCTCCCCCTCTCTCTATCGTGCTCGCTGATGTTTGAAACACTTTAAACGTCTTCTGTGGGATCCGGGGTGTCATGGGACATGTAGCCTATAATTTTATCCAGCGAGGGCTGTCTGCAGACGGGCTGTAATTGAGTTAGTGTGGGTAAGATTCATATTTAAATAATCTGATAATTGAGAGTTGACTTGATTTGCCCTTGTTGATTGCGACTTTGTGATACACCGTCACGATTCCATACCATCTGCTTCTCTCTCTCTCTCTCTCTCTCTCTCCCTCCCTCTCTCTCTCTCTCTCTCTCTCTCTCTCTCTCTCTCTCCCTCTCTCTCTCTCTCTCTCTCTCTCTCTCTCTCCCTCCCTCTCTCTCATTGCAGTACACATTATTTAGCATCTTTATTAACAGTTTTTCTTTAGTATATGTTTTTAAGCAATCCAATAATCTAGGTCAAACCAGGAGCACTTCGTTCTTAAACTTTGACATTTTGTCGTCTTTGCTGGCACTCCGTTATTTGTTACGCGGAACTGACTTGTGCTGCTGCCAGCAACCTAATTACCATAATCACGACCTCATTAGCATATGTCTTCTCTAAATGGCGTTAGCCGAAAGGTCAGCGGGCATCAAACCCTCGTCCCGCTGCGGACATGTTAGGAGGACTCTCAATCAAACGTGTTAAATCAAAGCTGATCACAGAAGAGAGTTTACAGCGGTGACCTTATCAAGATCACTTTCATCACGGCTGACTGTCTGTTATATAAACCGTCTTTGTGAAGTCACACTAAACTCTCGCGACAGTCCAATGGAAACTGTTAAGTTTTAAAGTACTGGAGGGGACTTCTGTATTATGTGTTTAAGATCTTTATCGAGAATTTATCTAAGATAAGAATGAACTTTTGAGAAAAAAGTTGCGTAAACCGTCTGTTTCCACACCTCTGCTTTAATGGTGGGATTTTAAGAGCTTGTCAGGTGGTCAGACCGGCTACCAAACCAGTAAAACCAGTTGACCAGAATAGGAGACCAGCCTTAGAAATCTAACACAACACAGTAGCCAGTCTGTTTTATGTATTGTCTTTTTTATTTGATTTATTTTGAGTGAGGGAGAAGTCATAAAATGGCAGTGATAAACCACATTATGACTGTTGTTTTTATTTAAAAAAATATTAAGATTATGAGAATTTGGCCTCTTTAATGAACTTAAATAAACAAAGCTTTAATACTCACAAGGATACATGTCTTTCGAGACCAAACACACTTATGCGAGTAATTCTTTTATAATCCTAATCCTTTTTCTTTGTTTTCATAAAAAGGTATTAGCTACATGCATCACTGTCACGAATAAATTGTAAATAAAGCACCCTCAAAGTTGAATGGATTTATGTGCCTGATACTCCAAAGCAGCATTAATAAGAGCTGACCGTAAAGATGAAGAGAGTCCTCCGGAGATAAAGGATGAAATAATGAATGCAGACAGAGTATGTCAGCAAACAAAAACCAGACGATAAAACCCACATCAATAGAACCGCAGTCAACAATCACAGAGGAAGCTCATTTCATTCTCAACAAGTCCGGAAAACAAGAGCGAAACTAAGAGCTCAACTGGAGTCAGACAAAACTCGACTGATCTATTGAACCGAGGCGAACGGACTTGTGTAACTTCATGAGAACGAATTAGATAGATGACATTTTGTATTCAGGTTTTGTCTTTCACAAAACTTGACGCAATTAACAACGTGCCATTCATTTTATTTTTGAGGGATGTTTGTGAGTGTTTTTTCCTCTGATCGTGGCTTCGTAAGATGATGGAGTCTGTCAGATTGATGCAGTGGTAAAGTTCAGAGAAACAGGGAAAAGTGCTTGAACCTCATTCGCTGGCGGAAGAAAGTTTGTCCGTCAGTTGTGGCGGTTAGCCAGACGTCCTCTTCTCCAGTAACATCCTCTCTCTCTTTCTGTGTCTCTCGTCCCGGCAGCCAACGGCACTGGGAGAATGTGCCTCTTTAATGGGAAATGATGTCAGGTTTTCTCTCTGTGAGTTTGGCACGACCATCGCGCCCCTCGCTTGGCAGTGCCCGCGGTATGCCAGCCCTGTGAATACCCAGAGGTCACTTACTGGGTGTCATGGCAACCGGATAAAGCACCCGTCTGGCCTAGTCACTTCTCAGGGGTCTGGACAGCCGAGTGGCACCATCTAAATCACACACACAGTCTTGAGTCGTTCTCACACACGCACACACACACACTGGAGTTTATTTGAATCCGCAAGCAGCATTTTTCACACGGTCACAAGTTTGCACAGTCATAAACGGGAGGACGTGCACATGTGCATGCTTTCGCTTAAATGTTTGCCATTTTTCATAGCCACCAGCTGTTGTGAATACCAGCGCATGTTGTTTGTGTATGCGCCAGTGTGCTTGATTTCCTGCGAGCTGATAACTGATGTAATGTTATTGCAAAGATCTGACGGGCCAGATTTGCTGACGGGCGCTCGCGGCACATATGCGCACATTTGATGTGTCCATTTAAATCTGGAAAATGGTGTTTTTAAAATGTTTGCAATATATTGCTGAAAGGTTCCTTGTCAGACCTGTAATGACACTCGTCTTTCATATTCGTGTTCCATTTGGCACAGTAATGACACACTTTAGAGTTTTACTTTTCACTTATTATAAATGAACTTTATTTATAGTTTACAGTGTGTCCCATTTAGATTGCTAAACATAAATCTGTTTGTGTGTGTGTGTATGTGTGAGAGATTATGGTGATAAAGGTGGGCAGTTGTGGCTGAGATCTTTAGAAAACATGAGGAATTGCCTGGAAATTGGAACAAACAGCCAGAAGCACTTTTCTCTGGCGTGCACACGGCTAATCCGTTCAGCACGGCCACTTTGTGTGTGAGTGTGTGTGTGTGTGTGTTTGAGTGTTCGTGTGTGCATGTGTGTGTGCAGCGGTGATAAGAACTGCTGGTCACTCATCACATCCGAGAGCTTTTGCACATGTGTGAGTTTGTCTGGCAAAGGGACCGAGAGATTTAACATTACTGCTCTAAAGGACCAAACTGAAACAGAAATGAAGTGATGTGGGCGCGTGTTTGTGGGTGTTGATTTGAATTTCTCTGTAAATTGGAATCAGAATGAAAATTTTCACTTTTTTTAAGTAAACTTGTCGAATAGTTTTTAGTCATATTCAGATGTCTGCTCAAAGTATCTAATATACAGTTATGCTGGTCTAAAATAAGCACTTTTTAAAATGTTTGTACTCTAAATTCTCTTGAAATTGAAAACTTTCTTTTTGAGCTTGACACACGGGGTGGATGCTGATAACTCTCCTGCCGTTCAGGAGCTCTGTTATCGACCGATGCTGATAATCTCAAGAAGATCAAATATAGTTTAATCCACCTGGAGGGTTTAACATCTGTCGGTCAATCAAACTTGACCCTTTTTTACTCTTTTAGTATTAGAAGTACTGCATCTTGCCACTCCATTATATCCAAGGATTTTTCTTGCATTTTATGTAAAAGGAAAATACAAACATTTTAAATAAGGAAATATATCATTACCTAATCATACCTTGTCATATATTTCTGTTTATTAAGCATGGCCTGTATTATTTATTGATAAGCATTTTCTTTCCTTAATAAGAAAATGAAATGCTGTTTTTTAACCTTGAAAGTGTTCCAGGGTTAAAAAAAAAACCTTTTAGGATTATTATTATCCTTCGAAAAACGTCAGATCTGTGCCATTTAATCTCTGTTATTAGAGTGCTCGTTGGAATGCTTGATTCTGATTGGCCAGTCGCAACATTTGCAGGTTTGTTATTGCCAAAACTAATAACACACAGTAACCCGGAGCCTGCAAATCATTTTGACCGGTACAGTTTAATATTACAAAACAAAATAAATATGTCCTTTAATAACATATATGACATCAGGGCTGGACTGGCAAGAAAAGTCGGCCCTGGCTTTTTGGCCCACATCGGCCCTCCATCATTTCTGTCGATGGGGGGGACGTGCGCATGAGGGGGAAGCATGGTTAAGTCTGTCGACCGGGAGGGGGGTGGCATGCATACGTGTCTTCTGCATTCGCCTTGCGTGCATTAGCATGTATAATACGTCCATCTGAGCGGCCCGAGTGTCCGTTCCGGCCCCATAAGTTAGCGGCCCACAGGGAAAACTAGGGGAACGACAGAGTGCCAGACCGCCCCTGTATGACATTATATTTACAAATTGTTAAACCAAATTGCCTATTCATTACATTTGAACGTTGTTTCTTACCTTAAAACCAAAAGTAAACTGCCTCATGGAAGGTCTGCATTTGGTAAAATAAGCTAATAAAATATTCACATAATGTACAAGCAGTAGCATGTTATTGCGAAATAATGATCACACTGTCGGGGTTTATTTCTGCGATAACAAGCGGCTGCCTGTACGTTATCCCTACCTTTTTACTTTTTGTGTACTTTGGCTGTTTCTTGCGCTAAAAAATGAATTCAACACAAACTTGATTGTGTCTATCCAAAGGGCTCTTGTATGATGTTGCCTTTGTAGATTAGATTTGTTTTTTGTATTCTTTCAACACCGCTTCATTTCCTTTTTCCTCTTCTTCGGTCAAGTATTTTGAAAGAGAACATCGTATTGTCAGCCGTTTTAAAGGGCCACTCTATTTGTTCATTCTCATTAAAACAGGACACTTGTAAACTTTGTTGTCAATGAGCTTTCATTGAAATTCTGAATTTGAATTTCCAATGAAACTTCTAAAGAAAGCACCAGTCGGCCTCTAATGAGAAACCCTCATACCGCGAGGAACCGAAGTGCTTTTAGAGGTGCTGACTGTTTATACAAATGAACAACGGGCTAAACGTTGAATACAAAGAAACGCTTGAAGGTCATTACTCCTGCCAGAAGCTGGAGTAAGAAAGCTGCCAGCCAGATTTTGTTTGCGGAACTGCCAAGCGTGTTTGTTCGCACATAAAAGCTGGAAGAGAATATATTTAAGAGTTTAGTCATTTAGTAGCGCAGATGCGAAGGTCACGTTGCATTGCAGCGGTATGCTTAAATGAACGACATGGCGGGTTTAGACGGGTAGCAGGTGTTTACAAGACGGGGTCTTTGAGTCATTGACCGGATCAGATGGCGACAAGCCGGTCCTCAGTGTGTGTGTTTACAAATCATTATTGTTTTACCTCTTGCATTATTGAGCATGTTATCGCATATCCATTTTTATTGTATATGCAGCCCTAAAACGAATTGCGTCTTATTTGTACAAAATGAGTTTGGTGTTAAAGAGTATGGCCATGTTGGTGTGTGTGCCTTATTTTACTTGAAGATCCCTTTCTTTCGAAATGAAAAAGCTGGTACAGTTTGAGAAACTCGAGATACATTAGATTGAGACCATAAGTCTTAATTTACACAACATTTAATGTCAATGCTGTCCATGTTCTGTTTCTTGGATATGTCCTGCGTGCGACTACGTCTGTGCAAAAACTCTGTGTGTGTGATCACTTGGAAGCGTAATAACACACCTGTTCTCAATAAGCCTCACAGTTTGAGGTGTCATTTATGTCTGTACCGCAAACAGCGCGGGACGAGCAACACGCCAGAGTTTTTGGCGGAAAATAGAAGACTGTGCAGTAATAACAGGTATATCTGACTTGGCAAGAATCGCGAACAATTTTCTTTTACTTCTGTGTCACAACCAATCAAATATGAGCATGATTTCAAGCTGTGGGTGCTCGACCTATTGCGTGATATAATGTGTGCACGTTAGTCTATTTGCTTGTCTGAATGGCGTGATTTGGGTTTAAGCATACAGTATGTTACATGCAATGCGTGAGAAATGCCTGTTTTCTTAGCGTGTGTGTGTTTTAGTCTGATAGCAAACCCCAGAGAGTGAGGCTGGATTACCCATGATGCTGTGTGGCCATCCACCCCAGGGCATTCTGGTCTTGTTATGCTGGTGACACAGTGCAGGGGTCTTATTGACAAACCTCCATCACGCACACCACACACACATACACATCAGCCTGTTACTGTCATCCACTCGAACCAGAGACATCTTGATATCTTGAAATCGATTGCTTTTTCAGCGTTCATTAAAAGCGTATTAGTGCGTATTAGTAACAAATTTAATTTCTCTTTTATTAAATGTAATCGTGCCTTTCCATAGCTCAAGGAAATTAGAACTGTTGTGATTGGATAGTTTGGATAGATGTATACAGTAGATATAGCTAGATAGACAGATCCATAGGTAGATATAGATAGATAGCCATAGATTAATACATATAATTCGATTTATGTAGACGGTTTCATCTTAACAACATAAACAACCGTTACTTTTGTGACCTCGACTTTACTTCTGATAAACATTCACTTCACAAACAAAAGAGTGCCTGTAGATTAATGCGACCAAACTCCAGGACCCATTTTACAAATTGTTTATTTAATAAAATGAACATGCAACAAATTTTAACCAAATGTTTATTTATTACAATTGTTATACAATAAAATAATAATATAAATTAATATGAACACAAATTAAATTTAATATAAATAGTTATGTTAGTAGACACTAGCCAAACACATACCGGAAGTTAACTGGGGGTCAGGCGCTAGATAGATATAAATAAAGATTGATAACCATGGATTAATAGAGGTAGATAGATACATACATAGATACATAGATAGATGCATAGAAACAAATATACGTAGATAAATGCATAGATACAAATATACATAGATAGATGCGTAGAAAGATAGATACATAGATGCATTTATAGAAAGATACAAAGATACATAGATAGATAAATAGATGCATGGATAGATGGATAGATGGGTAGATGGATGGGTGGATGGATGGATGGATGGATGTTATTGGCAGGTATAAGCAACATGCTAATTCCAAGCCATATATATTACGGCGGTGTGCCTGTGTGTGTGTTTGCATACGTGTTTGTTTGTATACTTGTGTGATTCAATAGAGGACAGATGTTCTTGAATAAATGGACGCGTGTGTGTTGGTTAGCCTGTATCCTGCAGAACGGATGGTGTAGGTGTGTTTATATTGGCTGTGCGTTTAAATATAAGCTCTCACTCAGCGATGGATCTGCGTAGGTATTGCCAAGTGTGCAGTGGAGAGATTAGCATAGCGCTCGTCTCAGCACACTCCTCGCATCCAAGTGGATAATGGTTCGGAGAAATGCCTTTTGTCGTTTTACTTCGCGGCCTCGTTTTCTTCTCATCTTTCGAATCCACGATGTTAAGCGAGGTCCGTATGTGTGTGTGCCAGGTAACCCTCTCTGCCAGCTTAAACTTCCTCAAGAAAACAAACTTAGGCACAAGTTACATGCCATCTTTGCTGAAAATGAATGTTTAAACATGTCTGGTTTTTGGTCTAACTTTTGTTTCCAAGTGTGATGAAGCCGAGTTTAATCTATCAGTCAGGAGTTGTGTCCTGGGCTCGGTGATGAGGGAAGCCCTCTGGGGTCCTCTGTGGCTTAGCCTCTCCCATCCATAAAGTTGTTAAAAAGCGTTATAACCCATATATCAAACCAAATTTTAGTATGGTTTTGTTTTCAAATGTTTGTTCGGAAAGAAAACCCCTCCACACACTCACAAAATCTCATTCCAGGTTTGGAAGAAGAATAACCAGTTATGGTGCCAGGATTGTAAAGTGTGTGTAGTTGTGTGTGTGTGTGTTTATTTCTTCTTGCTTTTTTGTGTAGATTTGCATTTGTCCAAAATTAATTTCCCAAATTGAATATCTAATGGGCGCACGACCAAGACTGTTTTGTCTGTCTGCGCGCACACACACACACACACACACACACAGACTGGAAGCTCTACCTGGATTTGGCACATATCTTTGGGCAGTTTGGTGCTACAGCTAAGTCTCTCTCCAGATGTCCTCATGTAATTACCACCTCAGAAACAGCTGTGTGTGTTTGTGTCTGTGTGTGTGTGTGTGTGTGTGTGTGTGTATGTGTGTATGTGCAGTGATGTGTGTGTGAGTTGGTTTGATTTCTTGCTCGGGTTGAAACAGGAAAATGAATTCCTGGCTCTGCTGTTACGCCAATTCAGCATTGTGAAAAGGGCCTTTCAGAGACTAGTTATATGTGCTTTTGTGCGTGTCTCCTTGCGTGAGAGTCCGTGTGTTTTCTCTATAGTCTTTACAGACATGTACGCAGTGAGCATTTAGTCAAGACTAGCACAGGAAACACGAATTTGCATTGAAAAATACCTTATGCGTGTGTTCAAATATAATATACTAGATATATTACATATGGCTTTTTATGCATTTATATATTTAAATGTAAAAAAATCCAGTCATTGACCATTTGATTTACTTCATTTTCCCATACCAATGGTTTTATAATAGCGAAGGAATAGTAACCATGATTTGGTTGACAGATTGATAATCATTCGTATAATCATAGTTTTACTACAAATAACATAATTAAACTGGTTAATGGTAGTAAACCCATGGTTAGTTTGTGGTTACTATGGTTTTACTCGGAAAAAAAAACATAGTGATTGGTTATTGCTCCTAACCAGTAGCCTATAAGAGTATTGTGAGAGATCAAACGCTATAGCTTGCAATTCAATTCAATTCTTACATAACACAGATTATCATTGTTTGTGATCTTGAAGATTGTAAATGGTTGATGGGAATTCATTTTAGGGAAATTAATCCATCTAAAATCTGGTTTAACACAACTTTTTGTTCAATCTTTTATTATTATGAAGTATGTCGCTTGTTATTTAAATAGTGAGAATATGTAGAACATGTGTGTTTTAGGTACGGAATTTGTTATGAATTTTGTTATGCTTACAAAAATGGTGCAGATATTTGGGATGTACTGTAACGATTCGCTCAGCTCACGATACTGATCTCAAGATACGATTCATTTTTACAAAATTAGTTGAGACAAATTAGGAAATAACAACTGCCCTTTTATTATTTCTTAAGTGCTGCACGTTTCTTTGTGAAAGAAAAATGAAATATATTTTATATAACAAAACTAGATCCAAATCGAATTCTATATCAAATAGAAAATTAATAATACAACAATCTCTTTAAAATAAACAAACTACGAGTTTGTCTGTGATTTTACTGGATTTTTTTACATTTGAGAAATATCAGCATATCCAATTTTGCTCTAAACACAGCGTCCCTTACTGTTCAAAACGTATATTGCGATTAAAATAATATCTCAACCGGTTTGAATCATCACATAATATAATCGCTTTTAAATCGTCTCACGGTGAATCGTTACATCCCTAACAGATATACATAAAATCCTATTTATAAAGGCGAAAAACAAAAGGTTGTCGATCACAACATCAAAATAAAAATAAAATATACTCCATTCCAAATACAAAGTTTCAAGCTTTTATTTTATTTGGTAGGATCTGTTTTCCAAATAATTGCATGAAGTTTGTTTTAGTGAGATAATAAGTCTTATACCTTCCCTGTTATCGATAAGCAACGCATGTGCATCTACTCAGAAAAGCATCACCCGTCTTTAAGTAAAAACTAATTTTAAAGTAGTTCCTGTCTACACGAGCCTGCATCCCGAGTGTATGAAAACACTGTGATCAATGCGTTGTTACGGACCTGTCTGCCGTTTCCTCCTTGGCATCAAACGCATGGAAACATTGATTTCCCATCATGCATTATTCACCGAAATGCAAATCGGCTAAAACCAAAAGAATCGCCCGAAAGCTTTTTTATTAATTAAATATGCAAGAATCTCGAGGCGGAATTACTATGGAAACCGTTGTGACATCACAGTTCCAGCAGGGTACCGTTACGGCTTCTTCATCATCATGCATTTTAGATGTGTGGAGGTATTGAAATGTCTGTCTTTAGTCATCTCCCCTAGACCCCCCATCCCTGTCGGGCGTTGCCAACGATTGGGCGACTCGGCAGCCTGGGGAATCGATTGATCCATTTTTAATGAGCCGAACTGGGCAAGAGGCCTTCGAAATTCTTCACTACGCCCTGAGGAGGAATAAGTGAGGATCGGACATTCGAACCACGCCGTGTGAATGATTACGTAAATTCATCTACCACATATAATAACAAACACCCGTGGAATTGAATAGAGTCCGATGTGATCCCAATTTCACCTCATGTTTTAATGTATGTGTGCAGAAGGTGATAATGCAAGACAATTTCTCCCCAGACTCCACCGGAGATTTCTGATAACGATATATAGTCTTGCGGACTTATATTCTTATACTTATGTATTCCGACAGTGTTCTGGTCAGACTTACCACAGAGATTCACAAAGGCCCTATGCAGTTAACGTAATAGTCGTACGATCAAATCTACATATAAATAATGGCTTGGCTATGATTTGTGCGGAATACAGATTGGACAAGGTTACATTTCTGCTTTAGCGTATGGCAGAGAGGTCGACGTTAACAGGGTCTTATCTGTCACCTGCGCTCATTCAGATGTACGATTGATGCTGTTTACTTGTATGAAAGCGAAGCGTTTTGTCGGTTCCAGGGCATGTTTTAAGAGTGGCTAAGTGTAGCTGGGGGAAAGGTGACGGGGAAGCGAGTTTTTAGCTTTTATGTCTCGCACAGCACATAAAAACTTCCTGTGAGCCGGATGTCTGCTTGGTTTTGAGATTTAAGACAATGTCGGTCGACTGGGAATTATAGTCACACGCAATTTCTGAATGGTTGAGACACGTGGGTTCGAGAGGCTTTTTTCCTCACCGTTTAAGAAATGTGGAGAAAACATCTGTTTGGCCTTCAGGTAGCTGAAAAAAGCTTTGATTTCTAAGAGCAAGGTGAATTATTTAAGCTTGTTGTTTTTGTATGAACAGTGTGTGCATGTTAAAAGGGATACTTCACAAAAGAATAACAATTCTTTCATCATTTATTCACATTCATGTCATTCAAAACTTGAAAATAGAAGATATTTGGAGAAATGCTGTTTTGGGGCCAAAGACCAACGTTCTTCAAAACATCTTCTTTTGCGTTTAAATCACCTTTCCGTTTAAAAACAGTAAAATTGAAAATAATTATGTTCTTTTAAAATGTATTTTGTTTACATTAATAAAGATAATTAATAAATTAATCATTAGTTTAAATGTTATTTTCATACTAGACCTACAAACTTTGCCATTCCTCATGAATTTGACCTAACCAGTTCATTTTTATGTGAAATGTTTTTTCACAAAACGCACCCTTTATCTCATTGCATTTAATACAGACTGTAAACCACATTGGTCAAATCGGTATTTACATTCTCTCTCTCTCTCTCTCTCCATCTATGTTCATCTCTGTCAGTCACAAAAGCAACTTATCAGTGTAGATCAGCATCTTCTGCAGTCTGACACTAGTGTGAATGGGAGGGAGAAAGAGAGTGATGTTTTCGGGCTGGAGAGCGAAGGCAATCTGTGTGAAGAGCTCCTTTGGGACAGATTGTGGGTTTTTGCTGTATTTATGTAGATATTTGTGCCTGTGCCGTGATTGTCTGCGTGATTGTGAGTTCTTGAAGATGGCCGAAGAGTTTGTTCGGAGAAGCAGTGGGGATGCTGTGTGTGAGCGCATTAGCATTTGAATGGGCTCAGGGTCATTGAGATGCAGTTGCTATAGACAGCCAGATGCTTAACATGACTGGTCACTGCAGTCGAAGCCGAGTGTGTGTTGTGTCCTTTGGCCTGACCTGTGCTTAAAGACGGGCATGTGTAAAGTATATGCGTTGAATTACAAAAGTTTTGGGGACTTTTTTTGGGACGTTTAATAACTGCTTTTCAGGGACCACCACATTCAGTGTTTCTTCATTCATTTTCTGCTTTGGAATTTCAAAAGCGTAGTTTATGAAAGAGACTTAAAGACTTGAGTGCCTTGAAATGCGCAGCTTTTTTTTTTACCTCAAATAGGAAGTTAGGGTGGGACATTTTGAGTGACACCTCCCTCTTTTTAAAATAGCCAGTGGATAAAATACCCTGAGGATAAAATGTAGACTTTTTTGGTGGAAATGAAGCAATGTATTTGAATTCTTATGGACCACTTTGCAGGATGCAGACACTGGTTCAGAGGCACTTCCAGTTTCAATTTCAAGGTTTCAAAGCACACTTGTTTTTAGAAAATTCTTATGTCTAAAACACTCATATTTTTTCTTCAAGTGGGTTAGAAATAGAACTGTAACTATCACAATATTACAGACTATTTTGCTGCTAAAAATAAAAAAAATTAAAGACTGCAGTGCAAGAACGCAAACTGAAATTTGTTTTACAAGTGACTGACTTAATAAGCAGCATTGAGGATGACTTGACAAATAAAACCTGTGGTCCAATGTAAAGCTACTGACCTGTCATTATTTGTATTTTCAGAATTGTTTTATAACAGGATTGTATAAAAAATCAAGGTTTTACATCATCAGTCTAGGTTTTTTCTCTGCTGTAATGAAATGCATTGACTGGGTCCGCCGCCACCCTGATATATCTGAAAATATATATTGTACAAAACCACATTTGGCCTGCGGTGTATACTGTATGAAAGTCTCATTTTGACATGAAAAGGAAAAATACTGGCACCCCCGACATGTGCAGCGGTAGACAGCGTGAACTGCGCCCTGTCATTATAAGCTCTCTAAAAATGGAATAAGCAGCAGAAAGGTTGTGGGTTAATTTAAACGACATATTCCTGTCGTCACTTACTACACTAGCAGCAGACCTTTCCTCAGACACGCTTTCTCCTGACAGAATGACGTTCTCCTGAGATCTCTGGCCGAGATGGTTGTGTTTGAAGTCGTACGGCTGAGCATAGCTGTAAATTCTGCTTTGTTTCTGAGTCCTGTCTACAGTATGAAATATTGAATATGTGATACTTTTAAATAGATGGAAATTCGCTGGGTTTTTGAAAAAAAATTTCAGTAGCTCTTCACTTCAAAACGTAACATCCAGGGGGAAGGTTGGATCCAGATCCAGTCTCCTCCCATTGCATTGTGATTGGTCGACGCTGGATCCAGTCTCTTTCCACTGCGTATTGATTGGTCGACAGATTTCCCACCATTTCCACATTTCCGAGTCGTAACTAAAGTTATTCTTTTGACGGAAAACAAACTCACTGAAGACAAACTCTATTTATTAACATATTTTTAACAACGTATAATATTTATTGATTTAGGTTTCGGGTAACGGTTTGGGTTAAATATTTGACTGTGATCATTACTGACAGGCATACACTAAATTATGACATAAAACGTTGACGCCCACGAGTTGCGACTTACTCAACAAATTGCGGCTACTTGCATACAGTAGCGTTGTAACTATCACGCAAACCCCGCTAATGCGTAGGGCCCCGCAACCTTGGGGCCCCCTAGTGGCTACAAGCGGTAAAATCATTTGACGCTTGATTTAGACACTCAGATATACGGATTGAAGCGCATGTTTCAAAGCGGTGCTCAAAAACGAAAGAAAGCAAAATAAAATCAAAGTAATACTAATTTTATGATTATAGCAAAACAATGAAATGAAAAGAAGCATGAAAAGAAGAATCTTGCACCTTTCTTATACTGTATCTAAAACTATTCTGTATTATTCTGAATAAAACAAAGGACACTTTTTCAACCCAAAACCAAGAAGGTTTATTCTTATGACAAACTGTAGAGAATTTTGTGTGGTTATGTGGTTCAACGTGAAATAAATCCAATTTATATTAGTGCGTATATAAATCTAATTTATTCCATGTACTCAATACTGCTGTGCAATTCAAACAAAAATGTTCGGCAATATGTGGGGGCCCTCCGATCTTGAGTTTGCTTAGGGTCCCAAAAATGGTAAACACGACCATAAAGTGGGAGGAGTTTGATCTGGATCCAACCTCGCCCACTGGATCTTGTGCACTGCAGTCAGGACCATCTCAATTTTTTTCGGTTGGTTATTAATGTAAACCACTAAACTGTGATTTCCCGTTTTTGTGTGAATCAAACAGTGAGCGGTTCATGGCCGGAATAAGATGCATTGTAGCTCTGATTGAATGGTGATGCTTTAAACCCTCGCAATGTCAAACTAATATTGAAACGATAATGTGAGTTCATAAGGAGGAGAAATTAGAAAATAAGAGACACGCTAGAGACGGAGAGAGAGAGAGAGACAGAGAGAGTTATGAGGCGTTATTAAATGTTTAATAATCATTATTGTGCTGTAAAGCTCATATTTCCAGCACGGGGAAAACAGGTCGCTTCTAGATAACAGCCCGGTGCCTGGAGAGTGTGTGTTTGTGCACATGTGTCAGGATGACTGAGATAAGTGTGTGTAGTGATTTAAGATGGCTTTGCCATTTCAGACTGTCGCCACTAAAGATTTATAGCTAATTTGGTTAGAGAGCACTTGACCTGTCAGAGGTGTGTGTGTGTACCCGTGTGCAGATTGAATTGGTTTTTTCTGTGTTAGCGTGACATTTTGACATTCTCCCATTGGACTTCATCAGACAATATGGCAAATTTCTCTCTCTCTCTCTCTCTCTCTCTCTCTCTCACTCACTCACTAGCTCTTCCAGGGTACCACCAGTTCACGTAATCCACCAGTTCACGTAATCCACATTTGATGTCTTTTTTGAAAATCAATAACTTACAAACACAACTTGCAGAAATGAGAAAAATGTGAAATGATGTTTATTGTACAGTAGGCGAGTATGTTTCTTTAGGAATCCTCTGAATATAAATGTAAATTCTCCCAAACACATTGATTTACTTTCCTGCTAAAACTGTGTGTGTTTCAAGTGTTTATCATGCGTGCAGAATGTTGTGGAGAGGTGTGTCTTTTTTCTGTGCATTCAGACTTTATATCTTGTGGGAGATTCAACTACTGTAACACAAGTAATATAATGCAGCCTTGCATTAAAAGATGAGCCTGAGACATATATATTGATCAGAACACCATAAAGAGGTTTACCATACAGGGTGGGTTCTTTTGACTTGGCAACCACGTCAGCAGGATTCCTGCTCAGCCAAACAGCATTACCCTTTTCTCCAGAAACTATAATAATTTATCTTTTCTCTTTTTTATGGTAGGATGTAAAAACACAAGCGTGGACAGAGTACGGCCATCTTGGGTCTTTGGGCTTGTGTGTCTTGAATAAAGCTCATAATTATGTTGCTAAATTTACACCAGTAATAACACAGAACACTGGGAATGGAATTATGGCAACCGTAACTCGCACACACAAACACACACTGTACACTGACCTGTACACACACACACACACACACACACACATACACGCACACACACAACCATTTCTGTCACACACGCACTATTTCTATGACACACACACTCTCCCTATCTCTATCCTAATCTCTCTCTCTGACACACACACATTCAAACACTTTTACACACACATCCATACAAACTCACACACGCACACACTCATACATCCAAACAAACTCACATACGCACAAACATTTCTGACACACACAAACATTCAAACACTTTTACACACACATCCATACAAACTCACACACACATGCACACACACACACACACACACATCCATATAAACTTACACACACACACACACACACACACACACACATCCATATAAACTTACACACACACACACATCCAAACAAACTCACACACGCACAAACGTTTCTGACACACACAAACACATTCAAACTCTTTTACACACACACACACACACACACACACACACACACACACAATCACACATGCACACACACACAAACTTTTTTACACACATCCAAATAAACTCGCACACACTTTCTCTATCACACACAGATAATCTCTTTCACACGCACACATGCAAAACTCTCTCTCCACACACACTAACACACACACACACACACACACAGTATATATATTTGCTGGTTTACTAAGAGGGACTTCTGATGCATCTCTCTTTCACTCTCATCCAAACAAACTCACATACACACACACACTCTCTTCCTCTCTCTCTCACACACACACACTCACATTCAAACTCTTTTACACACTCATCCAAACAAACTCACACACGCAAAGATTTCTGTCACACACACTTTCTCTGACACACACACACATTCAACACACAAACTCTTTTACACACACATCCAACTCTATCACTCACAGATAATCTCTCTCACACGCACACTTGCAAAACTCTCTCTTCTCACACACACACACACACACACACATGCTGGTTTTCTAAGGGATTTCTGATGCATCTCTCTTTCACTCTCTGTGTGTCTTTTCTCTTATTCTATCGATTCTGATCATTTTCTACTTCTACCCCCTCATCCTTCATCCTATCTCCTTTACGCTCACACACGTTTTCATTTGCCTGCAAGGTGTCAACGGTTTCATGACTCAATAAATAAAAGATTCATTGCTCAAAAACTAACAGAGCATTTCTCTTACTCTGTCCGTCCATCCCTATGTCTCTGAGTCATCCCTTCTGTTCAGTGCATGTTATCTCCATCACAGATGTGATAATATATTGCATCCAATATTAAACCCACAACATTTATTACTGTTAAGTGAACATATGGCTTCGTTTTTAAACAATTTCACTAACTCACTTTGAGCAGATGTGGCCCTATCCGCCGTGTTTAACATTAGCTCATTTCTGAAAGTCAGCTAATGACCTTTCATAGAATTACAACAAAGTCCTATTAATTTTTCAGAAGTTAAGGGCTGGAAGGGTAAGGCGTAAGAGGAATGACCCGGTGCCTCTCTCTCTCTCTTACAGTGTGTAACTTAATCTGTGTAGATTGACCCGAGTGTGTGTTTGCACATATGTTGAAATGTTTGACATTGAGTGTGTGCAGCTGCTCCTGTAAGATGTACGGTGTGTATGTGTGCAAGCCAGGTCTGTTCTTCTCATTTATTTTATAGCTCTCACACTGTTCTTACTGTCCTCTGTTCTGGCGCTCTGCCCGCCGAGACTGGAGCTCAACCGTCACACTTTTAATGGTTTTTCAACCTATGGCTCTAACACTTCCAGCGTGTGCGTTAATTAAAGAAACCGTGGTTTTAAAGTTGCTCTTCCGTTCTCTTACAGTCTGAAACTTGTATTATTCTTGGTCATTTTGAACTCTCAAGTCAAAAAGTGCTCATTTTGGTATCTAAAACAAGGCGTATTTTCATGAGAAAGATGTAGTGCTCAGGGGTTGATTGGAGTGGCTGTGGTCATATATAACAGGTCATTTGAGGGGCTGAATAATAAGGCTCTTTGTGATTGAAAAGTCATTTTAGAACAGATGCGTGTGCTATGAAATAAAATGGGAATAAATTCAACATTTGTTAACCCGTGGCAAGCATCGAAAAAACATTTTACTTTAGCTCACTTTAAAAAGTTAACACAGATTATTTTTACTCATAAAAAGAAACCATGAAGATGCTGCTAATATAAAGGTACAAATATCCATCTTCAGTTCTATCGATTTGTGTTCATCAGACAGCAAGATTTGTCACATTATCATTGGATAATGATAATGTCCACATGTACTGTATATCGCTTTGTCGCGTTTGACGGGCTTGACCCCGTAGTCTCTGCTTGCGGCTATATTTTTTATATACGATCAGAATAGATTAGATTTAACTTTACCGCCAACTTCAAATGTGCAGAATACAAGAACTGAATAAAAACGTTTGCAACAAACCAGAAGGGATAAGACAGCAATAATACAGCAGTAAACAAATAAATGATAAGGGCAGATGAGGTATAAATGTTAATATAGTAAATGTAAAGATGATTGTGTGTGTCATGATGATGGCAGTTAATGGGATGGTCTCGTGTTCTGTAATGACCAACAATCACCATCAGTGTGTTTCTGGCAGCAGCCGTGTGTTTACAACCCGCGAGCTCGACTTTTAGGACTCCGTCCAAATGATCCGACACGCAGCGGATCCAGGAGTCTGAGATCTCGCATTTGGAGAACAACCAGGAATTCCATCAGAATACAGTTGCAGTATCCAAATTCAAGGCGGGGGTTTGGGACCCAAAATGCTTCGAAACAAAAGGCCCAAGAACGTTTAGTTCTATCAGACTGAAGTTATTATTGAGTGGGACCGCTCGACAGGCTGAGCAGTGTTTCAGTTGGTACCCTTACTTAATTTAATCCGATGTGCTTATTGTTACAATGTCACACCACCTAGTTGGTTAAAAGAAAGTTGTCAGTCATGCCTTGTTCTAAAAGATCGGAGACTTTGTTCTGAGTGTGTTTGGATGTGCGTTAATGGTGCTTGACTTGTTCAGCTTCTGCTGTGTTCTGGTTTCACACATTCTGCTTTTGCCATGTAGTTGCTTTTATTTGTGAAGTGTAGACGGAAAGTTTGTAGATTAACAAATTGTTGTGTTTACATTTAGTCATTTACAAGACGCTTTTATCCAAAGCGACTTACAAAGAGTTTAGGGAGCAATAAGCCAAACATACAAAAAAAGTTGGATGTCTTGTAGCTTTTCAATTGAATACTCGCAATAGATTTCACAACATAACATTGCAATAGGAAAGTGGTCTGTGGTATGAAGCTATTTCAGACCTCATCAGACAAGTTCAATGATAATTAAATATTTCAAGGCTTTGGAGAAAATAGGTTCAATATTATTTATTCAGGTAATTCCCAGCTAGCGGCGAATCCCTGGAGAATGTTCTCTCCTGATGAAGTGAATAGCCTTATCATGTAGTCTAATTTCATGTTAATGAAAGCAGTTTTCTTCCCTGTACTGTAATATTCTGATAATGTATGAGCTAATGACTGTACATCTACATGTGTGGTGTATAAATGCAGTGTGAAAAGGCTTTGTGTGTGGCTATCAGACTTGTATGGATCTGAAACGCATTAATGGAGCTTTCAAAGAATGATGGAGAATTCAGACAGCAGTGAGGACACAGGTGTGTGTGTTTTAGGAGAAAGAAAGAAGTGTTTTTTTTTTATAGAAGAGAGTGAATTTAATCTCTCAGACAAAGTGGAAAAGTAGACAAGACCTTAAACTGACCTGTATTGAGTCCCTTCTCAAAGCGGAGCGTGTGCTCTTTTACTTTCCAGGTGGGAAAACGCTTTTGTCCTTTGGATGTGCCTTCTTAAAGTAGCATTGTTTTGTCTCTGATTGGGGTTTGTCCTTGGAAGTCAGAGCCTTTGTAAGAGAGAGAGATAGAGTATTGTGATCTACTTAAGTGTTGACGAATTCCTAAACACATTCAACATTTTCACGGCACACACATCAGGATGAATCGCATGCTTTCTCCTCACCCAAATGTTATAAATCTAAGCTTGAAATATTTGCCAGGAAAGGACATCCATTGTGTTATTGTGCCAGTTTTTACTCTATTATTCCACCAGGTTTTTACTCTACGGCACAATATAAATAACATGTCTGGGGCTGTCAGCACCCCAATATGTCCAAACGTCCTGGTGCGAAACCACAGTTGGCTTGCGTATGAAAGCTCAGTTTGACAAAAAGGAAAAAATACTGGAACTCTGAAGAGGCCATGATCAACGTGTGCAGATTTACAAGACCCGGGCCGTGCCATTGAAACCACTTAGAAAATAAATATTTTTAAAGGTTAGATTAATTCAAACAATGTAGATGTAGCCAAGACATCAGCCACAGCTGTTGTGACTTTTGGCCAATTGTGAGATAGAAATCTACTCACACTGAGCCAATCGTCAGGAATGGATCTGCTAAACGCTGGCCAATCATTAGCCAAATCTAATGACTGTAGACAAATCTTTAGGAAAAAAATCTACTGACAGTTAGCCAATCCTCAGCCAAAGATCCATTGAAAACCGTCCAGTCACGAGTCACTAATCTACTGAATGTTGATGAATCAGCAATTTACAGACGTCTGGTCAATATTAAAATGGTTTTATTGACCACTGGCCAATAATAATAATACACAATTCTTCTAATTTGTAAATAAATAAATACTAGGAACAAGTTGGCCAATTGTCAGCCAAGGATCTGTTGAATTCTGGCCAATCAGTAGTAACTTGATCTACTGCTGAATTTATTGACCGCTAGCCAATCATCTACCAAATCTACTGACCTTTCATTTAATACAAATCTACTGAGAGTTAAGCAATCATCAGCCAAGGATCCATTGAATACCGTCCAATCAGGAATCATTGATCTACTTAATGTTGACGAATCCGCAATTTATCAACCTATATTACTGTCCAATATTAAGATGTTTCTATTGACCACTGGCCATTAAAAATAATACTCAAATCTCCTCATTTGTAAACAAATACAAACTTGCAACAGATAGCCAATTGCAGCCAAGGATCTCGTGAATACCGTCCAATCAGAAGTCACTGATCTACTGAATGTTGACGAATCAGGAATTTACCAACCTCTGGCCAATATTTAGATGTTTCTATTAACCACTGGCCAATATTAATACACAAATCCTGTCATTTATAAGCACATAAAACTAGGAACAGTTGTCAGCCAAGGATCTATAGAATTCTGGCCGATCACTAGTCACTTGATCTACTGCTGAATCTATTGACCGCTAACCAATCATCAACCAAATCTACTGACCTATCATTTGATAAAAATCTACTGACGGTTACACAGTCATCAGCCAAAGATCTCTTGAATGTGGGCCAGGCAGCAGACACAAATCTTCCCACCTCTGGCCAGTTATCAAAAATGAATCTGTTGACCGCTGGCCAATCATCAAACTCAAATCTAATGACTCCAGACCAATCATCAACCTCGAATCAGACTGACCATTGGCCTTTAGACGCGCGAACCAAGGCCGCAAATGACCCAAAAGTAATTACAGTCGGCCAGAAAAAAATGCAGTTATTGACATTTGTGATTAAACGGGGGAACTTGAACTTGGCCCGGACGCACAATTATTCTAAAGTAGTCGTGCAGATGAAGACCAAATGGAGATTGTGTGTGCGCATAATGCATTTCATTATTTTTCCCTCTCGAGAGGGAACGTGAGACGAGTCAATCAGTGTCTCACCTAACTCAGTTTTTGTCTGGCTGTTGGTTTGTATTGTGATGTGTGTGTCAGTGTCTATGTATAGTGTGTGTGTGGAGGTTAACAGGGTGTGTTCTGTAAAGGCTTGAGTTACATAGGCGACCTGCTTATAGTAAGTGATTTTGCAGGCCTCTTCTCTGTAGACAAATGTGTGTGTAGGGTGGGGGGGTACGTTAGTGTGTGTGACATTTCGAGACGTCTATAGAGACAGGGCTCACTTTTGACTATCCTCCCTACAGCGATAACCCCTAACCCACACACACAAAGAGAGAGAGAGAAGACCTACTGTGGAGACGGAGATGTAACAGAAAAGTGGACGATCGAGGTAGAGTGACAAATGCAGGCTCTCTCTCGCTCTCATGGGGGTCAGATTTGCAGCGAATGATAATGTTTTGTGAGCTTTGTGCTTTTCAAGATGAGTTTTCAACAACAACAGGAGGACTTATTGCACAAAAAAGTTGTACACAGAAAGTTCTTTCATGGAAGTGTAAGTCGCTTTAGATGAAAGTATCTTACAGGAACAGTTCACCCAAAAATACAAATTCTGTCTTTATTTACTCGCCGTCAAGTTGTTGCGAATCTGAATAAATGTCTTTGTTTCAATGGTGGCCAAGAATTGTTTGGTTACAAGCATTCTTCCAAATATCTGTCTCTGTGAACATCATAACAATCTGTATAAAGATTTGGAACAACTCGAAGGTTAGTAAATGATGACAGAATGTTTTTTAAATGTTTTTAACCATTTAAAGGGACAGTTCACCCAACTCTCATCTTTTCCTCAACATCATGTAATTTCAAATCTGAATGACTTTCATTTTACTGCAGAACAGAAGCGATTTCAAAGAATGTTGGTAACCAAACCATCTAACTTCCATTGTAAGGACAAAAAAGAAGGTATCTTGTTTTAATGTTTGGGTGAACTGTTCCTTTAACAGACCTGACACATTATGCACTTTATATCAAATAACCAAACATGAAAACTATGTACCACACATTCAACCTTATGATCATCCGCAATGACCAACAGTACAGCCACTGTTTGACCCCCCCCTTCTCTCTCTCTCTCTCTCTCTCTCATCTTCTGTCTTGACTACTTCTTTCTTTAGATTTATATGTGAGAAGATCAACACCAGCTGCCGTGTCGCTCTGTTAACACACGCATTCGCTTTAATGGCTATTGCAGACGGTAGAGTATAATAAGCCAACTGATTGAGATATTTTTCTTGAGCCTGAGGTTATTTGGGTGTTCGGGTAGACATGACATAGATAGACCTGTGTGTGTGTCTCATTTGTTTTTTGCATGTAATTGATACCCTTTCAAAAACCCTTTCTTAAAGTACAGCAGCCTTTTTACTATGTAATGAACTTTCCAGATTTCCTCGCTGTGTGTTTGTGTGTCGGAGTGTGTGCATGAGCTTTTTGTGATTGCACATGTGGAAACCGTCCAGTCTGTGTGTGTGTGTGTATATGAGGTTACCGAATGTCAAAGGCTACATAAACGCAGAGTTTCCTTTTAACATTGATCTATGATTTCAAAATGTTATTGCTGTTTAATCAAGACAGTCTGGAGCTAACAAGGGATGTTAATATATCTCACACACACATCCATCAGCCTTTTGACGTGTGTGTGTGTTTTCCTAGCAATAGTTTAAGTTTAACGTATTCGTCCGTAGAAGTGAACTGATTCTGACAAATCCTCCCTTTAGGCACATTTGGAAAAGCAATTCATACGTATGTATTTTTTTTCTTGGAATGCAAGTAGCGTTCTCGCAAAGTTAGGTTTATGGTTAGTCTCTGTAGTCATTATAATTAGAGTAGAAGTATAAATGTCTTTGTGTATAATATCACAGAACGTCGCATTATGCATCCATCGATTCGAATGCGTATGCTGTGCCGCAGTGTATAAATGTATTATCCATGACAATTGGAGACATAATATGAAGCGTTTGTGTGCGTGAAGTGCATAAGTGTGATTCGACAGCCGTGTGAAATTTCAGCTGCTAGCAGACACGGTAACAAAGGGAGGATCAGATAGCAGCGAGAAGCAGAGATTGAAATAAACAAAGGGAGAAAGAAAGCGGGGAAAAGGAGGTGGAATTCGATCTGCTGGGGGCAGAGATTTCCCGTGACGCACCGGGGCGACGGGCTTCTGTGTGCGTTCGTAATGAGAGGCCGTTAGAAATGCATGCCGGTATGGTAGGTTTGGATTTGGGAAGTAGTAAGTCAGCCTTTTTTTGACTTGGGTTTAGAGCCGTTATGTTTACCGTGTTAATGTCAATGTCATGCTCAATCGAGTATGTAATATTTACAATTAGAATAATGTCATTTTTGTGTCATGAAATATCATAGGAAGCATCTTTTTTGAATGTATGCAAACGTGTTTTCGGCCTTGAAATTTACAACTTTACTTTTAGCATAAGCACTTCAGATTCCCGCACCTACTGAATAAATAACCACGCTAATACGTGTACATTTTTTACACCACATTATTTTTTAAACTGAGCAAACTTGACAGGGGCAGACGGAGCATGAAAAGAGCAAAAAACAAGTAAACAGCTCTAAGTAACGGTTATTAATTACTCAAATGACTGTCTGGCATTTTCCTATCCTCATTATAAACACAGACAGATTTTGGGCAAATTTCTACATGCAAATCCTCCATGTTTAAGCCACGCTCCGAAAGGTAAATGCTAATGAAATTTTCGCAAAAACACGGCGCAAATATTTCGGGAATTGATGTACAGGCCAACTTTGATCTCTCAGCGTGAAGCTCTCGCATAATAATGAGCTTCCTAACGGAAAATGGGCGCGGCCTTTTGCCCGAATCTCTCAGGGGGCCAATCGAATCACAGCAGTGTTTTGTCAGCCAATAAGCGGGGCCACAATTACAAACACAAAAGGAGAATTCCTCCACTGAGGGTTTGAGCGAGTTTATGCAAACACACACACAGAGTCTTAACCTCCTCTAGAGTTTTGATCATCTTGCTGGCATTGTGCTAGTGCACTCATTTCATAAGTCTCTCTCTCTCTTTCTCTAGTAGAAGAGATTTCTGCAATATATTCTGCAATATTTCTTCACGGTAGTGCAAATGAAAGTGAAGTACTACTGCTGCTAAGAGAAATTTTCTTCGGCTGCTCTTTGAATCTGCCTTCTGTGGCTCCTTTGCTCTTTCTTTTGCTCTTCTCACCCATCGCTCCTTTCTCACTCATCATCACACTTTGCCCCTTCCTGTGCTCCTATTATCTCTCCTTCACCCCATCACACCATTCTTGCACTCTTTAACCAGCTCCCTCATTTCCTGACCTCTTCTCTCTCTACGTGTTTCTTTACATCTCTCTGTATATCTCTCTAAGTCTCCAGCTCTCATCTCTATCTCACTTTTCTGCCTCTCTCATATTCTGCGTTCTCATTGCCTCTTTTCCTCTTTCTTTCTCTGCATTTTTCTCTACACCAGTTTTTCTGTACACTAAATTTACATGTCATTTTATTCCTTTTTTAATTGTTTGTTTGGATATGGGAACTTGACAAATAAACTGTTCATGTGCCCTATGGCGTGACGGCAAAAATGTAGAAAAAAACTAACAATGAAGATAAACCTCTCTAATGCTATTTTATATTGTAAATAAAATAAACAATATTACTTTTTTTCTGTCACACCATAGGACACGTTGACGTTTTATTTTTTAACTAATACATATATGTATTTATTGTATCTGAATATATGTCGTCTTCCCCACATACAGTAGATATTGTATTTTAATATAAACTGTGTCTCCCCCACATACAGTATATGTTGTATCTTTATATATAGTGTCTCCCCAACAAACATAATGTATTGTGTCTTTATAAATAGTGTCTCCCCAACATACATAATATATTGTGTCTTTATATATTGTGTCTCCCTCACGTAAAGTATATATTGTATCTTTATATATAATGTCTCCCCAACACACAGTATATAATGTGTCTTTATATATAGTGTCTCCCCCATATACAGTATATATTGTGTCTTTATAAATAGTGTCTCCCCCACATACAGTATATAATGTGTCTTTATATATAGTGTCTCCCCCACATACAGTATATAATGTGTCTTTATATATAATGTCTCCCCAACACACAGTATATAATGTGTCTTTATATATAGTGTCTCCCCCATATACAGTATATAATGTGTCTTTATATATAGTGTCTCCCCCACATACAGTATATATTGTGTCTTTATATAAAGTGTCTCCCCAACAAACAGTATATATTGTATCTTTATATATAGTGTTTCCCCCACATACAGTATATGTTGTATCTATATAGTGTCTCCCCCACACACAGTATATGTTGTATCTATATAGTGTTTCCCCCACATACAGTATATGTTGTATCTATATAGTGTCTCCCCCACATACAGTATATGTTGTATCTATACAGTGTCTCGCCCACATACAGTATTTATTGTTTCTTTATGTATATATAGCGTCTCTCCCCTTATACTGTATGGATATTTATATGATATATTTATAGTGTCTACCTTTTCTTTACATCTCTAAAAGCACAACCAAATAATACAGCACTATACAAACTACAGTTCAGTTTAACACCGTACAATACAAAAGCATACCATGATGCAACATAGTTCAAAACTCTCTCAAGGTATCTCAACAGTAGAGCGCAACAGAATGCCACACAAGCCAAAACTATTAATATAAAAAACACAAAGCACAGCACAGGTATTCATCATTACAACACAATGCAGCACAACCATAACTCTCTCTCTCTCTTAAGTCACTCTCATGTGAGACACTGAATGACCGTTAGGACCAATCCTGGCAGCTGTTCAGAATCTCTCTCGCACTCCCTCCCTCCCTCTCTGTCTGTCTTTCATATTATGCTCTTTCTACCTCTTTTCTTTGTCTTTTCTGGCTCTGTTCTTCCATTACAGCACAACTGACGCACTCTCTTGGGGTTCAGCAAACAAGCCGTCCGTTCCGGTGTGTGCGTGTGAGATGAACTCGCTCCTAACCGCCTCAGGATCAGATCTCTAAGGATGTCTGGTCAGAGAAACACTTTCTGTCAGCTCTCTCTCTCTCTCTCTCTCTCGATCGCCTCACAGCTCTAACAGAGAGAAGTAGGTCGTCTCACCTCAGGAGGAGCGAAGTGTGTTTATGTGTGCGAGTGTGTGATAGTGAACATATTGTTATTCCGGCGGCACATTCGGGGTTTCACGTGTGTGATATCTGCAGTGTGTCAGGACCTGGTGACTCCTGGAGAGGAAACATGTGGAGACGGTGTTCGACAGATTCAGGACGAACGTTAACAGACGTGTGTGCAGACCTGAAGCACAGATTTATGCTTATAATAACACACAATTAACATACAGTATCCGAAAAAACGAGCTTAAGGTTGCAGATCAGCCCACCACAACACCGTTAAACAAAGACCAACATGGCACAAACCTGCACGACAGCTCTGTCATAAATCTAGCGTTCGTCACGGCTCAACAAGCGTTTCGAGACGATGACTGAACTAATAGCATCAAACTTACTTTCTGCTATTTAAACACAAATCGGCCGTGAAAATCGTGTTGCACCATCTGCACCCTGACACTTCATGAGTGCACATTTTTATCTTTAACAAGTCCCAGAGTGCATTGATCTGTTCGTCGTGTTTCCAAGCTCAAGGCGGGATATAAAAAAATGTCAAACTGCAAGCTTTTGTTTATCTTTGATGCAAACTCGGTTTGTACTATTGAATTTTTTGTTGTTGAAAACTTCATGATGAACGTGTTGTAATATTGACTGAAGTCTATTGTCTTGGGTAAAGAGTTTTTAGGCTTTGGCTTTTTTAGTGAAGGTGAGTGTTTTGGAAAAATTGTTGTGATTTAAAAAAAAATGTTTGTGACTGAACAGGCTGGATTTAAGAAGAAAAAATTTGAGCGACCACAGAGCTGGGGAAGCACAAGTAAAATGTTAGCGGAAGGGATGCATTTACATACTAACTAGGAGTTGTGTGTGTTGCAAACGCTGGACTGGAACACAGAAATGTGTCGCGATTTGGAGTGATTGACATTTAACAAACTTGACTCACACCTCAGTCCCGTCTGCCCTCTGGTTGACGATGTGTGCGTGTTATTTGCATATTCGTTAGGGAACAACAAAGATTTTGTTAACAACTGATATAACAGACAGCGTGAATCATCATGTCACACATTTATCCTTGATATTCTAATGGAAATTATTCATTTCATTTGGTTTAATTAAAATGACATTAAAATGATGAAATATATAAATAATAATAATAATTAAAATCCAATTGAATCTCTGTAAAGCTGTCTGCTCCCGCAGTGTGTTTGGTGTTACGTCATCTACATTGCAAACGAATGACATCTGGCAATGGCAAAATAACTTCAAAACATCACAGATGCGTTTTGCTGTGCTTCCGATGGTTCTTTTTGAGTGTCAGGTGATGGTTCCTCAGCATCCGTGATTGGCTTTTTATTCATTTGGCAGCCGTAACACATTTCACCTATCATATGAATACTTTTTTGTGTATTTCCTGTTTAATTACTTTTATTGTTCTCCGTCTCTCTACCTCCTCCTTTCTCTCTCTCTCTATTGCAATTCATTATTTGATAACGGTGCATAAGAGTATTTTCATGAGCGCACTGACATCAAAATGCTTTACCTCTGTATGATCTGTCTCTCACACACAAACACACACTGTTAGCTGAGCGCTGTGATAGTTTGTAAAAGGTGTCTTGTTTTTGGCTTGAGGAAAAACTTTAAACATACACACATTTATCCTGGTCACACAGACTCACACAAACATGTCTGATTTATTGATGTTTAAATTCAATATGAACACCATGATGTGGGGGAGTGCTGTACAGCTGTAAATGCACAACAGGTAAGGGATAATGTACAGGCAGCCGGTTGTAATCGCAGAAATAAGCCCCAACAATGTATCAAATTTAAGGGGTCTATTTCACGATAACAGACGGCTGCTTGTTCATTATCCTGCTCAGGGCCGGCCCTAGCATTTTGGGGGCCCTAAACTGATTAGAAAATGAGGCCCCCCATCATCTTATGTACACAACAAACTAACCTTACACAGATTATATCACATATATCTCATTATATCTGACAATGTCAAAATAACAACACATCAGAATCTCTTTACTGCTTTCCTGTAGCTCGGTGGTTAGAGCATGGTTCTAGCAACGCCGAGATCATGGGTTCGATCCCAGCGATTACACACTTACCCTTTTCTTGATCCTTTCTTCTCTCATCTTCTTTCCTCTTCTTCCTCTTCTCTGCACCAGACTGATATTGCCGCCTTTTCATTTTTAATCTTTGCACAGTTTAAAGCTAACGCACATGATGATTGACACTGACACAACGAGCAAGTAAATAAAATTTTCACGCACGGCAGGGGCCCCCTAGTGGCCACGGAGGCCCCATGCAACCGCCTATATCGCTTATTAGGTAGGGCCGGCACTGATCCTGCTTATATCACGGCTACTTGCCCCATGAGAAAAAAACATGAAACTTAATTTATTAGCTCATTTTTTTCCTTCCGCGAGGAAAAGCAGTTTACTTTCTGTTTTGAGGTAAGAAACGCATTCTGATGTCACGAACAGATAATTTAAACTAATGTCATACAAGTTATTAAAAGACATATTTATATTCAATTTGTCAAAAAAAAAACGTAAAAATGATTTGCTGCAGCCGGGTTACTGTGTGTTGTTAGTTTTGAGAGGTTTTATATCTGGGAATAACTGCAAATGTGGCGACTGGCCAATCAGAATCAAGCATTCGAAGGAGCAGTGTAAAAAACTGCAAGCACCACACAATATAGAAAATCACAACGCACAATATTTCCTACAAACTAACAATACACTTCTGTCTTTTTTATGCATGCAGTATATTCACATCCTTACTGGTGGCTTTGCACGCCCTTTGCACTCTTTCTGCAGCTTTCTCTCTCTCTCTTTCTGCAGTTTTCTCTCTCTCTCAGGATTTTGCTGGGTTTCTGTAGGCCGCATGATTGCATGAGGGATCACCAAATCGCAACCGTTCTTTCTCTCTCACACACACACTAGCTTGTTAGTGCTTTCCTTTTAGCTGCAGCATGTGTGAGGAAACCGTGTTTGTGTGTGTGTGTGGGTTAGGAGGTGTTTGGCTTCGAGACTGACAGGGTGCTTACAGAAAAGACTGCCAGCTGCAATGAAGATCCCACCCCAATTAATGACACCAAAACATCCACACGCACATTCATAACACACACAGACATACACAAACACAATTCATCAAAATGTTCACTGTTTATAGTTTGTTCTTTCTCGCTTCTTCTCCGTGACTCTTAGAATATTAGACTTGTTGTCATTCACACATGCTGCTGAAATGGTAATATGCATATGTGTGTAATGTTCACAGAACCAGTGAGCTATCTGAAGGGGTCGAGGTTTGCCTTGTTACGACGCCCCATTTAGCCCCTGCTGGTAGATGCCGTGACTGCACCATATGCTTCTGAAAGCCTGTTTTCCATTGATGACCATTCAATAGTATCCTCAAGTTAGACTTTGTATTGCAATACATTTGGATATGCAACAGTTTTTGCGACACAATTATTATCACTTTATTCAAATTATTGCAATATTAATGTTTGAATAATAATTTGAATAATTTAGATATTTGAAATATATATATATATAAGTATTAATTTTCCTTCAGTGTTTGTAAACCATTATCATCACTATTTCCAAATGATTGCGTTTTGCACATTTAAATGACTTTGACCCTTGTCAGCCACCGTAGTGCTTCGAAAGAGAGGGGTGAGCGGTGGATTGAGCCATTGGTTGCAATTCGTAACTCCACCGCTAGAGGTTGCTAAATTTCACGAACTAGACCATTAAAGCCACCCTATAAATTGCAACAATGTATATGTTTTACTGGTATACTTTTCTGAACTGCTGTAATATTGATAAAATGTTTTTTCCCACTTTGTTCTGTGTCTGAATGATTAAGGTACATGGTATATACGATCAGTGAGATTATTGGGAATTCCACTAGCTTTTTCACCGGTTAGAAGTCAGATTTCAAATGTTAGATTTCCTTGTTCAGTTCAGCCTTATAAACAATACTGCCATTAAAGTAATTTTACAGCTGTATATAGATATCAGAACATCCCACACACGTGCAAACACATACACACACACACCTTGTTATTTACTCTCTGTTATGGAAATGTGCTTTGTTCAACATCACTTCCTCTGCTCAGAATATTGGTTTGGTTGTCGTGTAACACGCACACATTCAGATGCAGCGGAGCGCCGCGGCTTTTCTCAAACTCTGAGCTGTCAATGAATGTGGATTATAACACTGTTTACAGATATCAGCGGATAAACGTACACTCACTTTCCATCAGAATGGAATGCAAAGCGTGACCTTTTCAATGTCGTTTTATTGTACAGTATGTGTTTGTTGTAGGCATCTGTGTCCTTCATTTCAACACAACGTTCATCGTTTTTTTTCTAGTGCATATGTTTTGTGTGCATGTTTCGTGGTGGATATGTGTGTTATTAGTGATTGTATTGACAGTGTCTTGTCATAATGTCTTTTGTATTGATGTTTTATGGTTATGTACATAATGGCCTTTTATCGATAATGTTTTTTTCTTTTTGGATATTTTAGTTTGTTTGTGTGCTGGTAATGTTGTGTGATCAATAGTGTATATAGATGTGGCCATGTTTTGTGGTTACGTCACACTTAAAATGGAACATTCCACAAACTTGCCCATTGTTATGCGTAAAGTTTCGTGTAAATCTGAGAATGAAAAAATATTTTGTGAATCGTTTAAACTGACTTATTAAAAGAACCAGCTCATACGCCAGCAGCCATATCACCCTGTTGCCCAAGACTGGTTGCCCACTGAAGCTACGCATGGCTGAGCCTGTTCAGTACCTGGATGGGAGACCTCCTGGGAAAGTTAGGTTGCTGCTGGAAGATGTGTTTGTGAGACCAACAGGGGGCCATCAATGTAAAAAGCATCGTGCTTTGGATGAGCCTTTAATCCCTGAAAACATTAAACTTCTATTAAGGAGTAGGGGTTTAACCCCAGTGTCCTGGCCGGATTCCATCCACTGGCCCTTGTCAATCATGGCCTCCTAATAATCCCAACCCTCTGAATTGTCTCTCTCTCCTCTCCACCTCTAGCTGGTGTGTGATGATCGCACTGGCGCCGTTGTACAGAGGCTCCCATTGCATCATCCAGGTGGATGCTGCACACTGTTGTTTATCGAGGAGACGCCCCCTTCATATGATTGTAAAGCGCTTGGGTTGTGCAGCAATACACAATAAATTGCTACATAAATGCCACAGTCAATCATTCATACAAGACATTTGTCCACCTATCTGACATCCCAACAGAGCCTAAGAAAAACCTTTTAGAAAATATCTTTGTAAGCTGGATATTTTGAAAGCAGGCTTTGTGTTTGTATTGTGTGTGGAATCTCTGCTCGTCTAAGTCAGAGGTTTGGTCCATTTAAACAAGGCTTTAGGGGAGACGAGATGCTGTTTGCGTACTGAACCTTGACTGTTCCAAACGACTGCTGGTTTTAATCTGACAGTCTGTCTTTCAGTATTTATGTGAACACAGAGCCAGAGCACAAGAGTATGACGGACAGGGAGCGAGTGAGACCTGGAGAGATAAAATAAGCTGATCTCTGCATTTTGAATAGTGTGCACGTTCCTGTGTCTTTTCCAATTTGTGTGTCTGAGTTGGTGAGTGTACTGTAGGATATCATTAGAGGTGGAACAAGAAGTGTGTGTGCTGAGTCATGTGTGGGCTGACCACAGCAAATCAGTGTGTTAGTGTGTGTGTGTGTGTATTTGGTAAACGTGTGTGTGTGTATTCAGTGTATGGATGTGCGTGTGTTCAAATGGTGGCGACATTGTTGCATTGCTGTGGACTGGAACACATCCTAACCGTCCCTCAAGGCACACACAAAATAATCCATGTCTAAAACTGGAAGTGATGCACACACACACACACACTTTATATCTTACTTGCAGACATAAATTTGGTTAAAATGCAAGTCTGAATAAGCACCGCTGACCGTAATTCTAAACAAATCTCTCAAAGAAATGTTTTTTGGATTATGATGAACAAATATTTTGAGTTGAAAATGTCGAAATGAATGTTTTGCTCATTTTCAAGTACTGTTTTTTTCCTGATAGTTAACTTAACCCACACATATACGCTATCACAAACCATTGTATTCCTGAATACGCAACATTTTTGTGTCCGATCCCAATTGCTCTATTGTTTAACATAAAATTTTGACGGTGTGCGTCTATTCTCATGTGCTGTATTTTCGATGTTTCGTTCTCTATAATTATTTTGTTCCCGACTTGCAATCTGCTGCTTTTTTTCCCTGTGTGTGTGAATTTTCCTGACTTGCATCCTCATGGTTTTTCTCTACTGTATAATTGTGTGTCAGTGTCCGTTTTGAGATCTGGGTAGTGATGTCATTCGGCCTGTGGTTCCCTGCATGCCACCCGTTCTCTGCTTGTTGTGATTGATCTATTTGACTGACCTCAGATATGAAGAATCGGTTTGTACAGTCATGTCATTTGTTCTGGCTAATATCTCCTCTTTCTCTTTCTCTTTGCAGTATGGGAATGGTAATGGGATGGCAGTGAGCATGGCCCTCTGGGCAGGCTTATGGGCCGTTCTCCTACAATTGTCCTTCCTGCTACTCTTCTCTCCGCCTCCAGGCCACTGCCAAGGTGACAGGCCCCGCCTTGAGTTCACCCAGCCATTGTACCATGCTTCGGTCTACGAGAACTCGGCCGCCCGCACCTACTCCGCCAGCCAGGTGCGCATGGGCATCCCTCTGCACCAGCACTGGTGGGAGGTTAGGTATCGTATCACCTCTGGGGACGAAGAGGGATTCTTCAAGGCTGAGGAGTATACTTTGGGAGATTTCTGCTTTTTGAGGATACGTACCAAAGGGGGAAATGCCGCCATCTTGAATCGTGAAGTTCAGGATACCTATATGTTGACGGTTAAAGCTTCTATTAAGGGGGATACGCTAGAAGCCTGGACTAAAGTGAGTGTGCAGGTGTCTGATATGAACGATCTACGACCCCTTTTTTCCCCAACGACGTATTCGGTTACCATTGCGGAAAGCACACCGCTTCGCACCAGTATAGCACAGGTCACGGCAACGGACGCCGACATTGGTTCAAATGGAGAGTTTTATTACTTTTTTAAAGAGCGAATGGAACTGTTCACCGTCCACCCAACTAGCGGTGTCGTTTCTCTTAGCGGAAAGCTAGATGTAGACATTCAAAGCCGCTACGATCTGGAGATCCAAGCAGTGGACCGGGGAATGAAGCTGTATGGGAATAATGGCGTAAGCAGCACAGCCAAACTGTTCGTTCACGTTGAAAGAATTAATGAGCACTCGCCAACGTTGAGTTTCGTCACGCTGTCACCGGTGTGGACTGAGAAATCCCCTGTGGTTGCCGTGATCACTGTAGAGGACGCTGACCAAGGGGTAAATGGTGAGATCGAGACTGTGTCCATTGTCGCCGGGGACCTTCTCGAGCTCTTCAGCGTTGAAAGGACTGGGGTGCGAAGTGAGGAAATGCCGATGGAGGAGGATGGGAGTCAAAAAGATTCGAATGAGTTCGTACTTCGCGCAACCGTTGAGTTCAATTGGGACAGCTATCCGTTTGGATTAAACCTCAGCTTGCAAGCACAGGATCGTGGAACACCTCAGAAGTTCTCAGCTGTGCATGTGATGCACCTTCAGCTGTCACGACCGACCCCGAAGGAGGTCCAGTTTCAGAAGGATGAATACAAAGTTCTTCTAAGTGAAGTTGCTCCGCCTGGTACTGTCGTGGAGGCCGTAAAGCTTCAACCAGAGCCGGACGATGCAGAGTACATCCTCACGCCGTCTCCTGATTCTGTTTTCTTCGGTATTAACACCATTACAGGGGTTATCAGTACGATACGCTGGCTTACCCAACTCACACAAGAACTGTTTGAGTTAGAGGTTCTAGAAGTAGACAGCGGTCTTAGAGTCAAGGTTAGGGTAGTACTAGAAGATGCCAATGACAATGCCCCTACGTTTGCTCAGCAGTCATATGAAGTATTTGTCAATGAGAGTGTTCCCGTAGGCACTACTGTTGTGGTGGTGACGGCTTCTGATGGGGACCATGGGGAAAATGGCTACATCACGTACAGCATGGCCAGCTTGACAACATTACCCTTCAGCGTGCAGCAGTTCACTGGTGCCGTCACTACAACACAAGAACTGGACTTTGAATCTTCCTTAGAGAGCTTTAGTTTTGTGGTCCGTGCTTCCGATTGGGGTTCACCGTACAGACGGGAGAGCGAAGTCAACGTCACTGTGCATCTAGAGAACGTTAATGATAACAAGCCTCTTTTTGAGAAAGTGGACTGCTTGGGTGTGGTTTCAAGGGAACTTCCAGTCGGTGAGGTTATCACCACAATGTCCGCCATAGACATTGATGAGTTGGAGCTAGTCAAATATAAGATTCTCTCTGGGAATGAACGAGGGTACTTCGAATTAAATCCTGATTCGGGCGTCATGACTTTAGCCCGTTCCCTCACCACAGCTGTGCCCAGAAACACCTTCAGTCTAAAAATTACCGCCACAGATGGGGAACACTTCTCAGATGTTATGTTTGTGAACATATCCGTAGTGCAAGGCAAAACGCCGCCCAAGAGCTTTAGCTGCACAGAAACCAGAGTAGCACAACGTCTGGCTGAGAAACTTTTAAAGAAAGCCAAAGCTAATAGTAAACCCAAAATAGAGGAAGGCTTTATTGACCTGTTTTCTGTGAATCGTCAGACGCCACAGTTTGACAAATCTTTCCCAACGGACATTTCCGTACGTGAGGATGTAGAGGTCGGCACAAATGTGTTTCAGGTGAAAGCGTACGATGGCGACACCGGGTTCAACGGACAGCTATTGTACTCCATAGCTGATGGCAACACGGATAGCTGTTTCACGATTGGAATCCAGAACGGCGTGATAAGTGTTTTCCTTCCATTAGACCGTGAAAGTACTGACCGATACCTTCTAAACATCACACTTTATGATCTAGGCCAACCTCAGCGATCCACCTGGCGACTTCTTACAGTTTACATAGCAGACGCTAATGACAACGCACCGCAGTTTCTTCAAGACGCCGGCTACCATGCCCGGATTCCTGAAAACACTCCTGTTGGCACTGAGGTGATCCAAGTGGAGGCCACGGATAAAGACCAAGGTCTCAACGGTGAGATCCAGTATTCCCTACTCACCAGCACATCACAGTTTGGCATTAACAGCTCCAATGGTATCGTGTACGTGGCGGGTCAACTAGACCGTGAGCTTGTTCCCTTGTTCACATTAAAAGTTGAAGCACGAGACCGGGCCGAGCGCGGAGCCCAGCAATTTTCAATAACAACTTTAAAAATCACACTAGATGATGTAAATGACTGTCCACCTGCTTTTATCCCAAATGTTGTGAGTGCCCGTGCATTAGAGGACCTGCCGGTTGGCACCGTCATCGCTTGGCTCGACACACAAGATCCTGACCTGGGACTTGGTGGGCAGGTGCGATACTCACTCGCTAATGACTACGACGGGCGTTTCGAGGTGGACAAGACCAGCGGTGCCATTCGGCTAACCAAGGAGCTGGATTACGAAACTCAGCAGTTCTTTAACCTAACAGTCCGGGCAAAAGACAAAGGCAGACCAGTGTCACTCCTGTCAGTTAGCTTCGTAGAACTGGAAGTTGTGGATGTCAATGAAAACCTCTACGCGCCATATTTCTCCAATTTCGCCATGAACGGATCGGTAAAGGAAAGCGCTCGCATCGGGACCACCGTGCTGCAGGTGTCCGCGCGGGACGATGACAAGGGGAGGGATGGCGAGGTGCAGTATTCCATACGTGATGGGAGCGGTCTCGGTAGATTCACCATCGACGAGGAGACGGGTATGTTTTGAGCGGATAATTGTTTTTGTGACGAATGTGCTGTTGTTTTTATTTAATTACACACAATTGCTTGTAATATCTGAAATGCTGTCGGTTTTCGCTGTGTTGTAGCTTGTCCACACAAAACTGTAGGGCATTAAATGGCTCGATATTGAATTGAAGCAGATATTGAAAAGAAAAAGTAAACCGCTGCAGTGTGTCACTTACAGTGAATTCCTGGGACAAATAAAGAGTGAAAAGACTTCAGTAGTCAGTGTCCATCACCTCAGGCCAGTTAAACACTGCATTGGCCTACATTTTATTTAGGTCGCATTTTGACAGTTTAGATGGAGGGGGGGTAAATGAAAAACGATGGAGATTTTGATAGAGTGATGGTTTAATGTTTCATTCAGCACAACATGTGAATTATTCTGTCAGGATCTGGTTTCGGTCATGTTTTCTGTTTGTCAGACAGAGGACATGTGTAGGTGTGTATATCAGCAGGTGATGATTTAAACATAAAGGAGTGTGTGAATGTTGACACTGGGCGACTGAATCTTTGAATGGCGATTTTATTTATTTGTTTCTTGTGTTTTTTAAAATCACTTATTACTGGACATACTTTGGATTATCTGAAGTATTAAACCTAGGTGTGTATTTTGTCCCTCTCACGTCATTACTTTTCCATATTTTATGCATACACTTGTTACTATATATGCATTATTTGTATGCACATTATTTATTTATTTATTTTATAGACAACAAGACTTAAGATCAAAATTTTCATGTCAAGTAAATATATCTTTATTTAAGAATGTTTTTTATTTATACTGGAAATAAAACAAAAAACAAAAAACTTGTGTGTGTGGGGGGATATAAGATGTACTGTGGTGGTATTTCTTAAGCAATCAGACCTAATCTTTGTACTTTGTGGATGATAAATTGTTTGATAAATCTTTTTAAAAAATATTTTCACTCTTTATTTATGCTCTAGCTTTCCAGTACAAATTTCTAAACATTCTTAAATCAAGAAACATTTACTTGAAACAAAATAACCTGAGATATTTAGTTTTTTAACAAATTGATATTTAAGCAAGTTTATGCTCAAACCAAGACAAAATAACTTCCGTTAGGAGAATAAAATGTGTCTTCTCTGCATTTTGATTTAATAATGTCTCGATATTTGTACTGGAAAACAGGACCGTAAATACTCGGCAAGAAATCAATTGTCATGCTGTCTTGTCTAGATACCTAGAATATATCACAGAGATTTAGGTTGTTTGACTTCAGCTAATAAGAAACTACCTAGCAACCACTTAGAATACCCTAGCAACCACTCACACTCTAGCGACCGCATCACTCAGAATATCTTGGCTGCTGCTCTGGTGTCATGATGATGTGTTTTGCTTTGTCATTTCATTCAGGAAAGGTACATATCTGGTGCCTGAATTAACCTGTTTGTGTAGTAGCTCAGATGAAGTATATGTGAACGTGTGTGTGATCTCTGACAGGCTGTAAGGTGTTTTAGAGGTACAATAAATACTGAAATAGAAGAGTGTGGTATAAAAGAAGGTGTTTGATGACTGTGTCTGTTATTGTTCAAGGAGATGAGGTCGGCGAGGCTCGACACGCCATGCAAACAGAGAGATTTGAGAGGAAAGGATAAAAAATCGGATGAAAGAGTTTAGGGTGCATAGGGCAGAGAGTGTGCGCACTCACCCTGAAAATGATCTGGAGGTTTTAAAACGACCCTCAGATCTTCTGTGGACTTTCACCTTTCTGTGGAATGAGGGAGTCGGTGAGAGGAGGTAAAGCCGGGAATGTCGGTTCGTTTCTTTAAAGACTGACACGAGAGAGTTCACACTGGCCTTTAGAAAGGGCACGAATCAAAAACATACAGGTACAGAACAGTCGTCTTGTTCTTTTCGCTGACAACAACAAAGAAGAATCTTTACGTCCAGTCCTGTACTGTATTAGTGTGGTAGGCGTGAATCAGAGAGATTTGTGTCATGCTTGCAGGTAGATCAAAGTCTGTCCGTGAGTGTTTGAGAACACCAGGCTTAGTCTTACAGGGTTCGAGGTATGATTTGTGATTTTGAAGCATCTTTGACATTTGAGTTGTAACATATGGTTTAGCCATTGAAAAAAAAAAGTTTTTTTTATCAACCTATGGGATTTTCTTTCTTCTGCAGAACACAAAACAAGATATTTTGATGTGTGTTGGGAACAGACAACACTGGACCTCATTGACTTCCATTGTATGAACACAAAACCATTTCTCAAAACATCTTCTTTTGTGTTCTGCAGAAAAAAGAGTTACATACAGGTTTTGAGCAACGTGAGGGTGAATAAATGCAAAGTTTTATATTTGGGTGAACTGTCGCTTTAACAAACAGCCAATCAGATGCATGCATCAGCAGTTTTGCTTTGTTGGACGTTTTGCAGCAGATACTGATGATGCTTAAGCTAATACTTAAAGCTACAGTTTCTGGGATTTTTTTTCTTCCTCTAGCATCACCAAACTGAATTGCGGTCCTCAATAAAGGAACATTTGCTCAACAGATGATGTGAGTTAGATATGGATCTACCTGTATATTGTGTTGGAAAACCTTTTTTGCAATTCTGTTTGGTGCAGCTAGCGGCTCAAAAATAGCCCTGCAGCCTTAAGGTTTATTTATGGATGACTTGTTAAAGGCTATATTGTGGGTCAGATTTGAGGGTTTGATGTGAAACTTTTACAGAGCTTTCTCTATAGCTTATAGCAATAGATGCCAAGTGGACCTCATTTATCTTGTGTTTCTTTCTCAATGCATGGACACACACTCACACACACAAGAAAGAGTTTAATCTATATGCATGCACGGAGATCCAAGCCGAGGGTCATCGGATCCTTAGGGGTCGAAGGTTAAGACACCGGTGTCAAAGGTCATCTAGTCGGTGTCGCTCACGAGCCAGTATATCCAACTGTTTGCATACAGCTGTTCCTGTGTGGGGTGTGCATGTGTCTCTATTCTTCTGATGGAAAGAATGAGGGCACATGGTAGTTTATGCGTTATACGCCGCATGACATAATTGCACGTTTGTAAATACCCACGGATACACATGCATCCGCACCCTCGCGCACACCCACATTTTGCAGTAGCGAGTGGGTGAATTTATTGCCCTTGTTAGCTGTGTGCTGGCGTAAGCCATAAATCACCCCGGGACCAAGAGCAACTCTACAGATGCAATTACAGCTTAAAGAGCACACACACATGCTGAAAGGACATACTTCACACGTGTCTTTGTACATGCAATCGGGACTTAGAAAGCAATTTAGAGAGCAGGTACACAAAAGGAAATTCAATCTGGACCCGAAACCTCGGTCAAACGTGCACGCTATCGCCAATTTTCTGCGTTCACGTGAATGTGAAGCACAAACCAGAAGTCGTGGCTTCGCGATCGGAACATCAAAAATGCCGAACACAAATACAAAGGCTCATTATTCCCGCCAGTGAACAGACGCTCTTCATCTGCAGGGACTCACAGTGTTGTAATTGCGCAGTCGGTCCCCCCGGAGCGTCCTGAGGGTTAAGTGCTTTCCTCGCTGGTGAAACAACCACGGCCTGCTGTTAGCCGCCTAAATCCTTTACTACCACAGGACAGAAGGAATATTCTAGGTTATTTACAACTTCACATAAAACTAAATTAGATCGGTTCCGTTTTATGAATGCACATTAGTACACTATGTATGTTAGAATTGAATCGCACAGTAATTCACTTACCACATGTTTCTATTAGGCCAAATGAATGTGAAGGTCGTATTTTTTCTTAAAACGCTTCCCTTTTGTAAATTAACTATGGTTTATTATAGTAAAAGTCACCACAAATATCATGATTTAACTGTGGGTAATGTGGCAAAACCACGGTTCAATTGTGTTCACCATGGTTTAGCTAGTAAACATAGATTTAGCTTTTATTTGAAGTACAAAGATTGTTAATTTTGGAAGTGGTGTATACACTAATGCAGAAGAGGAAATAGTATTTTGTTTAACTTGAAGTGCTTTATTTTAAGAGTTGGTAAGCGACAGCAATGCCACCGATGCGTTTCATTGGAAAAACCTGGAATACTCCTTTACATTATAAATGTTTTGTAAAAATGAATGAATAACCTCATCAGAGATCGTAGGTTTCACAAAGGTCCCTCTGGAGAACATGTGAAGTCAATCCGCTCTGTCAACTACAAGCTGTTTTAGAGACGGCCATCTCAAAGCGTGTTTACTGAGGAATTATTGTCCTCTAATGACTCTGCCTGTCTACTTGTTTTCCAGCCGGTTGTTCTGGTTTTAGCAGAAGAGAACCTGGAGAACCGTACAGACGTAATAACCTCCATTACAGCGATCAATGGGTTTGATTGATCGGGTTAGGCTCTGATGGAAGGTGTGCTATTTTGTGTTGTCCTCTATTGCGTTTAAACGCTTTGGGCCGGAGTCAGAAACAAAGGCAGAACATAATCACGGCTTCACGGCTGTGTTTATTGGAAAAGCACTGTTGGGGCTTTTTGGTGTTTAGGTCCAAGATGCAGTGGCTGTGCTCCAAAGCTTTCTGAGTTGACTACTTACACAGCATTTTGGGGCATTATAAGCAGGTTCACATTTATATTGACCATTAAACACCTACAGCTGTGAGATAGTGACAAATGCTGTCTAGTTGACAAGGGTTTCTTTTTTTTTGCGGTCAAACGCAAGTCACATCACATCCAGTCAGATGCTGAAAATACGCCGCCGGCCACATGAACTTGACACGGAGCGTCGTCATACACCTGTCCCCGCTGATTTTACTCCGATTCCCCCGTCACTGTCTGGCAAAGGTTCAATGGTAGGGTCACGTAACCTGATGTGATCGGATGAAAGTCGCTCTGGTGCCGTAATAAAACCCCACAAGGCCCGCGGTCCTAAATATAGTCAGACACTAAGAGGAGGAACCGGGTGAGCTCACCGAAATGACAGACTCAATTAAACCCTTTCTGTGTTGCGTCCTTCATTGTCTGCTTTCTTTTGATTCTTTCTGACTTTTCCGTCTTTGTCTCTTTCATTTGCCAAGTATGCGTAGGAGTTTTCGAGATCTGTCTGCTGAAGCAGCACTAAACACAAGATGATGTGTTCTCCACATAACACACTCGCAATACACACATTCAGTGTGTTTGTATGGTACATCTTTAATTTAAGTCATATTTTATTTTATTTGCATAATGTATACACAATATCCTTATGCATACATACAGTATACACATATATATTATATTATAAACTTACACTTTAGTGCTATAACTCATAACTGTCCTTCTGCAAACTCAGTAAAAATTTGCTGTTTCTCAGGAAATTAAAAACAATATACTTTTTAAATCTTTAAACACTTTTCAATACTTTTTATTGGTTAGATATATGCAAAATCCAATGACAAATATAAAGGGTGACTAACAATATTGATTTATGGCAGCAACAAAAAATCACGAAATATGGAGGTTTGTGGAGGTTGGAGGTTTTAGGAGGACTGTTTGATTAAATTCTACATACATGTTTCAAATATTATTAATTTATATATTTTATTGCTTATGTTCATCTAACGTAAGACTAAGAATAGTTTTTTATGATTTCTTTTCTTATTTAATTTTTTTAATTATGTGTTATAGTAAGAATGATATCATAAATTAACTTTAGTTTTTAAGGTTTTATAAAAAAAATTGTATTTAAGCCATTTTATTATGTGCCTTTGTCATTATATTGTTTTTATGTTGCTATACAATTTGAATTTATATATATTTTCCGTTTATTCTTGTGGCAACATTTCTTATTTTAGTTTTGCTTTTCATATAATTTTTAATCCCGTATTTTGTTTGATTTCATTAAACAGAAATGTTTTAATATTTTTAGTCTTGGTAATCTCTTGGTCTGTACTTCTCAACATTGTTTTTACTGCTCAACTGCTCTGCCTTAATGCGAAACTGCGAAAAATCACTATAGAAAGTAAATAAATGATATATAAATGTATACTTTTCACTTTAGAAATAACTTGCATTATACACACATTAAATAAATAAATCATTGACATCTTACTCAATTGATCCGTCTTGCAATTTTTTATTGTAAAAACACATTAAAGAATACCTCTGACTGGCATACATGCTTGCGAAGTGACGCCAGAGGTTGAGATGTTAATGTGGCTCATATTTCTCCCATGTCTGTACAGACCGCCGCTATCTCCCACAGCCTCGCTTTCAATTAAATCGCATTAAATAAGCCGTCTACCCTGACTAACGTCCATGAGCATGCACTAATGCATGGCTGCACCCCCGGGAATATGTCTTCCGGTCTGATGGCAGTTAGTAGTGACCCACAAACACTCTTGACATCAACCAGAAGTTTGTGCATTTTCCGGGAAGTCCTCATTTCTGTCTAATGCTCCTTTGAATGACTAAGCAGATGCTTTTGTCAAATCTGGGTCTCTGTGACCTCAATATATGGGTAAAGCACTAACTATTTAAGATGGTTTTGATGCAGCCCTGCTGTAGGTTTCTCTCTGAAGATTGAGGAGATGCCGTCGTGTGAGCTGGCTGGCTGAATTTTCTCTTCTTTTTCATCTTGTTCATCTTGTCTACGGTTAGATGTTTTGTTCATAGAGTCCCAGAGCTTTCTGGAGTTCAGTGGAAGAACAGAAATAGCTGGCAGTATTTCAAAGCACAGAGGAAAATTCTTCTATTTTTCTCCTGGAACAGATGATGTGTTGCTGCATTCGGTGTTTTGGGAAAAGCCTGCGAGGACGTATGGAAAAAACAAGACCATCTTTGCTCCTTTAAAATATAAATCAAACTTGTACATTTCAGTGTATGTACTATACAGCAGTGATCTTCAGATGGCTTTGCTAAAGGACCCAAAATTATCATTTGTGTTCATTTCAGGTCATCTTCATGTCTTAAATGAAGCAGAAACAGTGTTTATTTAAAATTGGGAGAAGCGAGAAAGTGGCCATTTGTCATTAATCGTGATTTGTGACTCTGTTTGGTGCAAGAAAATTTGACTTGCTTGCTATATATTTATTATTTTAAAAACGTGTTTATTATTTTTATTATTATAAAAATGGAATAAGTACCAGTCACAGTTACCTTGGCATAAACTGTTAAAAATAAAGGTGCTTTAAAGGTTCTTCACAGCGATTACATTGAAGAAGCATTTTTGGTTCCTCGAAGAACCTTCTCTTTTTTCCTTTTTAAAAGTCAGGCGAACCTTTTTTTCGCCAGAAAGAACCACAAAGGTTCTTCAGATGTTAAAGTTTATATATGTAACCAAAAGGTTTTTCTATGGCTTCGAAAATGCTTTTGAAACAAAAAACAATTATTTTCTTGGGCTTTACTCTTTTTTTCTTTGGTCAACTTTATACGTTATAAATATATAATGCAGTTTTCTCAACAATAATTTCAACATTATGTAATTGTAATATTGTGTCATTTGTTGTGTGGAGTTGAGTTACCTGTGGTTGGTAACGTCATGTTGGCATTTGGCATGGCAGTGATGTTGTGCGATTAGCCTGTTGTGAGGTTGTGTTTTCGAGATGAAGTCTGGTTCCTGTCATCACCTTCTTAACAGCCTTCTTTAAAACCACAGGGATATTTTGATGCGTCTGAATCTGTGAAACTGGCCTTCTGTCAAACACACATGCGAGCCGCTCTACCCAGACAGGCAATGAACCTCCATACTCTTTATCTCACATACAGACCTACACAATCTAACACACACACACTGAGATAACACATCTGACACACACACGTTCTGCCTGTGTTCGTTGGCTTTATTTAAACTAACTTCAAATCAACGTGATCTATTTAGTACATCTGGATCACACTTGTGTGTGTTTGTTGATGTGTTTATGATGGAGGGAACACTTGTCAGTTTCAGGATCTGGTGTCTGATCTTTATTTGGGTTGCTAGGTTACAGCCGGTTTTAAAATTAGTTTTTAATGGTAGAATATGATGTGTCAGCAAACATAAAGTCACAACACCCGTATCTGATCGCTACAGATGTTTGGTTAATTAAACTACAACTATTCTCATTTACAAATACTTGAACACAAGACCATACCCCTTTAACTCTCTCCTCTTCTGTCATGTATGACACAACACTTCCTCGCCATCGTTTAATTTTCCGATGTTTTCAGTGTTGTACGGTAGGGTTACAGTAGTTATTGATATTCAGAAAGTACGGATCCAAAAACATCAAATACTCTGCTTTGATCATTGTTCTCAGATCTGTGGGAAATATTTCACAAAAACATTATTTGCGCTTCTGTTTATACAAATTGGTGTATTTTTTTAACAAACCTACACATTTGAGAGAGATTAATTAAAGGGAAAAATAAGAATAGTGAGTTTTGGCAATATGGACATATATACATTTCGTTGCATAGTACTTGTACATGTGTATTGACAATAAAATTGAATCTCTCATCTCATATAACAACATACAAATGAGCTTTTGATCTACAACACACACACACACGCACACTATTACAGCTAATGGATGCTGTGAAGGGCAGGATGTAGATAATTGGCGTCTCATTAATATTTGATTAAAGACATTATACCAATGACACACATATTTACACACATGTGTGCTTTCTTTGACTCATATTGTTCTTTTCTAGGTCAGAAAGAAGGAACACAACTACTGAAGAGAAAGCAAAATAATCTCCCAATTTTCACATGCTAGCGTTCACTCTCTCTCTCCCTCTCTCTGTTTCTCTCTCTTCCATATCTGCACGCTCAGCTTTGGCAGAAATATCAGCGTCTAACCAGGAGTGTTTGAATTTATATTTAGCTATAAATTTGTGGACATAACTGTCTCCAGAAGTAAAGCGAAATATGACATATTTGGGGACATGATTATTTGGAAAAACTGTATAAAAACTTAAAATATTTAGTCCCTGTAAAAATGGCAACGACTGTCTTTTAGGGAAAAAGCACTTTTGTCTCTCACAAACCAACTTTGGATGGTTCTCTCTTGCAAAATATCTATATAGGTGAATAAGGATAGAAATATAGATATTTGCCGTGACGTAATTGACACAGTTTTGCAAGGTTAAATGCTTTGAAATAAGGATGTAGTTGACATGTGTGTAATGTAGCTGAATGAGCTGGTTTGTGGTAAATTGAGTAACATGACTGGATGGTTTGTCGAGGCTGGACTTCCAATCTGTGTCTCAGATTGGCTAAAGTGAGTTTATATTACCTCAGAGAGAACGACACTCTCTCTCTCGATCTCACTCGCTCACGTTTGCTCCTCTTTTCTCTCTATCTCGACGTCTTCTCTGGTTTCGAGGTTCCTGAGGCAGTTCTGCTGGTGTTTTGAATATATTACATGTCCTCTCACTCTTTCACAATGAACTAAAGGATTTTATGAATCCTAAAGGCTAACACACTGAATTATTAATGTCACGCATGTGTCCACGCAGACACACACTGAAGCCCAGACTGTATTTCAAAATCCTTTTCTTCTATCAGATGGTGTTCGTTATCTAACACAATCTTACCACGGAACCACGTCTTAAGCTGAAGTATGTGTGCATTATATTATATCAATTAAAAATGAGTCTTCAGCCAGATTTTATTAGATATATATTTTCTATGTAAACATTGCGACTTGAGAGTATTGAATTATACATTATATAAAATAAATGTTGCCAGTTTTTTAAATTGTGCATTCATATTAATATAAATCAAACTTCAGGTGGTTTGATTTGATTTAGCCATAATAACTAAAAATTAAACAGCACAATAAAGCACAATAAAAACATGATTGTTAAAAGATTTTACACTGAGTAATCTCATTTTGGAACCAATTTCTTCATATGATTCAGTAATAATGTACAATTATTTAATTATAATTATTATTATACAATTCTTTTCCAAAAGAATCATAGATCAAAAAAGCGTCTTGCCCAGTTGTTTTGCAATACCATATAAACCCAGATGACCGTATAAAAAGATTTCCGTATAAAAAGATTTTGACCGGCATCGACATTCCCTGCAGAGCGAAGTTGTGTTGTTTGCGACGAATTTGTGTCCAACAATGATGTGTTTTTCTCTTGTCTAGTTATTCTGACCACAGCCATTTTGTAATTTTTGTCCCAGACACCAAGGCCTCAATTTACGGTTAGGTGGAAAGTTTTAATGTTGGGCTGTCGCTGAGGTCTGAGGGTCAGGGTTTTATTTTGTTTCTTTTCGCCTGAGTTTTGTCTGTCATACTGACTGTGATCTGTGTTCGCCGTATAAGTGACTTATGGATATGACCTCCTTATTGATCTAAAGCTTCAGTTGCGTTCTCGCATGTACACAAAAGCACACAAATGAAATAATTAAAATCACATTTGTGACTTGATATTTTGTCATTTGCAGGTGTGATCTACACCACTGATCTGTTAGATCGAGAGACGCAGGACTCCTATTGGCTGACGGTGTACGCCACAGATCTGGGCGTGGTTCCTCAATCGGCAGCACTGCAGGTGTACATTCAGGTAAATATGAGAGTATATTTGTGTTTCTTTTCGTTTCTTTTCTAATGTACGTAAAGTGTCTGTTATTGTTAAGTGTCTGTTATTATAAAGTTTGCATGTGTGTGTTTGAACAGGTCGAAGATGTTAATGATAACGCCCCCCTCACATCCGAACCAATGTATCACGCCACCATACCGGAAAACTCCCCGAAGGACCAATCCGTCATTCAGATCCAGGCGCAAGACCCCGACGCCACGGAAACAGAGCCCCGCCTTTCGTTCCGCATATCTAGCGGAAACCCGCAGAACTTCTTCAGCATCAACCCGCGCACCGGTTAGTGTCTCGATCATCAAAAAGCATCTCACGTGACAGAAATATAAAAATGAAATGTTGTGGTGCTGAATGGTAGTGTTTATTTATAACTTATATTTTTACCCAACATGATAAAAAAAAGATGGTGGTGGTGGTAAAAAACTTGTGTAAGCAAAAAAAGAAGTCTCTGCGGTCCAGATAAAGCTCATTCTTCATTCACACGCATTCATCCACTGCATACGGTATTTAAATTCAAGCATTTAAATATGTATGCGCATCTGGGTTGCGCGAGTTCTTAAGTCAACCGCATTATGACATCATCGCTTGAGCACTCTGTTAATCCCCGCCGCCGATTGGCCGGCGCAACATCCTTTGATTGACATATTCATTTCATAGCCACAGGCCCTTCCTGCAGCCACACATCCCACAGTGCATGTCAGCAAGAAGCTCAGATACTAATTAAAAACTTTATAAAGGTCAGAGAAGGTCAGTCTGTCAGACAGACAACAGACAGGGAGAGAGAGAGAGAGAGATTAGAAAGTGTTGCATGGTTAGATATGAGGTGCCTGTTTCCATGACGCAGTGAACTGTATTTTATGAAATACTGGAAGCGCATCAGTTTGTTGCTGTCTTTTGTCTGTCTTTGTGTGTGTGGCTGGAAAAGTGTTTCATCTTTGCAGTAACAGATCAATCATGGATCACCATCAATAGATCCTTCTGGAAAACAGTCCAGTTAGATGCTTCATTACTGAACGTATAGATCCCTGACCAATACACAAACACATGAACACACACACACAGTAAATGTACACAGGGACATCATACAACATCTTTCTACATGTCTATCCGTCTGTCTGTCTCTCTGTATTTTGTCTTTCTGTCTATTCGTTTTTTGTCTGTTTTACATGTCCACGTGTCTTTCCATCTTTCTGTGACTGTCTGTCTGTCTGTCTGTCTGTCTGTGTGTGTGTGTGTGTGTGTGTGTGTGTGTGTGTGTGTGTGTGTGTGTACGTGTGTCTGTTGTTCAGTCTGTATTTCTGTGTCATTTAGTCTGTATGTCTCTCCATCTTTTTGTCTGTCTACTTGTTATTGTTCCGTCATGTACAAATAGGAAAGACATAAAATATGCTATCTAACTGTCTTTGTGTTAGTCTGTCTGTCTGTCTGACTCTCTTTGTCTACATGTCTGAGTCTGTTTGTCTTGTTGGTCTGTTTGTTTGTATTTCTGTCTGTCTCTAAGTCTGTTTATCTGTCTTTCTGTCTGTCTATAAATATATTATTTCTGTCATATTCACAGAGTAATCATAAAACACGTATGTCTCTCTGTGTCTGTCTGTCAGTCTTTTTGCATGTATTTCTGTCTATCTCTCTGTCTCATTACTTAACTCATAACATACGTTTTTAGCATTTATTGTTGTCTGATTGTCGGTCAGTGTGTCTATCTGTCTCTCTATATATAACTGTTTATTCTATGTTGTGCTCCGTCTATCTATTATTTGTATCATTTGATCTAAACTAGTTTTCAACTCGAGTCTTACAAGATGTCTGAATGTTAATCAGACAGATCAAGGCCCAAATCACCCGGTCACCTGCCAACTTCAAGACAGAGCTCTTCGGCCTCATTGCTTTTCAATGTGTGGGTGTGTGTCAGACACACACTGCTGCTCGGTTTGTCGAGCTGTTATTGGGAAACTTGTTTGTCTGTTTATGTATATAGATTGCATGAATTATTGATGCCGAGTCAAATATTCCAAGCAAAGAGAGCGAGATGAAATTACTGTTCTCTGAAAAACACAGCTGTTTAAAGTATAGAGGAGTGTGCTGCTGGAGAACTGTCGAGAGATACCACGAGGATGAATTTAGAGGTGAAAACAAGGGTCATTTCGTTATTTTCCTTTTAAAGCAAAGTTAAAACATAGCAGATGGAGCCAAGATTATGTTTTTTTCAAGTGCACTGTATAGGATATGAATAGCTTTGAGAATGTAAACCTTGTTATGTGTGTTCAGTTAATGACAGCTTCGTGCCACGTAGGTTTTTACATGCCGGCAAGAAATGTTTGCGAAAAACATAGCCTGTATTTGTGCATGTTTTTTTATGTGTGTATAATAAGCGTGGATGGTGGCAGATGTTATGAGGATATTTTGACGATGCACTGCAGTGTTTGTGAAGGTGACTGCAAACAAAACATCTTTAGTTCTTCCACAAGACTGGAGTTTGCACACGCTCCCTAGACACAGCTTCACTTGTTGTGTCAACTCCCCTGACTGCTTAAAGGGATGATTTGCATTATTACATTATTTTCTCACCCTCGTGTGAACTACACACCCTCCCTAAACACTGTTTTGAGAGTCCTGTATTATAATTCATTACTTAAACATCACAGCTTCCTGAACACAATCCCTTAACTCTCCTGTGTTCTGAGCAGTTTATATACACGCTCCCTAAACATCACATTCGGCTGAAAACACTTCCTAAGCCCCGAAGTACTTCAGAGCTGTTCATACATGCTTCCTAAGCATCATTCTGCTCCTGATGATTTTGTTCTCATTCAAACCTCTAATCAGACTTTAAACATGGTGCCGGGGGTCAAATACAACATAGGGTTGATAATGGAGGACATATGCATGCATGGTGAGATAACGGATTAAAGAATGCATGGATGGATAAAAGAATATATGTGAGGTTTGAATGTATAGATAAATTGATGATGAATGAAGGATTATGAGGATCAAGAGATCAAAAAACATGGATGGGGACTTTATAGAGGGAATAATGCATGTATTTAGGGATGTATGAATGAAAAAAAGAATACATGTATGTGAGGGCTGGATGGATGGATAAAATATTGCATGGATGACAGTGTTTCCCCTAGGTTTACAGCTTTGGGGAAGCTGTAAACCTAGTTTTCACCTTTATAGAAGGTTATTTGCAAAAAATGTATAGAAGTATTTGTTAATATTAATGGACCAGAGCTTAAATAGTTTTATTTTTTAACTAACAACTAAAAAAGGATTTATAAATACTAACAAACATATTGCTCATTCATTGTTTGTTAATGTTAGTTAATACATTTATATGATAAACAAATTGTAAATGGGCTTTTTTGTGAGACGTTTTCTTTATATGATGCATTTATTGGAGAGTAATCCTGTCAGACGCAGCACTGTGAACGCGCGCTGTTCTGAACGTCATCACGTGCGCTGTTCTAAACGTCAACACGTGCGCAGGACATTCCCATACAACACAGAGCGGCCTGCGTAGCGTATTAAATATCTCTTGTCTTATTTAATCAGCAGATTTACAATGTCCTGACTAAAAACATTTGAAACACACATATGTAAATAGTAAGTGGCATGTAATTCATTAATATACATTTTACCTGTCATCCGGTGATGACTGGACTTTTGATGCGCAACACTTAGACTTGGAGCAGGAGAGCTACTCCGGCTGCTACTCGCAGTAGTGAGTGTTGCCATCTTCAGTTCCCTGTGAGTGTTTAAAAAACGCAAATATTTTCATCTGGTTTTCAACTGATTGACGCGACATATTTGCGGCCGCGCGCTCTCTCTCCGCTAGTGTTTGTTTGTGTGTGAGTGTGCGCGCGTGCGCGCTCATTGGGATAATTGTAAACGCGCAAACACAGACAGAAAAGACACGCCATCATGGAAATAAGATAAATAACATATTACTTAAGGGCTATTTAGTTTGTTTAACAAAATAACAAATTGTAATCTGGCGCTATAAATCAAATCAAATTTACTTGACGTTCAAGGTTGGCGGGGCGAGCCGTTAGGAGGGCGGGGCGCCCCCCTTATATAAGGGTAGGGGAAACATGGATGGATGTATGAAGGATTGCATAGTTGGATGGATTGTTGAAAGAATGCATGGATGGAGGGATGAGGATGAATAAATAAAGATTGCATGGTTGGTTTTATGTATGTATGGATAGTCGGACTGATGGATGGAGGGATAAGGATGAATAAATAAAGATTGCATGGTTGGTTGTATGTATGTATGGATAGACGGATGGATGGATGGAGGGATAAGGATGAATAAATAAAGATTGCATGGTTGGTTGGATAGATGCATGGAGGAATTGATGGATGGAAGAATGCATTGATGGATGGATGAAAGAATGCCCGGATGGAGGGATGAGGATGAATAAATAAAGATTGGTTGGATGAAAGAAAGAATAGATGGATCGAAGAATGCATGGATGGAGGGATGAGGATCAATAAATAAAGATTGGTTGGTTGGTTGGTTGGTTGGTTAGCTGGATGGATGGATGGATGGATGGATGGATGGATGAAAAAATGCATAGATGGATGGAAGAATGCATGGATGTAGGGATCTGAATGAATAAATAAAAGATCACATGGTTTGATGGATGGATGGATGAAAAAATGCATAGATGTATGGAAGAATGCATGGGTAGATGAATGGATGAAAGATTGCATTGTTGGATGGATGGATGGATGGATGGATGGAAGGAAGAATGCATGGATGGATGAGGATGAAATAATTAAAGATAGGATGGTTGGACAGATGGATGGATGGATGGAAAAAAGAATGCATGGATGAAAATAAAAAGGTTAGCATAAATAGGGGATGGATAAATGAAAGAATGCATAATGGAATGAATGGTTTGTTGTTTGGATAAACTAATGCATAGATGGGAAGTATGGAGGATTGGATGGATGTAAAATGCATGAATATGAGCATTGGATGGATATAACAACATAAGGATATAGGGAGGGTTAAAAAAAAAAATGCACGGATGGAATGATGGATAGATAAATGCGTGAATGTAGGAAAGGTTGGATGAAAAATGCATGGATGGATGCTGCTTTCAGCTGTAAAGTCTTGAAAACGTCTCATTCATCCCATCCTTTTTCATCTCTCTTTTTCTCACTCCCTCCCTCTCTCTCTCTTCTGCTTGTCTCAGCAGTAATTTGCACCTCTGAATCTTAGCACTGACTTTTACACATTCGTAGGTTTTAACGCTCCTCATCACCTCCACGCCCAGTCCCTCCTCACCCTTTCTTATCCCCATCCTCTCCCCCCTCATTTCATCTTCCCATTCTCTCCTTCACCATCCGTTCCATGTGCTTCTATCTCTTTCTAGTTTTACCCTCTCCGTCTCCTCAACATCCTCCTCCTCAGTGTCTCTCTCTCACCCCTCTCATGATGAAAGACTCTAAGAATAGCTTGCTGTGTCTATGCCTCGGCTCGAATAAGCACTATACATGTGCCGATGTAAACACTTGAGTTGGACTGTTCCTGAATCAGTGCCTCTGCATTGGGATCAATGACTGGACTTCTCCGCATACGCTACAGCGAGTACGGAATCAGATGTTTAAACGACCGTCGCAATGATCGTCAAATCATTTTGATTATCCTCTATTATGGCCAATTTGCAATGATAGAGCTGCTTCCAGGGGTTTGTCAAAAGCTTCATTTCCACGAATTGTCCCTAGGGCAGTAAAATCTCATCATGAGGACGTCCTCTTACTACAACTTTTATAAAGATCCACGTTATACCTGTAATGCATCAGGTATAAAACATTCCACAAGTGTGGTGCAGGTGCACGTGGCTGGCCAACACATTGTAAGCACATGCATCTCATCCTTAAACGGACAGTTCACCCAAAATAAAAGTTCTGCCATCATCCTCATGTTGTTGATAAGCTGTATATGACTCTTTCTTCTGTGAAACACAAAGAAGATATTTTGAGAAATGTCACTGTTGTTTTGTGTTCATACAATGGAAGTCAATGTTGTTTGGTTTTAAACGTTCTTCAAAATATCTTCTTTTGTGTTCTGCAGACAAATGAAAGTCATTCTGGTTAAATATGACATGAGGATGAGTAAATAAGGAATAAGAGTTTTATTTTGTGTCCCTTTAACGTGGATTATTTGCTTACTTCATCTACACCATTGAACAGATGTGTTGTTATTTAGGAGCTCGCTACAGTAAACAGATTTTTCTCACTAATGTATGAGTGAGGTTTAGAAAAACACGTAGTTTAAAACCCAACATGAATCTCTCCCTCTTGTGTTTCCTCCTTGTGTCTCTCTACCAAAATTTGTCATCTTTAGGCCATTGCTGATTTATAGATGCGTTGTGTGTGAGCCTGTTTTATGTTCTTTTGTTTGGATTCAACAAACACGGAGTGTGTATGGGCCAGTTTTCCACCTGCAGCCTTACACACACATGCAAAAATGGCGACTTTCGTTGTTATTTTTATTCATAATGAGCTTCTTGGGAATGCATGACCTTATGTGTTCAGCCCTTTAATGACCAAAGTTTATACAAACATGTTCAAACACACACACAAGGACAAATAAAGTGGCCGTGTGGCGATTAAAACGATAACACTGGAAGGATGGCTCATGCATATTTTAAGCAGAAGAGAGAACGGGCTTGTGTAGGTATGCTGTCTGTATATTGTATACTGGTGGTGTTATTGCAATTTTAGTTAATTGCATGTAATCACTTGTCTTAATTAATATGCTAATTCCAATGAACGCATCTGTTCATTAGCCATACACACAAACACACAGACACACACACTCCATATACAAAGACACCCTCATTAGAAAATCCATTTTTGTTAGTTAGAATAAGGTCAGAAAGTGTTGTGAGTGTATATGCGGCTGTTGAATTATGCTTGTGAAGAACTTTCTTTCCATTGTGTGTGTGTGTGAGCCCGTGTGTCAGCATCCAACGTAAGAGCTCTAATCCATCCATTTTCCCTAAATGCTGACTTGCGTTCCCACACACATACACACTGCGGTTCTTGGGTCCAGAGCAGTAATTGTGTAACGGATCCTTTGGTTGCCATGACGATAGGATCAGAAGTCCATAGACGTTACGACCCGAGTTTAAGTCTGATGGAACCAGTAAACTATTCATGTGGGACCGAATGTCTGATGGGGGCCTCAAATGGACTGTGTATGTGTGTGTGTGTGTGTGTGTGTGTTACAGGTATGATGTCATAGACGGAGACAAACTTTTTGTCTTTTTTGTTTGCCCCCCATCACCCCTCCTCTCCCTCCTATTTCTCTTTTGTTTTCCCCTTCCGTTTTTTGTTTCTCACAGTCTGAGTGCCGCGCGCCGTTGAGACTTGATTCAAAACCCCACTTTTACATTCTGTTGTTTCAGGCAATCATCTGAGGCATAGGACTGTGACTGATCGATGTAGATTAAAACTTTTAGCATAAATTCTATTTCTTTTAAAATAATAACAACACATAATGTTGCTAATACAATATAATTAAAATAATTATTCACTGCTATTGTGAATGGATGTCAATGATAAAACATGATTTTTTTAATCACGAGTTCAGTCACCTAAGGAGGGGTTAATGGGGCCAAGCAAACCCTGACCCCCCTGTATATGGGTCACCGATGAGGCATCCAAAATATGCCTGAATAGAAAATGGCTGAAGGACCCAGAGAAATTTGTCCTGCCAGACAGGTCAAGTGTATTGCAATTCTAGTAAAATGCAATTCAGAAATATTTCCTACTTAAGCTTGCATGAACTCTACAGCATTTATTAAATGTTGTTCTTGTAAATTTGCTGATATATTTTTAAAATTAAAGTTGTGTCTGTTAACATTAACTATTGCACAAAGAACTTGTATGATAAAACTGTATTGGCAATAACATTTACAAAGATTGATAAACTCTAAAAAATAATATTGCTCAGTTAATGTTAGCTAATGTATTTTCTAATGTTATCAATTACAACCTTATTGTAAAGTGTTACTGAAATATTTTAGTATTCCATATTAATGTTTTATATAAACGTGTGGATGAACGGTTTCATCTTAATAACACAAACTAACGGTACTGCACATGCGCAATTTTGTGACCCCAACTGGACTTTCGGTACACATTCACAAACAATAGAGCGCCTGAAGATTATTTCTGATAGCAATCCGTTGCTTGGCTAAACTTGCGACCGAATTTCAGCACCCATTCAACAAATTGTTTATTTATTAAAATTTAAATACAACAACAAATAATTTATTTAATACAATTATTATACAATAAAACAATAATACAAATGAATATTGACATAAATTAAATAAAATGTAAATAGTTATATTACTAAATACTATCAAAACACAAACAGGAAGTTAACTGGGGGTCAGGCGCGCTCGCTTCCAATGAAACGGTCTATAACGTTTATTTTATCGACAGATTCAGAGCATAAACAAACGTTACAGAGCATGCACGCTTTTGCGTCCCTAACTTAACTTCTTGTACACATCTGCAAAGAATGGAGTTCCTGGCGATATGACAAGTAAATTACATTAGCTAGGAAGTTAAAAGTGTGTCTAGCCAGTATAATTTTGGGTTATCAGTAGAAGAGCCGTTAATTGGCTAAAATTTAATGTGAAAAGTTACACATGCCATTTAACAAATCATGTATTTAATAAAAAATAACATACAATAAAATTCAACAAATTGTTTGTTTAATTTTTCTACAATTAAATATTAATATAAATTAATAAGAATATAAATTAAATTAAATGTATATAGTTAGTCATACGGAGAAACAATCAGAACGGAAGTTAACTTCAGTCCACGCTTGTGCATTCAGTGAAACTGTCTATAAATATTTGGGATTTGAAAATATATTACTGTGTGTTCAATAGATCTTTTTAAACGTGTGATTTTTCTTTTTTTTTATTGCAGGTCTGATTAGCACAACCTCCCGGAAGTTGGATCGCGAACAGCAGGCAGAGCACGTCCTGGAGGTGAGAGACACACTCCCGTACACGCATCATGTGTCACTTGTGTTAATTTGTGTCACCACCAGATTACAGATCAATGTCATGAGCGTTGAGAAACGCAGACAATTTTCACTTCAAATACACTCTGGAATGTGTTGAGTCCTTTAGATCCTGTCACGTGTCTGCTTGAAATTCATACGTGCACACCTCTGCTGTTCTGTGCGCGCTTTACACCGCGTGAGAATGCAAATAAGTTTTGAGTGTTTCTGAGTAGGTGTTTTGCACGTTTGTGATAATTCGTTTTTGCGGTTTAAGAACAAACTTGTCCTGGTGTTACTCGCGTTGTTACCTATTCACCATGCGATCCCTTGACGCCCAAACATTTCACACCTCTCTCATTTTCCACACCGCCCTGCTTTTTTCATTCATTGCCCCCTCGTCTTTTTTCTCTCTCCCTCATTTTCTCCACTTAGCCTTCTCATCTGTTACATTATCGTATTATTTCTCTTTCTCCCAGACAGACGGATTGAATTTGTACAGGCGTGGAGCATCAGTCTGTTGCTGCTAAAGGAAATGAATCAAATGAATTGAATTAATCGTTCTGTTGTTCCTCCTGAGATGGATGGCACACACCGTGTCTTTTTAATAATATCATTTAAATATGCCTTCGCAGTTTGTCGCAGTCCCCCCGATTGGCCCGCGGCCACGTGCTTCCCAGCTGATTGGTGGAGGATCGATGGGCTTGTTTACTAATGAAAAATAGAAATGGATAAAATGTCAGAAAGAGGGAACGGGAGAGAGAAATGAATATGAAGCATAACTCCATTCTACACAGAGAAAAATGATGCCGAAAATGAGTTTATAGGAATACTTTTCTTTTGTCGATCCATAACTTGCATACTGTAAAGCAAAGGTTTGCTATTTTTAACGCTAGGAATCGGTAACTTTTTCATTGCTTCACAGAAAAAAAAAACAGGAAATGATTTCTCAGGAAAAGAAATTGTGCAATAATTTCACGTCTTGTCATTGATTTGCTTGCGTGTGTGCAGGTAACCGTGTCGGATGGCGGTTCCTCTCCCAGACAAACCACCGTGTGGGTTGTGATTCAAGTTCTGGATGTCAACGATAACAAACCCACATTTCCCGAGAAGGTGTATCAGGTGCGATTACCCGAGCGCACCCGTAAGCAGCGAGGCGCTCCCATATATCGCGTGTTCGCCTACGACCAGGACCAGGGCGCCAACGCCGAACTCTCCTATAGCATCATCGACGGCAACGAGGACGGCAAGTTCATCATCGATGCCAAAACGGGAGTCGTTTCGTCACCCAAGAAACAGTTCACAGCTGGAACCTATGACATTCTCACCGTGAGTCACCTTTGACCTATGGTTGGGGATATTGAAGAGGGTCATATGTGAGATTGTGACGAATAAATGCTGGCTTTCATTTCAATGCGGTAAAACTTTAAAATAGTTAAAGTCAAGGTATGAGTTGCTTTTTTTAGCATCTTTGGTATATTAAAACCACATCTCTTGTCACATATTTAACTCGAATTGTGAATTCGGGTATAACAGTTCCCGGTTCTTGTTCAGCAAATACATCCGCTCAGTGTTTTTAATGAGACAGCTGACATTTTGCGTGTATTTGTTTGTAACGGTTTGCTCTTTTTGTTTACATTTCGCACAAAGGTCAATACACAATGCATTGAGTTCTCATTCGTAGTTTAGTTATTATAACGCTTGCTGGAGTATTTTCTGTCCTCATGATCTGTGAACTTTCAATCCTGACCACAGGTAAAGGCCGTTGATAACGGGCGTCCTCAGCGGTGGGCGACGGCTCGACTGCACATCGAGTGGATTCGCCGGCCTCCGCCCAGCCCCATTCTTCTGGCCTTCGACGAGCAGCTTTACAATTTTACTGTCATGGAAACCGACAAAGTTGCAGACATCGTTGGCGTGGTGTCTGCTCAGATGCAGGGCTCCGCCTCCTTGTGGTTTGACATCACAGGTGAGTAAACGGACGGGATTGGCTGCAGTGAATGGAGTGCAGAATGTGGAATTACTATGAATGGGGATTTTTAGGATTAAGATGAAGTGGGTTACACTAAAGATAACAAAAACAGACATATCTTGGTTTTATAATCCGGGATTAGGGAAAAAAATAATAGCTATTAGGGATGTTTGAAATGAATTCATAATTGATTGTGAGTCATTTAAGTTTATCGATTGTCCAAATTTATTCAAGTGACCCCAACCATGACCTTTAGTTTTCAGCATGGACAATTGCTGTTATGTGGATTTGATATTTTCTGATATATGTTTTGTGATATTTATGATTAATCAGTTAATTGATTGATAACTTTTATGATAATTGGTTCAAAATATTTAGGAAATTTACATCCCTAGTAGCTATAGATTCATATTTGGAAATTTAAAAAAAATATATACTGTATGCACAGATTAATATTGGATTTTTGTATTTATTGCAAATAGGGATTACAGTTTAGTTTTATGATATGGATCACAGATTAAAGTATGTTTTGGATTACAGTCGTTGGGAATGTTTGTTGTTGGGATTATGTTCACTGCATGAGTTGTGGCATTGTGTTGCTATCCTTTAACATCCCACGGTCACCATGGCGATCACTTGTGGCTGTCTTTGTCTATGGTGATGTAAGGTTTGTATAACATCATTGATTAATACAGATTAAATTATTAAATAATTGATTATTAAAAAACTACTTTGTCGTTTAAAAACCCAAATAAATCTAAATCATGGAATATATTATAATATATTCAATTATATTATGTATTGTATTTTATTATATTATATTATACTGCACATGATATTAGAATTCATTATAATTTATTCTATAATGTTTATCAAGTATATTTTAATGAAACTGAGAAAATTACACAGTAATGTTAAAGTTACGTTTCCTTGTGGACTTCCTGTAGTTCTTACAATGGTAGGCTGTGGGAGAGTCTTTAACTAAAGACGTATCCCAGAATGCATCATGCATGTGTTTGGTGTTCAGATACCTTCTGTTTGCTTTAGCAGCACCTGCTCTGCACTCTTTCGCTACTTTACGTCCTTTTCTCCTCTTTCTCTGAAGTCACTCACACTTTTTCGCAGTCCTCACGTTTTTCTTGTCGTCCTCTTCGTTCTTTCGTTCATTTCTCTTATCTTTCACCAACTCTCACATCATTCTGTATACTGTTGTCCATTCTCTTTCTCACTCTCTCTCTTTCTCTAAATGCTTCGTGTGGGAAGGTCCACGCTCCTTCCGTGAGATGTTCTATATTCTCCAGACCGCTTGTGGCAGGAACTGTTCTACAGAAGGTATCTTTCCCAGTTCAGCCGAACTCTCTTTCTAACTACTAACCTACTGTCACTTTCTCTGTACCTTTTTTTTGTCTGTGTTTTCTCACCGTCCTTTTCAGTCTGTGATCTCTCCTCCGTCTCTCTCTATTTCTGTGCCAACCTGTCTCTCTCTTTATCTAACTATCTCTTTTTACTCTGCCTATCTGTCTCTCAGACCGTCTCTAATTTCTTGTCTCTCTCTCTCTGGCTGTCTCCAGGGTGTCCGCTGGGTCTTAATAGGTATTAAAAGTTGATCAAAAAAAATTAGAGAAATGAATGCCCTTAAAAAGTCTTAAATGCCATTTTTCAAGGTGTTCAATTTTGTATTTGTCCAAAAGAGGTCAAATGCAAAATTTTACCTGAAATTTTAATCATTGTGTAGGCGACTAGTGGGAGGGTTTTTAACTTAAAGGGTTTTTAACTTAATTTGAAATATAATGGAATGTGTATAATGAATTTAGGGAATTTACCACATACCGTGCATGTTTGTATCTCCTCTATGCTCCACCTCTCTAAACGCACAGATATTTTGAAAAGCTCATCGCTCTGAAAAGTGTAGAGTATGTGGTGATTGGTCAAATACTGCAAGCGTGTGACGCAAATGCAACGCCTCTTACCATATTTGTAACATCATTTTCCAAAACAATTGTACTGACAGGTAAGCCCACCTTCCTTGTGTATACATTTGGGTGGTCTCAGTCAAATCACACCATGAACTGACGTAGATTTGTGGGGGTGTGGTTACACGAGCCGTTTTAAGGAGGTCTGGGTGTGCATTCGCTTTTAGATAGAAAACATCTTTTGTTCCGACACCTTAATTTTTGCTATTTTACGTGTCTAATACATACATGGGCAACTTACAACACACCAAAGACACAGAAAAACACGTATTCGCGCCATACGACCCCTTTAAACAACATCGTTGACTAATTGGGAAATGCACATATTCGTGCAAATGGTCGGAGGATAAAGAGTTGGAACCATGGCCAAGGGCCGTCTCTGGGAATAACCGTGAGGCTTATCGCTCTGTGTCGGAAGGCGTTTAGCGCAGCCTCATTTTGCTTTCTAACAAACCTTGCATTGGGTTAGTCACATAGTTAATACCCCGGAGCTTCGTTCCCACCCTTCTGAATTATGTTGCATTAAGTCTCAAAATAAGACTGTTTAGTTGTGCTATCTTGCAATCAGTATATAGTAAATGTAAGTAAAAAGGGTCGCCAATGTTACCGATTAAAACTTGAAGTGGCGATGAGGTCTTAAAATATACGGAATGAGTCTTAATAAGGGTCTTCAAAAGTATAACATTTAGCTTCATGATTTCTATATATACCCTGTCTCATACTCTACCTCTCTCTCTCTCTCTCTCTCTCTCAATTGTCATTTTCAAGGCACTTTATTGGCATGATTGCGTGTTCTTTCAATATTGCCAAAGCATTGGACATATAACAAACGACATACAATAAGTACAAACATTAGAGTAAAATTACGTAATGTTTGTACTTGTCTCTCTCTCGCTCTCTCTCTTTTCTTGTCTCTTTTATGTTTTCCTTTTCTGTCTGTCTTTGTATATATAATCTCTCTCTGTCTCTTTCTATTAAAGTTCAGCAGAACTGCAATTGCTCTGTTACTGTTTAACCATCAGCTAGCTCTGCTTTCCCATCATCCACTGGTGTTGTGCTGTGCTGCTGGATGTGGTTTGAGTTTGGGGACGGGTACCTTGAGTCAATCCTATACTGTATGTGTAATGTTGATTATTGTGTGTTTCATTTAGACGTCTGCGCAGTGGGTTTAATCGTTTTTACAGCATGTATCATATGAGTGTGTGGAGGAGATTTAGCATTTGTTTTATGAGGCACCCAAGACCCTTCTGGCGGTCGTTGACCCAGCCTTATCATCGACGGCCTGATTAAACGCGTCATTAAACTGCCAATCGAGAGTGGAGCAGGGTCAGGGGTCAAGCCTGGGATAGCGACTTAGACGAGAGAGTGTGTGTGAGGACAGAGAGGGTGGATGCTGATGAAAGTTGTGTGTTTTGCACGCCTCTGCCAGGTGTTATAGCAACAGGCGGGCTCAGGATGATTTATGCACGCTGGGTAGAACAAGTGTGTCTGAACACCCTGCAAAACACACCTCGGTTCACACACACAGGATTCGAACATGCCGAGACGACACTTCTGAGAAATAGTTCACCCAAACATTCTCCTCTCACGTGATGCATGAAAATACCATAAAAACAATCTGGACATTGTAAGCTCGTATTCTGAAGCCACATGAGAGCTTTGTGTGTGAAATGGAAAGAAATTCAAGTCATTATTTTTTGTGCATGTTCCATTATTGAACACTTAGTTCCGGTCTTGTAATTCGATTTTCCAAGTGTGGCTTCAACAGTGTTGGTATGAAGTGAAACAGCACTTGTATGTTTGTATTGCTCTGCTTGTCACACCAGTATACCAAGGTATAACGGGTTTGACGTCAGGGGTTTTCACGTGTTGCGATGTGCCAAGATGCAATAGGCGGAAATACAAATGAGTCTTGAGAGCTGTGACGCTAGACGTCAAGTTGAATTTCAATCTACACCTCACAAAACGAATCTGTGATTTGAGTTAATTCAGAATATATGAACAGCGTGTGTTTGTGTGTGATGCGCAGGAATATAAAGATGAAAGGTTATCCTTAAAAGAACCAATTTTAGTCTTTAGATATGATGCACACACATTGGAAATCAGATTATGCATCAGAGGTGACGTGCGTGTTTGTGTCTGTCTGCATATATTGTAGGCCTATTTTGTGCATGTTGCTTACGGTTCTGTGGATTTTAAGTGTGCCTGTGTGCATTTTATCCATTTAATGTGTGTGTTACGTCTGCATTTGTTGAGTTTGTGTTGTACACAAAGACGAGGTACAATAAGAAAATCCTTTCACTGCTTCTGTTAACACTATAGCGACTCCATATGGAGCACACTGGTATTACAGACGAGTGAATTTCAAACTGTGACGCCAGCATATTTGTGTGTGTACGTGTGAGACATCTTCCCCATTTTTTTGAAGGAACTGTTTGAAAAGTATTTAATCATGTTTTCTCTCTGAAAAAGGCGGAGACACGGACAGCACGTTTGACGTTGAGAAGGGTGTAGGCACCATTGTCATCGCCAAACCTCTGGACGCCGAGCAGCGATCGTTTTATAACCTCAGTGTGGAGGTCACGGACGGAACGAATGTAGCATACACTCAGGTAAACACACAGTTTCACAGACACAAAAGTACACAGGATGTATAACGGCTCCGTTTTGAAATCTAGTGACTTCCCTAGCTGTCTGCGTCCTACATAGGCTCCCTATAAGACACCATCCTAACCGATATAAAACACTAAAGACCCCTTTGCGAGATGTAAACACTGATCCAGAAGCACTTAAGGTCTCAGCTTTTATTTTTATTATTTTTAAACCTTAAATTTATTTAAATCTTGAAGATATTTGCTGAGAATTTTTAATCGATAAAATATTTTTTTCAAATGTTTTTGTAACTGAAACAGGAAGTTCATCTCCACCTGCATTGAACTAGCATTGTTAACGTCATCCGAAGACGTCTATAAGGGGCTCATTTAAAGTTTACTACATAGGCGCACCACAAACATTTGTTACGCTGAATGTAAAAGAAAAATAAACCTTTTTCGAAATCGTAAAAAACATGAATTTATTCTCATTTTTTTTCTACTAAGCTTGTCAATGCATTTCTATATGACTTCATCATTGAATAATACATCAATACTGTCTTAAAATGAGTCTTAATAAGAAATCATACAAGTCAGCATCATGTTGCCGTCCACGTTTTGGAGCAGCTTTTGCATTTGAAGCATGTTGTTGACAGCATCTGTTTAGTTGATGATTGATGACAAGTACCTCGAGTGTTTGATTGATAACCTCTGTCAGCGTTTGCATTGGTTATCCCTTATGCCACGGTCCTCTTGGATTAATAGCTTCATCACCATGGATACGGTTCTTTCGCTGTGATACGTCTGTCAAGATCAGAGTTTAAAGGATGCTCGTTCCTGGAAAAAAGAACAAACTTCAGAGAACAAACGTTATTAATGAATGGTTATTTATCTTGAAAAGTAGAAACCACTGGGTGATCCGGGTGACAGGAGTTGCTCACGCATGCGCACAAACAAGAAACTCAAAGGCTCATTTATTCAACCGAACACAAAATAAACAAATAAAAAAACACCAAATCATGAAGAAAGACTTCTGACAGCCGGTGGGAGGGTCAGAGAAGGGACAAATGGGAAAGAGGAAAGAGATTGTATTCTTCCTTAAGAGTTCTTTATTTACAAAGCTCGCTCTATTGCTTACGTTCATGGACACAGACACACATTCATTCACCGTCGTTGACACACTCACACATGCAGATGGAGCTCAGCGTGTCTCCACAAGGGCGAGTACGAGACGGAAGTACACGTCTGTTATTACTTTATAATTAGATCAGCAGACACAGTTTGATCTCATACACACATGTATATGCTCAGCGTGTCTAAATATACAAGTTATTAAACGATTATTTGTGTCTGTTTTTGTGTACATTTTTATGATACGTTTCAAATGACAATCATCGAGATGCACATAAAACGTTTATTTGCGACACGACTGCTTCGTGTTAATTTGATTTGATCAAAATTAGTCATCCAAGATAAGTACTTTCATCTCAGATGAACGTTCGTTTTCATTACGGTTGAGTTTCTAGTTGCTGCTTTATAAAAAGCCTTTTTCTTGCATTCCGCATTTTCTTGCTCACATAAATGCTTCTTGACAGAGCGATTTTCACACATTAAAGGTTTGAAGTTCATCCCTGCGGGTGTGTTTTTGCAGGTCCACATTACCATTATGGACAACAACGACAACGCGCCCGTTTTTTCCCAGCCCACTTATGACATCATCATTGCCGAGGACACGCCTCCGGATACCGAAGTTGTTCAGGTGCTGGCGTCTGACCGTGACGAGCGCCACCGCTTGACCTTTAGCCTTCAGAGCAGCGTTGACCCCAGCAGCTTGCGCTTGTTCCGCATCGACCCCAACAGCGGAGTCATCTACACGGCACGCAGGCTCGATCACGAAAGCCGAACGCAGCACATTCTCACAGTCATGGTAATTTACAAATGAATATAATATATATAATCTTTTTATTTGTTTATTGTCGTTTTATTTTCAGTTTAGTTATGTAATATACAGTATATATATATAATATATATATATATATATATATATATGTATATATATAAAATATTACCTTCATTTGTTATTTTAATTATTATTTTATTTTTTGTTGTATTACTAATGCTTATTATTAGCAATGATTTTATTATTTTATAATTATTTAAAACATATATAATTAGTTTATTTTATTATTCTATACAAACAATAAGGTGTAGAAAAAAAAATAAAGAATAAAAAAAGAATAAATAAAATACGTAAATATAAATGATTATATCTAAATATAAAAAAATGACATTTTAAACAGGCTCGTAAAAGAAACAAACACTGTATGTGTGGATAGATTGAGCAGATCAAGGCATTTGTTTCTCTATCTCTCTCTCTCTCTTTCTCTCACATTCTTAGTGCTTTAGTGCAGGTACGAAAAATAATAATCAAATATGTAAATATATCGAAATATTTGAAAATATAACACTTTAAACAGTCGTGGAAAAGTAACAAACACTGTTTGTGTGGATAGATTGCGCAGATCAAGGTGTTTGTTTCTCTCCCTCTCTCTCTCTTTCTCAATCTCTCGTTCTCCATACTTGAGTGCAGGTATGACAGTAACACGAGCTCTCTCCTTGTGCTTCGGCAACCGTCACTAGTTTAATGTCATCCGCACCTGTGTCGTTCCTCTACTGTGATCTAATTATTGATATGATCTGTATCAGTCCTTGTTTCCGCACTCCCCTGACAAGAGTGACAGACAGTGAGTGTCATATCTAATAAGCTCACGATTGTCCTGCAGCCGGCAAACTGATGAAATTTGTTATTATAATCCAGAGAGTGTGAGGGAGAGATGTTATCCACTCCGTGTGTGTTGCTGTCTGTTTGCGTGTGATATCGCTGTCTATCTCAGACGGGTGAATTAATTTTTGTTTGTGCCTCTCTCTGTTTTTCCATCCATCTTTCATTCAATAGGTGAAGGATCAAGAGTTCCCCTATCGACGCAGTCTTGCTCGCGTGCTGATCGGTGTGGAGGACGTGAATGACCACACCCCTCAGTTCACAATGGTGATGTATGATGGACAGGTGTATGAATCGGCTGCTCTCGGATCAGCTGTTCTCATGGTGACAGCACTCGATAAGGACAAGGGCCAGAACGCTCAGATCACTTACAGTATTGACTCAGGTACACACACAACCAGTCGAAACCCAAACACACTTATTTTAATGTATTTTCTATTATTTAAAAAAACAAAAAGTTATGCTTAAATACTTGCAATTAGTTGATATGTGAATTGTGCTTATGTTTTATTATTTTTTATGTCTACTTTTAATTCACTTTGTGATTTAGTTCATTGCACAGCATGAGACGTTCTTCAATTCAGTTATACAAATGAACAACATTCAGTGTTTTGATTTAAAAAAATGTCATTACATAATTCATCCAATTAGTGTTTGACAGTTTTATTTTGTATTATTATAAAAGTATATATTATTTATTAATTAAATTAAGCAATTTAAGTAATAGAAACAAATTTAATTAAAACATGTAATTACATTTTTTTTTTTAAATTAATTTAATTTAAATGAAATGTAAACAGTTTTTATTTTACAAAAGTTGTATAAAAATAAAGCATACTTTCAAGAAGTATGATTCAGTGTTTTGATTGAACATTTTTGGTTGTCACATAATTAATTCCGTTTTTGTTGTTGTTTTTATGAATATTATTATGAATAAAAAAAGATTATTTATTAATTTAAGTAATCAATTTAAGTTACACAATTTTATTTTATGTTTACATTAAATAGAAATTTGAAGCATTTTTATTGATTTCTCTTTCTTTCTGTCAGGAAACGCAGGAAACACTTTTCGTGTTGATCCTGTTTTGGGCATCATCTCACTGGCTCGAGAGCTAGACGTCTCCAACATTGGTCACTACGTCTTATCTGTCAAAGCAACTGATAATGGATCCCCAGTGTTGTCTTCAACAGTCATTGTCCGAATTGCAGTCACCCTGTCTGATAATGGTGCTCCCAAGTTTCCTCAAAGTGAATATCAGGCAGAGGTCGCTGAAGGCGTTGCCATAGGAACTTCAGTTATCACAGTGAACGCCCTCAGCCTCTCCACGCTAACCTACGACATTCGCCACGGCAACAGCGACCGGACATTCCGCATTAACCAGTACAGCGGAGTGATCACTACGCAGAAATCACTGGACTTTGAGACACTCTCGTCATACGTGCTTACAGTCACCTCTAGCAACATGGCGGGTCAAGCATCTAATGCCACAGTAACCGTTAACATTCTCGATCAGAATGACAACGCTCCAGTGTTCCAGCAACTGCGGTACCATGGTAGCATCAGTGAAGGGGCGGGGCTCAACAGCGTTGTGCAGAGCGATGACGAACAACCTCTGGTCATCCGAGCGACGGACGCCGACCGTAACCACAATGCACTGTTGGTTTATCAGATCATGGAGGAATCCGCCAGACGTTTTTTCACTGTAGATGCTGGCACTGGATCAATCCGGACAATTGCTCTGCTCGACCACGAAACCACACCTACGCTTCGTTTCCACGTTAATGTCAGAGACAGCGGACTTCCGCAGCTCTCAGCCGAGCGGCCCGCTGAAGTAACAATCGAGGTACAGGACGTCAACGACTGCCCTCCTAAATTTTCGCAAGATTCTTATGAAGCCGTCCTTCTGCTGCCAACGTACGAAGGCGTGGAGGCCCTACAGGTTTTCGCCACCGACACTGATGGAAGCGGCCAGTCAGAGCTCACCTACTCGTTGACGGATGGCAGCTTGGAACATTTCAGTATAGAGCCAAACACTGGACTTTTGATTGTAAGGAACAGTTCATTCAGCAAAGAACGATTCAGGTTTAATGTCCGCGTGTCTGACGGACGCTTCTCCAGTTCAGCTCTAGTCACCATCCTGGTACATGAGGCTTTGGACAGCGCCTTGGCTTTTACCCACAATGTATACGATGCCAACATAGTGGAGAACAACGGCAACGTGACAACAGTTGCTGTGGTGACGGCGCTGGGAAACAAACTCAATGAACCCCTGCGGTACACGTTGCTGAACGCCGGCGGCAAATTCCGCATCAAACCGACGTCCGGCGCCATCGAGACCATTGGAGTCCCACTCGACAGAGAGGAGAAAGAGGAGTACGGATTGCTTGTGCAGGCGGGCCGTGAGGAAGACCGCCTTCGTGTCACGAGGGCACTGGTTAAAGTTCGAGTCACGGATGTAAACGACAACGCTCCGGTTTTCGTTGGCTTGCCATATTACGCTGCGGTGCAAGTCGAAGCCACTCCAGGAACTGCAATATTTCGAGTCACCGCTGTTGACCGTGACAAAGCGGAAAACGGAGAGGTCAACTACTTTCTTCAGGATGAGCTTGGACATTTTGAGATGGATCGTGTCAGCGGTGAACTTCGCCTGAGGAGATCTTTTGAAGCAGATCTCTCCAGTGTGGAATATCAAGTTTTGGTGTTGGCACGTGACATGGGCACGCCGTCTCTGTCCTCTACAGTCACGTTTCCGGTTACGGTGGTAAACAGAGCAATGCCAGTGTTTGACCGACCCTTCTACTCAGTAAAAGTGAGTGAAGATGTACCAGTATGGACTCCCATTCTGGGCATAAATGCCAGCAGCCCCGAAGGCCAAAGTGTCCTCTACACGATCACCCACGGCGACCCGGGCACACTCTTTTCCATCGGATTTGACACGGGGGTCATCAGCGTCATAGCGGCCCTTGACTACGAGACCAGCACAACACACCGTCTCATCGTCAGAGCCACCGACTGCCTCACGGGCGCTCGTGCCGAAGTCGATGTCGAAGTAACTGTTTTAGACGTCAATGATAATCCTCCCGTGTTTGAGCAGCCATCATACAAAGCTGTAATTTCGGAATCTGTAATGATTGGAACCCCAGCACTGCAGGTGCTCACAACAGACGGCGACTCAGAGAAAAACGCAGCCGTGCGATATCAAATCATACCTGACCGAAACAACAGCACTGAGCACTTTCACATCGACAGCAGCAGCGGGTTAATTCTGACCGCCCGCTCTCTAGACCACGAAACCATCCAGCGTTACGTTTTCCTCGTCAAGGCGACAGACAACGGGTTTCCGCCTCTGAGCAGTGAAGTCTGGGTCACTGTAGATGTCACAGACACAAATGACAATGCACCTGTGTTCAACCAACTCCTTTATGAGGCCTCTGTGAATGAATTGGCACCCAAAGGGCACTTTGTCACCTGCGTGCAAGCATCCGACGCAGACCGTACCGATGCTGAGCGTTTGCAGTACGGCCTCGTATCTGGTAATGAGAGAATGCTGTTTCAGCTGCATGCGTCCTCTGGGGTCCTCACCCTTAGCGGGCAGCGGCGGGCCCAACGCATGCCTTCTGCTGTCACCCTGAACGTGAGCGTCTCAGACGGAGTGTTTACCAGCACGGCCCAAGTGCACGTTCGAGTGGAAAGAGCCAATCTGCACGCCCCGCAGTTCACACAGGGATTGTACGAAGCAGACTTGAGGGAGAACGCGCCGGCGGGCTCGAAGGTCATCACAATCAGGGCGCAGGATGCCGATCCAGGTCCGTATGGAGATGTGAGGTACATCTTGCTTTCAGATGCAGCACGAGATTTGTTCAGCATCGATGGAAGCGGACAAATCACGACTTTGGAGAAACTTGACCGTGAAGAGAGGGATGACATAGTGCTGTCTGTTGCAGCTGTGGATGCGGGCGGGCGTTCTGGGTATTGCAGCGTGCGAGTCACTATATTGGATGAGAATGACAACACGCCGCTGTTTGGAGCCTCGGAGTACCACGCTAGTGTGCGGGCTGGTGTTGAATTGGGTACGCTCGTGACCCAAGTGCAGGCTTGGGATGCAGATCAGGGTGCAAATGGACAAGTGAGTTACAGTCTGTACAGCGAGGCCAGTCTGCAAGTAACTGAGCTTTTAGATATTGACCCAGACAGTGGTTGGGTTGTCACAAAGGGCAATTTTGCACACCTACGTGGATCAGTGTTGTCCTTTTTTGTTAAAGCCTCTGACGGTGGTGCACCCGTCAAACATTCCCTTGTGTCCGTCTACATACATGTCTTGTCAGCCGATGCCCACATCCCTGCCTTCAGCCAGCCTCAATTCTCCTTTACTGTGCTCGAGGACACGCCCATCGGGTCTCCGATTGGGGCTGTGCATCTACACACATCCATAAGCCACGCCTCCCTACCTGTTAGTTTCTCAGCCTTGATTGGACAGACCCCAGCGAGTAACAGTGATGCAGTGTTCGTTGTTGATAAAGAAAGTGGCATGATCAAACTAGACAAAGTTCTGGATCGAGAGCTGACCCCCGTCTATCATTTTAAAGTTCTTGCAACCTTGCAACAAGGACGGTTGGATGCCGTGTCTGCCATTGATGTAGAGGTCAAAGTTCAAGACATCAATGACAACAAACCTGCGTTCGAGTCGGATGCTTATGAGACATCCGTCACTGAGGGTCTTTCCCCCGGGACCCGGATTCTGCAAGTACGAGCTTCGGATTCTGATTGGGCAGCCAACGGTCAGGTGACCTACAGTCTTGCGCCGCCGGGGTTGCTGGGTGGCTCTATGGGTGAGGATATAGAGGAACATGGAGCCTACTTTACTATTGACAGCAGCTCTGGTTGGATTTCAACGCTGAAGGGGCTGGACCATGAACAGAGCCCCGCCCACAGTCTAACGGTCTGGGCTTTTGACCTTGGTGACCCTGCCAGCCAGTCGTCTTCGACAACTGTAACCATAGCAGTGAGCGATTCTAACGACAACATCCCACAGTTCCTTCAGCCCCATTACTATGGCAGTGTTCGAGAGAGCGATGCACCTGGTGAAGTGGTGGCAGTGTTGAACACACGTGACAACGACAGCTCACCTGGAAACCGACAAGTCACCTATCACATCACAGGTTAGAACAACAAATTGTGTGTTTAAGTGGATATGTGTTTTTAATGTACAGTTTTGTTACTTCAGAGACTTAAAAATGCTTAAAAGGTCTTGTTTATAAAATATTAAAAAACCCTTAAAACAAAATCAATATATAAGATGAAATGATATTTACTTACGAACTGTCCTCAAAATATTTATCTTGAATACAAGTTTATAAAGTCTCACAGAATTAAAATATTTTTCTATATTTTTTATCAGCCAGATATACGTAAATAAAGTTTAGCAAATTAAGTTGAAGCTTATTGAATTAAAACATATTTTTTACCCCAACTTTGTTTTAAGCATGAACTTAATCACTTTTCTCAAGAATATTTGAGCATTTTTGCATTTTTATTAGAAATCAAGACAAAAATATTGAGTAAGATTTTTGTCAAGGGCTAGTTTTCCCAGAAATAAAAATTCAAAATTTTTCATGTTGTTCAAAACCTGTAGGATATTTTCAGAAATGTATTTGTGGTTTTGTGTACAATGGAGGTCAATAGAACGCATTTTTTCTGCCGAAGAAAGAAAGTCACACAGGTTTGAAATGACATGATGAGTGTGAGTAAGTTATGAACAAATTTAAATGTTTTAGTTACCTATCCTTTTAAAAAAAGTGCAAAAATGTGCCAGCACTGTTCAATTAATACAAGCACATTCCAGATAAATTATCCGAGGAAAAAACAAATTCATCATTTTGACTTAGACTAAGGAGGATCTTTTCTGTTCTGTGCACATAGGGAAGCTCAGAAAGATTTACAGAGTCTTGTGTGGGAGTGAATGTCTGGCTTGCACAAACCCCATCCAACACATTTGGGATGAATTGACTGCGAGTCAGACCCCATCACCCAGCATCAGTACCTGGCCTCGCTCGTGCTCTTGTGTTTGATTTAGAGCAAATTCACATCGCCATAGTAAAAAGCCTTCCAGACGAGTGCAGCCTGTTACAGCAGCCCTGCTTTTATAGGTTTTAAAATGAAAACCTGCATTCTCTCGCACCTGCATCCCTCGTTCCGTCGCCATTATGTATTATATATCTGCATGCTGAAAATGTAAATGTGACCTGATTTTACGAAGCAAGCGAGAATTAATGTCGAACGCTATTATGCCATGTCTGAAGTCCACGGTAATTACACCTCATTCATTCTTTCCTCATAATGGATTTCTCGCTTTAGAGCTGCTTGCTTGGGTTTTGAGGGCAGAAGCGTAACGTTACCGATGTTATTCAAAGTGTTGTACGTGCGGAGATCTGTGATTTGCAAAAGCGCCCGGCGCAGAAGAGCGTTAATACTGTGACATTTCAGCAAGTGGGAGTTTAGGTGGAAAGCATCTTTCAAAAGGGCAAAATATATTCCCGCTTTTTATCAGCGACTCATATCCGCTTTTTTATTCAGGTGGTGTCGAACACCTCAATGGGTGACAAGAAACAGATTGCACACACGTACACACCTCACGCGAGCTCCCGTGCAGCACGCTTGTAAATTAGATGCTCAGAAACTCATAACATTGAATTAGGAAGCTGCCTTGTTCTATAATTCATGGCTCTTCACACACACGGAAACACTCTCTCTGGCTGGAGCTGAATTTCGATTAAGCTCAACCTTTACTGTGATCGTGATTTAGACTTCCCTGCCATCGGTAGGTGCAGTATTTTTAACAAGATTTACCGGCACACAAAAACACACAACTCGGGTTGTTAGCTGAATTACAGGACACATGTGACAAAGACTTGAGTTCTGTAAAGTTGGCATGTGATCTGCCATTTTATCTCTCTCTCTCTACTCTTTTTTTAATCTTTGATTAATTCTGACAATGCTGAAGGTTGTGTTTTTTTCACAAATAAAGACTCTTTTTTTTGCGTTTATGCATTGTGAAAGTTTAATTTATTTAGTATTTTAGAAACACTTGGAAGTACTTTTATTGGGATTTTTTTACCATGAATATTTTTCTTTGTGGTTTTAAAGACGTGAAAAGATGTAAAAAAAAAACGCTATTACCACAAAGAAACAAAATGATACAGATGTTTGAGAAGTTCAGAAGCTGTATTTATAAAACTAGATTTGATGTTTTTGTATTATTATTATTTTAGACTAATGCATGATCTTTTATCTTCTGAGGCGGTTTGGTCGGAAATTAGTTGAAGAAGCATCGCATTTTCCCTGCAAATTAAGATGAATTTTTGATCATTTTTGTTTGGTGTTGTGTTCTTGAAATCCAATTTAAACTAAAAATTGATAAAGATATACTACTTTCTTACTTTTTTAGTTATATTTTGAGGGGCTTTTTTGTACACGTTTGTTTATGTCTTCAAGTATTAAAGGTAATAAAAACACGTAAAACATGTATTTATGTAAAGTAGGGGAGTACAAAGTATGATATATGCTTTATAATAGTGAAGTACATTTTTCCCAAAGACAAGAACTTAACAACACCACAATAACAGCAAACTATAAGTTGATATTAAAAATAAGGTGCTAAAGGATAAAATAAGAAACATATATATTGACTTTTAACATGACATTCACCCTCTCTCTCTCTCGCTAAGATCATTTAAATCCTCTAGTTCCTCTCAGACAAACTCAAATGTCAGACTAATATTCTTCTCAGCCCAGCGGCACAAACCGGCTCATTGAGCTATACACAGACTCATAATACACACCTGAGGGAATGAAAATCATACAGACACACAAATATACAGAACAATTTCAGCTTCATAAACGTGGTTATTCTCCTCAATAAAGAGGCATTGTGGGTAAAATCATCTTACTGCTGTCGTTATGTCCACCACAGCAACCAAATAGCTACTTTTGAGTAGTTAAAACAATTATTTGTGCATTTATTTGGAGCTTCTTTGATGAGATGTTTAAAGGATCATAAAGGAAATGTCTTATACCAAAGCTTTGTTTGATAGATAATTACTATGCAAAATTTCAGTCTTGTGAAATCTAAAAAGCTTTTCATGTAACTGTGTCTCAAAGATAAAAGGTTATCGTACAAACGCTAATTGTCTGGTGTTTATTTGTTGAAATCCATCAGTTGGTTTTTATTGAGTTAGAAGATATAATTGATATGGATGGTTTTTAGCTTTGATAGATTTTTAGGTGTATGTGTATCGCCATAGTTTTTGTTTTCATAATAAAAGTCTGGCCAATTCGTAATCATACAAATACAAATTTTTAAAGTACAATCACGTTTTATAAGGAAGTTTACGAAGCATAACTCGCTGTTTTTAGCTTTGATAGATTTTTATGTGTATCACCAATACGTTTTGTATTTCATAATATAAGATTGGCCAATTCGTAAATGTCCAAATACATTTTGAAAGTACAATCATGTTTTATAAGGAACTTTTATGAAGCATAACTCGTACATTTTTAGCTTTGACAGATTTTTTCAGGAATATGTGTATCACCTTTACTTTCTTTTATTTCATGATAAAAGTCTGGCCAATTCGTAAATGTCCACATACATTTTGAAAGTAAAATCATGATTTATAAGGAAGTTTACGAAGCATAACTCTCGATATATAGCATTGAAAGATTTTTATGTGTATCACCTCTCCTTTTTGTATTTCATAATAAAAGTCTGGCCAATTCGTTAATGTCCACATGCAGTTTGCAGGAACAATCATGGTTTATAAGGTAGTTATATGAAGCATAACTCGCAGTTTTTAGCATTTATAGATTTTTAGGTGTAAACGTATCACCACTAGTTTTTGTATTTCATAATAAAAGTCTAGCCAATTCGTTAATGTCCACATACATTTTGAAAGTACAATCATGTATTATAAGGTAGTTTTACGAAGCATAACTCGCAGTTTTTAGCTTTGTGTGATTTTTAGGTGTATATGTATCACCACTAGTTTTTGTATTTCATAATAAAAGTGTCTTAGAAGCTGGTGTGTGTTATCAGCTCCCAGCTGAGTTGAATGATGTTCTTTATTGGATAAATAAGGCTGTGTGTATGTGTGTGTACTATGAGAGTTCAGTAATTGGATGCCTGTCAAAGTGGGCAGCTTTGATTATAGAGTAGTTTCCATTTCCTCCGTCTCCCTCATTCCCTTGCTCCCTTGCTCTGGTTTTTAGTGAAAACGAGTGTGGTAGAGTTGAGCGGAAGGTGCAGATTCACTGGTGTGATTCATTAGGAAGGTTATGTTATGATACTGACCTAATTGAAGGATCGTTTATATGTGAATATGAAAAACTGATTATTACAATTTATAGTAATGACCCCATCATCACCGTGTACTAATGGAGATTATAAAGACATCCAGATGATCCTCTGTATGTGTGCGATCCTTTAAATCCTACAGTACAATGTGGAGAGACCATGTGACCCCACAGACATAGTAATGCAATTTCAAAAGACTCTATTGGCATTATTGTGTACTTTCATTATAGCCAAAGCATTAAACATAAAACAAAAGACATACAATAACTGCAAACATGAAAGTGCTCCTGCATGTAAACATAGTTTTTGTGCTTTTGTAGACGACACTCATTTTCATCCTTAAATACGCTCTCATTTGTGAGTCACTCTAAATTAGAGTATCTATTACATGAATAAATGTTATTGTAAATGTGTCTGTATTGTATTTTTTGGCCCCTGGTGTGTTACAGTCAGTGGTGGATTTTATTGCTACTTAAATTGTCGCACACTGTTGAGAGTCTAACTGTCCGTGTCTTTTGTGTGTGTAGGAGGAAATCTAGGTGGTGTGTTTGCCCTGGGGCTGGTGCAGGGAGAATGGAAGCTGTATGTCAAGCGTCCTTTAGACCGGGAGGAGAGAGACCTATACTCCATCAACGTCACGGCAACGGACGGACTTCACGTCTCCACGGCAACCGTGGAAGTTACGGTGACTGATACGAATGACAACAGTCCCGTCTGCGATCCGGTCAGTAAACTTTCAGAGTTTGTTTCTTCGCCTTGTGTAATACAAAAAAAATATTTATGGACTGCAGGGACAGCTGAGATGGCAAATCTAGACGGTAAACACGAATGATTACTGGAAAAATCCAGAACTAATGAGTCCTCCTACGGCACCCTGCCTTGTTAAAATCAGGTCAAGTTGTGAATTAGGTCAGTCCGTTTACAGAGGGACATTTAGGCTGCGACTTCAATTCTATTTAGCTGACTAGACAGCATTCTTAAACACACATGAGCAAGTGAAAACAGTGATGTTTGAACACGTTAGGATGCCTAAAAATGTTCACTCTATATCGTGGCCAGAAGAATTCAAGATTCAATATAGATTTTTTTTATAAATATTAATATTAGAATATATAGAATATAAATTTGATTGTATTAAATAAATAGAAAAATAAATAATTATCGGATAATAATAATTATTATTGTAATATAATAAATAATGTCAATTTCATCTGTAATATTGTACATTTTTTGTTCTCTATTTTTTTATAAATCATATGTTTAATTGTATAAATAATAAAATAAATAATGCCATCTCTTAAATATTATTAAATATTATTGTATTAAATAATTAATAAATTAATAATGTATAAATAATCTTTATATTTTGTCTTGATGATTCACACACTTTTTTAGTTTTAAGGACAGTAGAGACGTTCCCATAGTGGCTGGTACACGTTTTTGTTGGAGTGCAACCACATACTAACACTAAATTATTTATGATAGTATCATATGTGTTGTATTAGCATAATTTAAATTATATTTAATAATTATTATTAACATGGATATTTCCAATATATTGTGACTCCTCAGCTTCCCTGTTTTTAAGGAAAATCTTGGTTTATTTTCTGAAAGCCTCAGTGTTCAGAAGCTGTTTTATATTTACTCTCGGCTCTGTACTGGAAAGCCAGAGCACTAAAGAAATGTTCCTGTCTGAATTTGCCTGAAGCTGAGCTCACCTGTACAGCAGCAGTGAACTTGTGTGTGTGTGTTTGTGTTTGTGTACAGGCCATGTATTCAGTGTCTGTGTCTGAAGATGTTCCTGTAAATAAACAAATCCTGCGGGTCAGAGCCACAGACGCAGACACGGGTTCAAACGCTCAGATTCAGTTCTCTCTGTTGGGTTCTGGTGCGGAGGACTTCAGCATACACCCACATACAGGTACAGTACTCTCTCTCTCTCTCTCTCTCTCTCTCTCTCTCTCTCTCTCTCTCCTGTTCAAAGTTTTGTGTATTACTTTATGGATCGTTCTTTTATTTTTTTATTCTGTAGGTGAGCTGAAGACCGCCGTGGCGCTGGACCGTGAGAAGGTGGAGCGGTACTCACTGGTTGCCCGGGCGACGGATGGAGGTGGTCTGTGGTGTGAAGCTGAGGTGACAGTGGATCTGCTGGATGTGAATGACAGTCCGCCTGTCTTCAGCTTGAATCATTACACGGCCAGCGTATACGAGAACACGGCAATTAAAGCCCTGCTGACCCGAATACAGGCCATAGATCCTGACCTGGGTACGACACATTTCTAAATTTCACCTTTACTTGTTTTTCTACTTTTTTCTAATCCCATCTGTGTTTATTTTCATTCCAGGTGTTAACCGTAAAGTAGTATATTCTCTGGTTGATTCGGCAGATGGGTTCTTCTCTATTGATAAGTCTTCCGGGATCGTCGTTCTCGAGCGTCTGTTAGATCGTGAGGTCCAGTCCTCCTATCGTATTACGGTCCGGGCGTCAGATCAAGGTGTTCCCGTTCGACTCTCCTCTCTCGCCAACATAACCATCACGGTTCTGGACATCAATGATAATCCCCCCGTGTTTGAGAGGAGAGACTATCTGGCCACTCTTCCTGAAGATGTGGCTGTAGGTACGGAGGTGGTGCAGGTCTACGCCGCCAGTAAAGACATCGGCACCAACGCTGATATTTACTACAGCATCCGCTCCGGAAACCAGCAAGGTCATTTCACCATTAACATCAACACAGGTGAGATGATGAAGTGATGTGTAAACACACATGTGACACGTCAGTCGTGATATAGCACCAGCAGCTGTTTAAACTCTTCACACAATCTTTCTTTCTTCATTTCATGTCTATCTATCCATCCATCCAACCATCCATCATTCTTTCTTTCTTTATTTCTTTCTTTTTCGTGATTTTTTTTCTTTCTCGTTTGTCTGTTTATTTCCTTTTCTTCCTTTTCTGCTTTTTCTTTCTATGTCTATTTCTTTTTCTTGCACTTTCTTTCTTTTTTCTTTACTTTTATTTCCCTTATTCTTATTTTTTTGTTTTTTCTTTCTTCTTTGTCTATTTTTTATCTTTTCCATTTCTTTTAATTGTTTCCACCTTTCCTGCTCTTTCTATCTTTTTTCTATCTTTTCAGAGGTTTTCTTTCTTTGTCTTTTTCTTGCCTTTTCTCCTACTTCTTTCTTGTTTGTCTATTTCTTTGCTTTATCTACTTTTACTTTCTTCTTAAGATTTTCTTAAATTTTTTCATCATTTTCCTTTCATTTTTTTCTTCCTTTTTCTGCTTTTCTTCCCTTTTTTCTCTTCATAGTTTTTTTCTATTTTCCCTTTAATTCTCATTATTTATTTATCTTATTGCTGTATTTACTGTCTCTCATCTTCCTCTTTCCTTACTTACCTTTTCTGATTTAATCAGATTTTCTCCTTCTTTCTTTCTTTTTTTCTACTGTACAACCCTTATGACGTTGTCTGTTACATGATGTAATATCACTACAATAAGAAACATCCCTTATTTCTTGTACAGGAGCCATCTCTGTGTCTCGACCTCTAGACTTTGAGTCCTGTAAGGATTACTTCCTGACCGTGGAAGCAGCTGATGGCGGGACTCCGCCCCTTGGTGCTGTTACCATGGTGAACATCAACCTGACAGACGTGAATGACAACGCCCCCATGTTCAGTCGAGACGCTTACAGTGTGTCTATTATTGAGTACGCGAACATAGGAGACACCGTGGTGAAGGTAATCGGGTCAGCCATTCGTAAAACGCACGTCAATCGTATATTTATATCCACATTATAATTACTTTGATGGTTGCCCAGGTAACCGCAGAGGACATCGACAACCAGTCGAACGGCGACATCCTCTATTCAATCGTCAGCGGCGACCGAGAGAACCAGTTCTTCATTGAGCCAATCACAGGCCAGATCAAAGTCAACAAGCAGCTGGATCGAGAAACGGTGAGAAACGTGGGACATCGCCGTGGTAACCGTTACCATGACAACCAACATGATTGAGATATTAAAGCGTAAAATAGGGCAAAAATCTCACAAAGACTATTTAAAGTGACACTGATCGTCCAACAGCTGAGGAGAATAATAAATCAAATCCTTTACATATGTAATCTTTTAATAATAGACATGGTTACAGTGTTGATTTTAATACGAATAAAATCCTCATATGCCTGAGATTAAGATAATAGAAATACACCTGCAAAGGCTTAACAAAACTGATGAAGTCTCTTAATGAAAGGATTTTGGTGATAGGTGTTGACCAAATGACTGAAATTGCTTACAAAAAATTCTTAATGCAAGATGTTTTTTACCCCTAAATAAATGTAAAGGAAAGAAGAGTGAAAATAACATGTTTACATAAATATGAAAATACAATGTTTAAAAGTTCTGAAGAGTTCAGGCGTCTTTCAGCAGTTTTACAAGTTTAATGTCACATGTCATTTTAAATGTGACCACCAGATGGTGCTGAAGTGTCTTTACATCAAACAGCTTTTTCACACACCAACACACAGTTTTCTATTCTCGGTACATGATAGGTCCTTGTCAATTGTCCTTACAAAGTCCTTATACATCTGTATTTTCTGTTCTCCGGACTGACTTTATTTGTAGATAAAAGCAAAAACTCTCTTTAACTCCTTTTTTTCTTTCTTTTTTTCTGCTTCTTCTCTCTCTCTCTCTCTCTCTCTCTCTCTGTAGATGGCTAGTTATTCATTGTCTGTAAGAGCGCTTGACAGTGGCACACCAGCCATGTCCTCAACAGTACAGGTCAACATCGACATCGCAGACGTTAATGACAACCCGCCCACTTTCACACCAGCCAATCACACTGCTGTCATACAGGTATGGGTATTCCAGGCAAATCATCCAATGTCATCATAAGTACGGTTCAAATTTTAAGAAAGTTTATCTCATCAACAGGAGAACAAAGCATCGGGAACGAGTGTCCTGCAACTGTCTGTGGTGGATAAAGATGCCAGCCACAATGGCCCTCCCTTTGCTTTCCGCATCCTATCAGGAAACAAGGGGGCGTGGTTTAAGCTGGATAGAGAGGGGCTGTTGACATCCAATCAGGTGTTTCGTAGGTCAGAGGGGACGGAATACGTCATTCAAGTGCAGGTAAAGATATCATATTTGAATGCTATTTTAATAAAAATATTCAATTGACTCTTTCTGGTCCTTGATTGGTCGGTTTGATTGATGGTTCTTTTCCTGTATTTTAGGCCAGCGACTCCGGTCGGCCACCTATGTCGTCAACAGCGACGGTGTTGGTTCGTGTTATTGAGGAGAGCGTTCACAAACCTGCTGCGTTACCGTTGCACGTGCACATCGTAACCATGGAGGATGAGTTTCCGGGAGGCGTGATCGGTCAGATACACGCAACGGATCAGGATGCGTTTGATATACTCACTTATGGACATACACATCAACAGAGCAGCCTTTTCAAGGTATATGAGTGTATATGTGTGTGTTCACTGGAAACTAAATCATTTCTTAACATTCTGGCTCACTTTGATTTTCAAGTAAATATTGATATATGAATATGTAGATATTTGTAATGGAAACTTGACAAAAAATGTTAACTATTGTTTTCTAGAAAAAAAGGGGGAGAAAATAATCTTTTCACATTAGTTAATAGTTTAATAAGTTGGGGATAATAATTTGACCTCCGTCTTTTTTTCTAACCCTACTGGTAGATATTTTGCTTGTTTTAAGCAGAATCTTTTTGAATGATTATTTTTAATTGTTTTATGTTTAAATGTTATCATTTTTTTTAATAAATATTAATTTAATTTTCCTTAATTCAATGTATTTTAATCAGAGTAATCATAGTTAAATTTTTTGTTTTATTAATATTTAAAAATATATAGTTATTTTGTTTTCACATTCATTTTTGTTAGTTTTAGCAATTTTGGTTTATGCTTTTGTCATTTAATAATTGATTATATTTATGTTGCTATATAATATTAATTATTTGTAAAAAAAAAAGTGCTTTACAGTTAATTCAGTTTAGTTACGTTTTTCCAGTAAATTTTAGGTCAATATTCTAAAAGTTAAAATTTTAGTTAACAATTTTTTATACATTTATATATATTTTTCTGAAATCTTTACAAAACTACTAAGAAAGATATATTTTTTTGCAGAGTTTCTCATTGGATGTGTGTTTTTGTTTGACAGCTTTCCCCATTAAATTGATCCATTTTTTAAACAAACTCTTTAAACAAAGATATGTGTGGTTTTCATATTTGTATGCACCTGACAATGTTTCTGAGTCTGTGTTTCTCACGTTTTGTGATTTCTCCGTCTCAGGTGAGCCCTCGGGACGGTCGAATCATCGCTCTGAGCGGGTTGGACGCAGGCCGCTACACTCTCAACGCCACTGTAACAGATGGCCGCTTCACGGTGAGCGTGCCCGTGAGCGTGCACGTGGAGCAGGCCTCAGCTGAGATGCTCCACGAGGCCGTGACGATCCGTTTCGACCGCGTCTCCCCTCAGGACTTCGTCTCTCGCCACCTCCCCTCGGTCAGACGTGTTCTTTCCAGCGTCATGGGAACATCTCGTCCTGACGCCCTGCACGTGCTCAGCGTTCAGCCCGTCGAGTCCACCGGGCAGCTGGACCTGCTGGTTGCCGTGGAGACGACGGAAGGTGGAGGGTTCTACAAGGCAGCGTTCGTCACGCAGAAACTGAGTTCAGCCCGGCGTCAGCTGGATCAGGTTTTGAGGGTGTCGGCGGTTCTGGACAAGAACTGCTCGGGTTTGGACTGCAGGGAAGCCCAGTGTGAACAGACCATCACGCTGGACTCACACAGTCTGCTCACATACAGCTCCACCAAAACTAGTTTTGTGTCGCCAAAGTTTAACAGGAACACACGATGTGTGTGCAGCGGTGAGTTTATATTGTTTAATTGTTCTGTAATACCTGAAAATGAACTATACTGATCTAACTCTACTTTTAAAGTTTAGACCGAAGAGAACTGACCATCCAAACACTTAAACCCAAATTATTTAAGCACCTTATGAAATCTATCACTCTTTGCTGCAGTTGTCTTTGGTTCTGTTTAACATATTTTTACACGTCTTTCTCTCTTTTATTTAATCACTTTTCCTATTTTGACCCTGTGTAAAGCTACTTTGGAACAATGGTTACGCAGAAGGCCCTATAGAATAAAATGTGCGTTTATTAAATATAGCCATACTTAAACAACAAAAAAGGAACTCAAGAATGTAATATATAAAATAAATCCCCTGGAGTGAGAGAATTTTGATAGTAGTTCATCTTTAAAGAAATACATTCACATTTTCGAGTAGTTTATTTAAAAAAAAATTTAGATGCAAATCTATATCATAAAATATTTAAACTACAATATGCCTGTTCCTGTATGGAGGACAAAATAATAAAAATATGAAGTGATAAATAATTTATATTTCCTTAAAAATGAAACCATTAAAAGGAAATAAATAAGAGGGAGAACATTTTAAGTAAAAGGAAATAAATAAAAACAATCAGTACGTGGAAAATAAATAAATATTAAATGAACAAAAAGTTAATAATAAAACAATATTAAACCTAAGGTTTAATAATTAAATCAAATAAGGTTATAACAAATAAAAACAGGACTATATGTACTTTAAAAATATTTATTTAATAAAATATTTTTAATTTGTTTATTTTCGTAATATTACTTTTTTTAGTTGCTGTAGGTTCGGTTGGTAATATTCCATTAGCTAATTTAGTGGGGAAAATGTTACCAAAGCAAAGGTTGTGGGTTTGATGCCCAGTAAACATAAAAAATAAAACAATACTGGTGTTCACTTTGGGCAAAAGCATCTGCCTAATCTGCCGAATTTAACTTTTAATGTTTAAAGTTATTTAGTGTAATTATTCACAAACAAATAGAGTTGAAATATTGAATAAAACAATAAAATCCTGACGTCTACATGTCTGTAATAAGGAATTTTCCTACTGTTTGAGGTGTTCACTTGCATTGAACATCCAAAGATATGCATTTGTCACAGATTTGCACCTCCAGAATGTCTCCTGTATCCAAACCCAGTGATCATCCAGCAATATTTCTCTCTTCCTCAGATGGGAGTTGTTCTGTCGGCTCTGAGGTGTGTGCGGGGATAAGATGTCCTGGAGACATGCAGTGTGTTGGCACAGACAGCAGCAGGGGGCCGTACGCGTGCCAGTGTCCCCCCGGCAAACTGGGAGAGTGTGCTGGTAAGTTTCGACTTCTGTGACCTGCATTCGTTTTCAGTGTGTTCCCAATCCGGTGACGGAAGTGTTTGTTTTTCAGGACACACGTCTCTGAGTTTCTCTGGCAATAGTTACATAAAGTACAGAGTTACAGAGGGAGATGGAAACGGAGAGATGAAGTTATCCCTTCGGATCAGAACGCTGCAGAGCCGGGGAATCATCATGTACACGCGCAGTGACCCCTGCACTGTGTTAAAGGTGCTTTTTTTGCGCTTTACATTTACTTTCACATAAAAATGTACCTCCTTAAAACGTCATATCAACCAAGCTGAATATCAATTAGCCCCGGCTCTTTATTTGATTGACAGATTGAAGAGGGAAAACTCTGGTTCCAGTTAGACTGCGGCAACAACCCCAGAAGCATCGGAATCTCCGGGCGACCGATCAACGACGGGATCTGGCATCACGTGACCCTGGAAATACGAGGAAACTACAGCAGCCTGTCGCTAGACGACACGTACGTGGAGAGACGTCTGGGTTCGCCCAAAACCCGACCGACGGGAGCAGATTTGTCTATTTACTTCGGGGCGCAGGTGTCGCCCACGGATGCCCGCGGCGTGACGGAACGGAAGAGCCCGCGGGTGTCCAACGGGTTTCAGGGCTGTCTGGACTCGGTGGTTCTGAACGACAATGAACTTCCGCTGCAGAACAAACGCAGCCCGTACGCAGAGGTGGTCGGACTGACGGATCTCAAGCTGGGGTGTGTTCTGTACCCTGACGGGTGTGCCGCCCAGCCCTGTCTCAACGGCGCCACCTGCAGCAGTATGCCGTCTGGAGGTGAGCTACTGATACATCGAGGAATCATTCTTCTTTATTTTCTAAGGTTGCTTGAATTATTTTCTGATGAATTTCTAGCTCGGTTTTGTCAGAATTTAGTCTGGGAAGTGAAATCTCGAATGCCGAATCTGACAGAATTCAAACTAGAGATGATGAAGATTTACAATCTGATCTTCTATCAACTCTTTTGTCTTCTCGTTGTTTTTCTGTCTTTTTACAAAATCCCGTCTCTTCTCATCAGATCTCCTTTTTATCTTTTATAATAGCTTTTTTTGTCACTTCTTATGCTTGACATCTAGTCTTAAATTTTGACCCCTCCTTTTCTCCCTTTAAATCTCTTCTAATCTTTTCTTTCCATTTATTCGTTGTTTTGTCTCATCTGGTCTTGTGTTTGTCGTCCTTTGATGTGTCTTATGTTCTCATTCTTCTCATCTAGTCTACACTTTTGACTTCTCATTCGGTCTCATGTCCATCTGGTCTCCTCGTGTTTGTGGTCTCCTTTTCATCTCCTGTCTCACACTTTGCACTTTTGACTTCTCGTCTTTTTTGTCTTTTTTCCCTTCCCTTCTTTTCTCTCATCTGTTCTCTTCTTGTTTGTCTTCTCTTTTCATCTCGGGACTTCTCATACAACCCCAACTTTTATCCTGTCATTTGGTTTTAGCACATTTCTTCACATCCCTTCTTTTGCTTTTGTGTTGTCTCATAACTTTCTCATCTCAACTTTAGACCTGTTTTCGGGCCTCTTTGCATCTTTTCTTTTTGTTATTTTGTCTCTTCTCTTTTCTTCTCCTGTCTTCTCATACCTTCTCTTCTAGTGACCGGTTTGACTTCGCATCCAGTCTCATCACGTCTCATTTCTTTTCTTGTCCATTTTTTTGCATGGTCTGGTCTCTTCTTTTTGTCTTCTCCTTTTCTCTCATCTCATACTTTCTCATCTGCTTTGCACTTTTGACTTCTCATCTCTTATCGTCTTTTCCCCTTCCCTTCTATTGTCTCATTTGGTCTCTTTTTGTTTTGTCTTGTCTTCTCTTCTCATCTAATCTTAAATTTTGACCTCTCATTTGGTGTCATCACATCTCTTCTCATCTTCTCTTTTCTTCTCCCATCTTTGGTTTGTCTCAGCTTGTCTCTTTTTCTTTCCTTTTCCTGTTGTCTCATACCTTCTCTTCTCTACTTTCAACGACCCCAACTGGTCTCATCACATCTCTTCTTGTTGTTTATTTCATCTTAACCTCTCTTGTCTTGTCTGGTCTATTTTCTTGGCAATGTTCTCATGTCTTCTCATCTAGGACCCATTTTTGACTTCTCATCTGGTCTCATCACGTCTCCTCTTATCTCGTCTCCTTTTCTCTTTTCACCTTCCCTTGTAGTCTCATTTGGCTCTCCTTGTTCTCTTTCTACTCTTCCCTTTTCTTCCTCTCTTTTTGACATTCTCTCTCTCTCTGAATGCTTTGGATGAACAGATTGTCTGTGTTTTGGGAGTTGTGGTTTTCCTCTGTGCTTTTCTAAAGGTCGTTTGCGCAGGGGCGTCTGCCAGACCCTTGTTTGTTTGTTTTGTGGGTAGCACAGATAAAAGCAGCGCTCTGTTTATTCGCTGACATTTTCCGATTACCCAGCGGCACGAGCGTGTCGTGCAGTCATTTTGCATTACATGAAGTAAGCGGTCTGTCTTGTGTGTCTCAGGTTTCTCCTGCAGTTGTAGCGGTCTGTACACCGGAGGGCGCTGTGAGACTGAGACCAGCGTGTGTGCGCCAAACCCGTGTCAGAACGGAGGCGTCTGCAAACCCATCGGAAACGCTTTCGTCTGCAGCTGCAAGAGAGGATACACAGGAGCGACGTCAGTTCATACATTTTTCATTAAGTGCTTTTATTTGTAACATCTTTACATGTGTACCATTGTGAAAAATCACTGAATCAGCACTGGCTGACTGTTTTTCATACATATTTATTCTTGTTTTACATTTGAATGCACTTGAATGCATTTGTGAATAGCATTATTTTAGGGGCTGTAGTACAATATGTGTCCACAAGGTGGCATTATCAGTCTATTGTTTTACAGACAGAGGCGTTTTTATATTTTCTCTCTGAGTGGATTATATTTTTTGCAGATTTATGCTAATGTGATTCATTACAGACCACAGAAAGAAACGCTTCTGTTTGTTTTGATACGCAAACATCAGACGTCTCAAAATCCTTTCATCCAATTTTAGTGTTCAGTCACAATCCCCGTCCAGTGCACACTTACTTGAATACAGTCTTATGGTCTACTTTAAGAGGTGTTTTAGTACAGAATGTGAATTCTTGAAAATATTTGCAAATCCTTTATCATATAAACGAAGAAAATGAAGAGTGACTGCAGAATGACTCTGTTAAAGAGAACTAGGACAGATGCTGTTTAGATGCTAAGACGTGAGTTTAGAAGACTTTGAATATAGTCTCATCATTATTTTGCTTTTTAAAACAAAGAAAAGCGGGGGAAGGATCTTCTTAAAAAATAATCACCTTTCGTCATTTTGAACAAAGATGAGGATGACTTCATTTTGGATAAACTATTTCTTAAATGCGCACTGTACTGTAATGATTGCATCCAAAAATGTAAAGTTGCAATCCTTCATTTTATTCTCTAAAAATATTATATTATTTGTTTTATCTACCTATTAAAAACGTAAAACTGTGATGCAAAATATGCATTCTATCTAAAAGCGAATGCTCACCCTGCCCTTCCTGAATAGCCCCTGGTGTAACCAACCCCCCACAAATCTAGATAAGTTCGTGTAATGAGTTGACTAAGATCGTCAAGATGTACGCAAGTCAGTATTGTCAGTACAATTGCTTTGGAACCTGATGTTCCAAATATGGTAAGAGGCGTTACATTTCCATCACACGCTTGCAGTATTCGACCAATCACTACACACTGATTAACTGGCCAATCGTAGCACACCTCGCTTTTCAGTAAGATGAACTTTGTTAAAATCGTTAAATCGTGTATACACATTGCATTACATGTAAAACAAAAAAATATATTCAATTTAGCCGTGTCAAACGACCCCTTTAAAAAATAAAGTTTTCTAATTTGAGCTGTCGAGTGCGAGTCATTTGACTTCAAAGATATAAGTATACCTAAAGCAACCTGCAATTTTTTGATTTAAACAAGGGTGGCGTTAAAGGGGCCAAAGTTACAGATTACAGCTTTAGATAAAAGCAACATCATGATCGCTGTTCTGTTGTTGCCAGTCTATTTGCAGACAAAAGCATTTTTTTAGAGTAGCAATAAAATGTATAGCTGGACAACATCTCTGAACTGCTGCAGTCTAACAATAAGTGTGTTTATTTCTCTTCTGCAGGTGCGAGGAGGACGTGAACGAGTGTGAACGCGAGCTGTGCGAGAACAACGGTGTGTGCGTCAACACCTTCGGCTCCTTCTATTGCAACTGCACGCCTGGTTTCGTGGGCAGCGCCTGTTCCGTCCGCCCCGTGTTGGTTCCGGACATGCAAGCTGGACACGCCTACGTCGGCAAGGAGGAGCTGATCGGCATCGTCGTGGTGCTCTTCCTCATACTCGCCCTAATCCTCCTCTTCATCGCCTTCCGGAAGAAAGTTTTCCAGAAGAGCTATTCACGGAATAACCTCTCCTTGGTCCAGGATCCAGCCACGGCAGCCCTTCTGCACAAAGCCAACGGGGGTCATTACCCATCCCTGCGCTGTGCTATTGGAGAGCCCATCAGCTTGTACACGGAAGGAAGTATGATTGGCCCGCCACAGGTTCCTGTACGACCCATGGCCTACACGCCGTGTTTCCCCGGAGACGCTCGAGGATCTCTCGAGAAAAGGAAGGGGGATGGCAGAAGCCTGGAGTTGACGGAGATGAGCACTTTTCATCCGTCAGAGTCGCCGCGGATACTGGGCGGAACCAACCGGAGGGGCGTGGTCGTGTGTAGCGTAGCGCCAAATCTGCCACCTGTTTCGCCCTGCCGGTCAGACTGTGATTCGCTTAGAAAGAGTCCCTGGGAAGACGAGGGTAAGAAAAGAGATGTTTGTTATAAATGAGTCTATATATCTTTTTTTGAATAAATGTACATCTTTTTGTCATTTTGTTTAAAATAATGTGATCGTCAACTCAATATTTAGTCTCCTAGAATTAATTGTTTACTCCTAGTGTAAATATCAACTGTATATTTATTTAATATTACTGTCTTGGTAAAGTCGGTGCGTTTATGTTTATGTGTTTGTCACAATGAATTTATTAGACGGCTTTGATCCGTTGATGTCTTTCAACAGTGAAACCAAATCCAAAACCTTTTTTTCACCTCACATTTAACCTCACACGACTCTGAGATTGTTTTACACACACTCATATCTCCTGAGGCTTTACTTACACACATATTGACAAACACATTTTGATATTCACAGTCAATAGGATCTGAACAGCAGCATTTTTTTTTCACGCAATCGTCTTCAAATCCGCATCCCAATGTATCGATTGTAAATTGACCTGTGACGGCCTTGATAAGAAAAGCGCTGGCGGGTTTGGGTTATCTGTGTATGCAGCGACGAAGCTCAGCGCTTTTGTCTTCTGGAACTGAGCTCACTGTCCCGCTGTGACACTTTATTCACGAGCGCACGCCAGTCGGGCGAGAACGCTGTTGTTTGTTGACACTATTTCCACAGTTTTATAGTTTTGCTAAACCTAATCCAGAAAGAGTTTCACAGGAGGATTATGGATGAAATTGAGATAGTAGCTGCAGGATGAAACTAATTTTAAGTTTTCAGTTTGGGCAGCTTTTAATGTTGCTTTTTCTGAACCAACTAACAAAATCGCAGATGGAAATTAGAATGAAGTAGCTTCCGTAATTGACTTTAGATAGCACAGGTATTGCTTCAACACATGTGCCATTGATTTTAAATCATTTCGAACATCTTAATATTATACTTTTTTACATTTATGTTTATGCATTTGGCAGACGATTTTATCCGAAGTCGCTTACAGTACAGCCATGTTGCTTATGTTTGTTTCGTCCTAGGTGATTTACAGAAGACTTTAAAGTATTTGAGTTTTCCTCCATCCACAAGAAATAATGTTGTTGGATTTCAAAGTGGCCGTATCTCAGACAGTTTCTGGATATCTCTAGTTAATCTTGAGAATTAACAGAATAGTATCGTACCCTTCAAATATCTGTAGAGTCTTTAGTTCGATCACATTTATAAAAGACAGATACAGCTCTACGTTTATTTTCCGAAAACATACAATGCTAAAGCACGTGTGCATCCATTGCCAACAAAACTCAGTCATATCACTCAGTTTCACTTCATTTGTGCAGTTCATGTCCGGCAACTTTTATCGCTAGGACCGCGCCATCTATCAGTTTCAAACGATCTCCAAATCCAGCGTTATATCCACCGTTTATATAAAATTCCTTACTGAAATGCTGTGAACAAACAAACACACCTTAACTTCTCTCACTATCGCAAATGTAACGAGCTGCAGCTGCAGGCCAGCAGCACAGCCAATCTTGACGCAGCGCAACCAATCTTGATGGTAGACGGGTCTTCCTGTCTCCTCGGTCGACGCGTGGCCAGGCTATTTCTTTAGCTTATCCGGGATACGAACGCTAGGGGAGTGTATCGAGCACAGAAATACTATTTTATACGTCCAGCTTGTTGTCTGACAAGTTGACCATGTCAAGCATGAGAAGACAGCACGTTTAACATTGTAAAGAACTCAGAATGCATGAAACGCCGTTGCACATCCCCTTTAAACTTCATGTGTACATGCAATGTAACTTAAGTGGGTATTTTGAAGCTTTAGCATTGTGATGCTATAACGTAGCACCGGCCGGTCCACCGTGCAATACTGCACCTTTAAGACATTCTACTTTTGTTTTCTTACTTCCTCCTTATTACTCTATATATCATATAACTGTAGACGTCACAAATTCAATTCATTCGTTTATGATCCTTTTAAAGGGCTGTGAATTAATTTACTAACGAAATAATATTACTAGCACAGCCGCTTTAAAGCTTAATGGAGACTGAGTAGGACTGTAATGTCAGTAGCTTTATAGTTCTTTTGTTAGAGCCGCCCAAGAATTAAACTCAAACTTCAGTGTTGGTGCGCAGATCCTTGACCATCAGAATACACAACTTTTCTCATTGTGCACTGATCAATAGGGGAAAAAATCTAATTTGTTTGGTCTTGCATTACCAAACCATTTAGCATTAGCAAGTCTGGTCCACATTGCATTTATTCTGAAAGAGAACAGCTGTTTGACTGCTGGACAGATGTAAATTACTGAAGTATTAAAGGTGAAATTTCTAGCCATTAAATCAGATGAACATTTTTAGCTTTAGTCTGATTATAATTTTAAAACATTTAGTCCGTTTTCATTTTAAGACATCCAGACAAAAAATATTTTTTGCCATTCAGTCAGATTATAATTTGTAGCCTTCAATTGGATTATAATTTTAGATATTCAGACAAATTAGAATTTTTAAACTCTCGGATAAAAAAATATTTTCTTCAGTCAGACAATATTTTAGTCACTTTATTCTATTATGTTAATCTGTATATAAAGGTTTCATGGAAGTGAATGAGATAAATTTACTAGATTCAGAATCAAAGCTGTATTTTAGGAAAAGCAGTAAAAATACATCCGCTTTAAAAGATTGTCTTTCAATATTCACATCAATAACTCAAAAGTCAGCTTCCCAAGGCTCTACTTACTGAGACGCTGATGCCGAAAACCATTTTCGTTCTGGCATTAAATTCTCTGCCATCACAGTCACATTTTTATTGCCTGTAATTACTTAATTTTTCCATTTTGTGTCACTGTGGTGTCCTCCGTTCAGTACCTCTTCGCTCTTATAAAATCTCAACCTGTGAAATACGAAGAGAGCTACGATTATACGCAGCGGATTTTAGCGGCTGTCTCCATGACACCATTAGAGGATGATCAAATGAATAAGTATGAGCGAAAGAAAGAAATGAAAAGGAAAACATCGGAGGAGCAGAAATGGTGTGGAGAGGCTCTCCGAGTGTTTCAGTGTGTTTATGGAGTCCCAGTTGTTAACATTGTTGCAGTTGTTATTGGTTGACCTTTGATCTTTGTGTTTAGGTAAAGTGGATTTACTGGAGGAGGTCACGTGTTTCTCCGGCAGTAACAAGGGCAGCAACTCTGAGGTCCAGTCGCTGAATTCATTTCAGTCGGATTCTTGTGATGATAACGGTAAGACACTGCATGTGTGTTATCGTGATGGAAATGATTAAACAACATGCCTCTCGATAGAACAAAAGTATTTTTTTCAGGATTCCTCATCTTTCATTCATCATCATCTTTATTTTGAAATTCAGTATTTATCTAATGGAGGTGTGTGTGTGTACCTGTATGCATCATGCTGCCTTTAAGTGCACTGAGTCACGCTTTCATTATTACGACATGTATGGCCCGATTCACATTTCGCATCTAAAACCGTGTGAGAAACGAGAGCCGCCGCCGCTTTCTCTCTTCAAATGACCTGCGGTGCACGCACGGCACTCTGAAACTATTTCAATCTAGATGCGGTGCCAACATGCCTAGACAAATGTGCGCTTCGTGACAGCATCGCCCCCTATTTGCGCATGCCTGAAATGTAGTATTCATGATGTCGGATTATAATAATAATTTATAATTTGAGCTACTGGTGTCGGAGTTCAGTTTCATTTCTGCCCCTGTAAGAAAAAAGTACTTCCACACTTAAAATTACGTATATGCGTGCAGAAAAAACATGACATGTGAATAGGGCCTTAAACGTTCAACTCGAAAAATTATTAGAAAGTAACGTTATCTAAACAAAATGATATAGATTGTTACAAAACATATCAGGGTTTCTGTGGACTTTATACATATTTTATTTATGCAACATCAATAAAGTGCCCAGACATGTACAATAGCTCATGCTATTACAAAAGTCATGGAATCCTAATATTGTGTTCCATATATCGCTAGATTTAAAATGATTGAAAAACTTATTTTCCAGACTGATTCTTTTCATCTACAATAATTGCCTTTTTTGAATGAATTCGTACATTGCGAACCGTACTAAAACATAAGATTACTAGAAAAAAGCTATACTGAAACCTAACCTCTCCCCCCAACCCCACTGTCACTGGTGCGAAAGCAAATAATTCTAAAATGTACGAATGAGATCAAGCGAATTTATACGAATAAGCCAAAATTAGCCACATTGTAAAATTGTTTACCACTTGAAAATACAACTTCACCAATGAAAAATATTCAGAACAATACTAAGCTCTTAGTTCAATATATTATTTATATATAGCTTTAAACATATGCTAACAAAGAAGTGCTTTTAAGAGTACGTCGACTGTCATTTTTGAAGTTTACTAAATAAATAGAAAATAAATCAGTAATTGAGCCACAGTAGTAGATAGTAGTAGATAAATCAAGCCGATGATTGGCTTAAATTAATAATTTCAGCCCATGTCCAAAAAAGTATGTAACACAACCTGCAATTTTGTTTCAAACAGCGATGGCGATAGAGAGGCAGAGGTTATGGATTGCAGGTTGTCAATCTACATGCTCCTCATAATATTTCGCTTTTTAGCTTTCCTCCATCGCTGTCCATAAGTCCATCTGGAAAGTTCCTTTTTACGAGTTCAAAAATTGCTCTGATCGCACTAATTATCCGTGCGCAATATTGCTTCCGTGTTCATACGATCATTGGGATGTGACTTGAGGGCAGCATGTGTTCACGTCTGCAGGTGAGCGAGTGTGTACGTGATCACATCATTACCATTTTTCAACAGATTGGTTGGAATGATGCCATGCTTGCCTTTCATTGGTCACAGCTAAAGTCATCAGCAGCCAATCAGGGCACAGAAGCTTCTGCAGTGGACCACTAGTGTTATTAATATTGTGGAGATTGTTCTGTTTGAACAGAGACATCTGGATGAGTTTGGACTCTTGTGTGCATGTGTGTTTGAGTGTGTGAACGTTTCTGATGGGTCTTCATTGCTTTCTCTTCCCAAGCTTCCATAGTGACGGTAATTCGGCTGGTCAATGATGCAGTCGACACAATTGAAAATGAAGGTACCCTTTCCTTCCGCTGGATTTTGATAAAGCATCTTCTCTTTGTCGCTTTACCACAAACACAATATCTCAAGTCTTCTCTTTCTTTATTTCTGGTTGCATTAGGGTTCAGAGAGACACACATTTACCTAACTTTTAATTTATGTGGGCGTACAACATAATACTTGTTGTTCATGTTTCTTATCCCGCCAAAAATATATATATATCCATACACACAATCAATTAAGAGAGCGTTCCAAATTTTCATTTATTCAGCATTTCAAGATGTATTTCAGTCCAGTGTCTGTTGAATTTAAACAAAATCAAACCTCAGGAGTTATTACATAAAAAATATATTTGAACTTTTCTTAAATTGACTGTTGTATTGCTTAAAAGTGAATCCGAACTTGTTTTCTTTGCACTATTTGAGGTCTCAAAAAATACAGAGCATCTTTTCTGTTATTTTGACCTGTTTCTCAAGTTTTCGTTTTTTTTTGCAAATAAAGGCAAATAGAAACAAGATTTTTCTTTGAAATTGGGAAGAAATAGCGTCAGTAGTTCACAGAACGAAACGATTATTAAAAATGACTTAATTAAAAAAATATTATTAACTTATACACATATTAAAGCTTCTGTAAAACTTTTTGAAATGGTCTCTTAAAGGGATAGTTCACCCAAAAATGAAAATGATGTCCTCATTTACTCACCGTCCTGTGTTTTTTTGATGAAAACAAGGAAAGATATTTGTAAGAATGTCAGTCATTTTCAGTTATTTTGGAACATTTAGGAACACAAACAGTTCTGAAGTACTTTTGACTACTGTTTAATTGATCCTACTATGGTAGTCGATGATGTCACAGAACTGAAAATTGCTAAAATTCTTCAAAATATCTTCCTTTGTGTTCAGCAGAACTAACATAAATACATTTTTGTGTGATTAAATGATGACAGAATTTAAATTTTTGGGTGAACTATCTCTATAATTATATCTCCTTTATATATTTTTTATTACTGTGGGTTCGATCCCAGGGGATTTCACATACCCAAGTATAAATGTATAGGTTACTGCAATGTAAGTCGCTTTGGGTAAAAACGTCTGCCAAATGCATAAATGTAAATTATTGCTAGTTGTTTAGTTAATTTAAATTGCCCAAATACATTATTGTAGGTGTTTTTATCACAACGTAGTGAAGAGCATATGACAATGTGCTGAATCTAGTACATGATATTGCTCTGAGGCCTGGTAACTGATAGTGTCTGCACTTTTGTGTGCATGTGATTTTCCGTCCAGTAATGGATGCGAGACTCCGTTTCCTTATGGTCCAGCTTTAGTTGACATTTCAGCCCTGAGCTTCATCATAACCAGTAACACAGAGAGAGCAGCACAGATCAGACGCACACACATACCTGTACATTTTACCGCACCATATTCTCTTACTCTCCTTTTATGCCTCGACCTGTCCTTCCCTTATAAAATGACCTGCCGGCTAAAATGTCCACTAAAATACTGTAGTTACAGCAGTTATAGTTGCGGTTATTGAATGTGGGATGTTCTGTAGACAGCGTACCCTCTCTTATCGTCACTAGTCACCGTGTTTGTCAAGGTAAACATCTCTATTATACGACCGCATTGATCGTACTTCGCATTTTGAGATTGTTTTTAAATCAACAAAGTATCAGCAGTAATGGTGATGTTTATCTTAGCAAACACAACTAATGGCGTAAAGATGGAGAAATGTGCTGATGCTGTCTGGAGGAGGTCCCATATTCGTTCATTTACATCTTACAATAGTATCGGTAACCATGGAACAATGGTTGTTATGACAACAGCACACATTTCAAGAATAACAAGCCGCATGATTTTAGACATAACTGACTTTTTTTTTGCTTTGACCATTACGTCCACTAAGAAAACGGCTGCATAGCAACACCCTGGCAACCACCCAAGCATCACTTGTGTTTGTAAATTTGACTTTTTTTGATGACGGTGTGTGCGGTATACTTGGTACTGATCCCCACGTCTCTCTTTCTTTCTGTCCTTTCTTTCCGCCTGCCAGTGTCTGTTATGGATCAAGGTCAAAACTACAACAGAGGTGATTCGCTGTCTCTCTCTCTCTCTCTCTCTCTCTCTCTCTCTCACTGTCACACTCTCGTACTCTTGCTTTGTTCAGCTAAATCTCCCAGAGTTCCCGACCTCCTCCCTCTACACCCTTTGTTTCCAGTCTATTTCTTCTTCCCTTCCGTATTGCTGACAAACCGAGCTCTTGCATTCTGGGAAGTTTCACATCATCCAGCCGAGAGAGACGCTCTTTGTCTGCACACACACACGCATATCAGAGTACCTGCAGTCGCGTGTGTCACGTCTTTCCTCTCGTCCTCGTCTCTCTTCCCCCCGCAGCACTTCCATTGCTGACTGTGTGCTTTTCTTTCGTTTGATATTGATGTTTTGTGATATTCAGGATTAGCTTTGTACAGTGGTGCGTGTTTGTGTGTGCGTCCCTGCGCTTCTGTGTTTCACGCATTACTGCATGCCGGCCTCACGCTCATTTATTTTCCTGTGTGCGTTTTGGATTAATGTGTTTTGCTTGCGTGTTTCACCCTGCAGGCATGTTCACTCACTCCCTCAAGACCCGCATGTGAAGTTGTGGAATGCAATGGTCCCATGTCTAACCTGTTTAACTCCCCTCAGAATGCCAGCGCATGCCGAATAAACTCACTGTGGATCGCGAACTGACCCGGCGTGGTAGTCATGTGACAGTTAGCTCACTTTGTTTTTTTGGTTTTTTTACAGCGTACCACTGGGACAACTCCGATTGGCTGCCGAGCACAAGGCTACCCGACATCGATGAAGTGCCCACCTACGAGACAGGTGAAGTGGGCGTGGCCTTAGAAACCGATTATTACCTCGGTGGATTTGACGTCGACAGCGACTACCCGCCTCCCCACGAGGAGGAGTTCATGTCACGGGACCAGTTGCCCCCGCCTCTTCCCACTGAGGAATTCGATACATCGCCCGCCAATCAACCCGCCTCCAGGGACAGCACGCTTAGTGGGGACCGTAAGCCCCGCCCACACTTTCACCCCAGCCAATACCTGCCCCCGCATCAGCTGCCGCTCGGCACCGCAGGGGAGGAGTTCAGCACTTTTGCCGGTAGGGCGGAGCGCCTATCCGTCAACGTCTCCTCCGTATCCGACGTTTCCTCAACCCCCTGCGGGTTCGAAGGCTCTGAAACGGGTGGAAGTTTGGATAGTCTGGAGGATGCTCACTTGCATACGCAGCAGACTGAGGTGTGATGCATACTAGGTACGCTCAAACGTCAGGAAGTAAGGACGCAGTTATCTGCGCTTGCAAACTAAAAAAAGATTCAAAACTGTGAGGGGGACAGTTGCAGAAAGACCGTCTGAAGACAGACAGACTCTCAGCTACGAGCAGAGCTGCCCACATTTAAAAGCACAGGAAGTGATGTCATGGGTGGGGACCATGTGATCAAAGCAACAAGATGCGTTACGGCGTAAGGAGACCAATGATCTGTAGACATGTTTCCAGAAATGTCATCCTATTCTTTTCACCTTTATTGTGGCCCTACATGTGTCTGAAAGACGAGACGGTTTCATAACCTGGTGAACTGCTTCCTTAGCATTTTTAGTCAACATTGAATCTGGGGTGAAGACCGATCCAAAAAGTACTTGGCAATATTATTTGATTCATCATTGAAGTGTCAATCAAAAATAGTGTGGGGGGAAATGAGTGCTGCACGTTATTGAAGAGAAAAAAAGTTTCATTTTAAAGTTCGTGATTTTATTTGGAACTATATTAAAATATGTTTGAAAACTCAAAATTAGTTGATCAATGTACATGTTTTATATTCTTTCTGGGAATAGAAGGCAGACTCTTTCCAGTCTTGCGTTATGCACATCTTTTGATCATTTCAAATAATATTGCAGGCCTTTTAAAATATTTTTGCCCATTATTTGTGTGCACTATGTATTTTTAAGCATATTATTGTATCCCTTTGAATTATGACACATCTCGGTTCTGAAAAAATCATCTTAAACCGGTTTAAATTGATTTTCTGGTTCATTCTAGTCTTACGTCCTACTGGGCTGATCCTCAGCTGGTTTGAGTAAGCTAAAGTGATTTAGACAGCCTAAGGCTGTGTTCACATTTAACTGCTTGATAAGGTTGACAATGGCACTTTTTTAGGGAAAAAAGTTGTTTTTGTTACAAATAGCAGCTGGCGATGACTTCGGAGGCAGCGTTTGTGCACGACGGCAGCTCAGCTTCATAGGCAGCGTATCGGAAGTCTATTTGAATTATTAACAGAGAGCGTCTTTGCAATAACCAATCACGTATTTAAACCTACAATACTTTTTTCTTGCTAGAAATGGAATCAAAAGTTATAGCAGGGGAAAATTAAATGTACATTTATACGAAACTATGCTTCAAACGGCGTTTCGGACGACATTTTATTTTTTCGAGCTAAATCCGCTTGACCTATCACCTTCTTGCATGTTGTCATGGAAACAACAGGGAATCGCTACTCCTTTGTCATTGGTTAGCCATGAAAAAGGTGCTTGATGTTGGGCATTTTATTCATAAAAGTTTTTTCAACTTCAAAAGACACTGAGCTGCATAAAAAGACGCGGGTGCTGGCGTTTAAAAAAGGACTCAGGACTTTTTTAAAACTTCATTGGATTATAATTTAAAACAGCCGCTAGCAGCTTAAAAAATGAATTCAAGTCTGAACATGGACTAATGCTGTGTTCACACAAAACGCGTTCTTTATTACGTTTGTTTTTTTCGCGTGAGTGAGGCAAAAAACACCACACGACGTGTAGTGACTTCACAGTGCCGACTTGCGCGGAAGACTCAATTGCCGTCCGATTTGCGTTATTCGCGTCGCCCCTCGTGGGGTTGCGTCTGTTTGCGTCTTTGCATTGACTTTGTAATTTACTTTCTAATCGCATAAATCGCATTTGGTGTGAACGCTGCATTAGTAAGCAGCTGCCTATGGAGACAGCAAAACAGTTCACTAGGTTTTGGACGTACATTTTTTTATGTAAACATTAATTTAAAACAGTTTTTATATAAAAGTCAAGAAGCACAGATAGTTTTGCATCTCTCTACGCTGGAATTTCCGTCTCTGTCCAAATCGATTTTTTGTTTGTCTTTATATTTTTTTGCACTAAATTGATGGTCAATATGTCTGAAACGGTTATATCATGTCTATACTTGGAGGTCTGGACCGATCGCTTCTCTTGCATCAGATGCTTGACAGCAGAACCTCAATAGCACTATTTTTCAAACGGATGGTTTAATGTTTTATGTGTGTTTTCTCAAGTGTGTTTTAAAGGAAGATGGGCAAAACTCTTCTGTATGGACACATTTTCCGTCCTGTCATAATGTTATCGTGTCTTATAAAAGCATCATGATTGCATATCAGAAATTCATGAGCAGAACGTCATCAGTCTTTGATCAGAGAGATGTTTGTGTGGCACATGGAATGCAAGAATGACACATGCCTGTAGCGCACAGTCCAACCTTCACGGATTCTATATCAATTCTTAAGAAAGAAACAAGAGAGAGAGATAGAGAGGGAGATAGAGAGAATGCAATAACTGTAAGTGAGAGAGAAGAAGAGAGACATGGATGCAACTTAATATTGAATAAAAGAAAATGTAGTGAAATCTATAAAAAAATACTCAAAATATGTTTGAGAGAAGGAGAGGGATTGAAAACTGTGGACCAATTTTGGATTGGAAAGCCAAATTTTCGGAAGGGAACATTTTGACGCAATTGGTTTGAAGTTTGCCGTGAGGGTGCAATGTAACTGACTATTTTTTGTAAAAGCTGTAATTTTGAAGTCATTTGTTGTACATATACAGTGTATATAAAGTTATTCAAATGCAGATTTTGTAGATATTGAACTGCAATCATGGCAGGGTTTCTGAATCCTGCGAACGTGAAAAGGACAGACAAAATATGACAAATATGATTTTTCATCGTTTTAACATTTTTAACAGCAGAACACACACACGTGGTTTTGGCTTGTGTGCTTCCTTTATGTTTCAGTTTTCGTCTCTGTACAGTACTGCTTTTTATTTTCAAAATATCAACATTTCAGTCCATCTTCAAAAAGTGTATTTTTATTTCTGCTTTACATTGTTTATATTAATGGGAATTGCTCTGCTCTGTTTTATTTTCGCTCCGGTTGTCGTTTGTTCGTTTAATTTCGTTCGCTTTAATTTCACCTCTGAAATTGTTCTGTTGACTGTGTAAAACAGTATTAAAAATGCCTGTTTTAAGTGTAAAATGTCTTTTTTTCACCCCTTGGTTTTTATTTTTTTCAACCAATGATAAAAGGATGAGTATTGTTGAAACCGTTTTGAAGTTCATTGTCTTCCGTAAGGCAAATTTGTTTACATATTTAATTTCATATGCAAGTTTCCCAGTTTAGTTTACTAAACCTCAACCATGAAACCATTGAAAAATACAGTCGTTTAGATTTACAGTCGTATTTGATTACATTTATATTAATCTGAAAGGCTTTGCATTTCTCAATACAATTCTGTTTAGGGCTGTTCCATGATTAATAGCATCCTATATAGTATATGTCTGTGCACTCTGCATATTAATTTTGTTTTTATAACAGAATATATACATACATGTGTGTGCATATATATATATATTTATATATATATACATATATACATTATATTTTTTCATAACATGGAAATATTATAAAAATGTTTATATAGAAATTATGTATAAATCTAAATATTTACATACAAATATTTCCTAAATATATATCCAAAGTAGATATGCACAATGTATAGACATAATATTGTGTAAACACAAACTTTTATTCTGAATGCGATTAATTGCCCTATACAAACAACAATATGGCACGAATATGACTTTGGTGTATTATAAGTTGCCCATGCATGTATAAGACACGTACAATTGCAAAAATTTAAGTATCTGAACAAAAGATCTATTTTATCTAAAAGCATATGCTCACCGAGACCTGCCTGAAACGCCTTGTGTAACCACACCCACACAAATCTACGTCATTTCGTGGTATGATTTGACCGCCCAAATGTATACGCAAGTAAGGTGGATGTACCTGTCAGTACAATTGCTTTGGAACCTGATGTTCCAAATATGGTAAGAGGCGTTACATTTCCGTCACACGCTTGCAGTATTTGGCCAATCACTACGCACTGGCTAACTGGCCAATCACAGCACACCACGCTTTGTGATTAAGGAGGCGGGGCAAAGAGGAGATACAAACATGCACGGTATGTGGATAATACAGCGTTTTTGAACCTTAAATCGTGTATACACATTGCATTGTATCTAAAACAATCGATAATATTCGTTTTAGCCGTGTCATATGAGCCCTTAAATTCTATTCTGTCCTTTTAAAAACAATTCCTTTATATCTGTTAATAAAACTGTCACACAATCAGGTCGTAAAAATATTACCAATACATTCTGTCAACATTTCTGCTGTTTGGTTATTAAAGTACCTTAGTTTTTCACCATCAGTGTATTAATGGTCACTTGATGCTTCACAATGAGTCAATGAGGATATTTCTGATACAGCCGATTGTTGAAAAAGTTTGGCTTAAAGTTTGTTCACTAATCAAAAAAGCACTGTCATCATGAATACAGCTTTTACAACACACTACTTCAGATGTTTACATATAGTGTGTGTTGTGTAACAGGAGTTTGGGATCAATAGGAACTCATCAGACTTTAGTAGTCTTTCCAATCTGAGAAAGAACAGAGATTTGCTATTTAATTGTGTGTGTGTGTAGTGTCAGACGTTCTCTTTTTGAAAGCTTCTGAGACTCATTATCTTCCCACTGTGGCTTTCAAGTGCATAAGGTGCTTCGATTTCTTTCTCTTCATTCACTTTTTTGCCTTTAACTTTAAGAGCCTATTCAGTTGAGCTGATGTACATCACTAAAGGGATTGGTGACATTTTAAACGCTGACACTCACTTTCTGATGAGCTTTTTAATGGAAAATTACCCAATTTAACCTAGTAAACTGTGTTTTTAATACAATCATTTTCTGTATGATAGCATTGAAAAAGCCCACAGAAAGAAACAGTGTAGCAATGCAACAGATATAATAAAAGGACAAAAATGACCTGGATTTCCACTTCAATTATTTATTCTCACTGGAGTGTATTTAAAAATGCAAAAAACGTACTTGTTGGAACACTAACCTACACTACTGTCCATATTTTGCTGAGATATTCATGAAGTAGATAGAGACATAATTTAACCCTGACACACTAATCTGTTGTGAAATGAGTCTAAATGTTAGACTGTGTCAAAGTTCTTTGTGTGCAGGTTTTATCCTCATTCGCTTCCACAATAATTCAATTTGTGTCAAACTGCAATTGTGCTTCGTCGGGAAATTCACAGTTTGATTGGAGGGATTTCTGAAGCTTTTCAAGTGTCCAGTTGCTACAAAACTATTGAAGGTACAATTCCATCAAAAATTGTAATCTTTGTTTTCTTCAACGTTGTTTCTAACCTGTCGTCGCTGTCCTTACAAAACCTCAGGAAATGCAAAAAACACTTTACAAATGATTAAATACTGTGTAATTAAAGCTCACAAGCATTTTTTGACACGTTGTATTGGTTAGATACTTGCAGAACACTGTGACAAACATGAAGCGTGACTAATAATGATTTATGATAAAAATCATGAAATATGGCGATACAAGGTTTCAGAAAGACGGGGCAGAGATATTTTCCTTTTCCATGCAACATCACAACAATAACTTTGTTGAATATAATATTGTTTATTAGTACTTCACAAAACTAAATGCACCTTTTTTAACATCAGGTGGGACAACTAACCGTTTGACATTGAACCAGTTTGTATTGTAGCTTCTTTATAGTTTTTTCTATTAAGTTTCAATGTTGAAAAACTGCATTAAAAATTATGTTGTTTCATTTCAAAATGACAAAAACAAACAATGGTATTCCTTTTTACTTTTCATATGGGCCACTTTTTAAAGATGGCGGACATGTCATGTCCCATAATTCACTGGAGGAAAAAGCAACCAATGAATGTTAGCACATGCATTGATTTGCCCATGTAAACACACATTCACACTAGTGATGTCAGTAGAAATTTTGATGAAAATGCTGCTAAATGTAATTCGGTCACAGTTAAATGAAGAGAGAATGTGCATATGTGTTTTCAAATGTGTGAAGGTAAGCATGGTTCTATTTGACTTTGTCCCTGTTTGTCTCCTTATCTTTTACATTTTGTCTGCAAGATGTATCTGTACCTCATCTCTGTCTCTTTCTCCTCTCGTCTTCTTCTTTGTGAGGTCTTTCAGCTTTATTGCGGTTGGCAGAAGGACTGGCAGCGAAATCGAACGAAAAGATCAAAAGACTCCTGAAGACGCAAGAAATCAAGTGGAAGAGCAAAGAATAGACGCCCAGACAAGAAAGTGTGTTTTATTAATAAGATAATTCCGGCCTTTCACAGTGAAACAAGTAAATGTCTGCATTCCTTGGGCGTTGTGGTGTCCCGAGGCATCCTAATGCCTCCACCAGGTCTTTCTCAAGTAGGTGACGAGCCGGTTTACTGCACACACATTTGGTCTTTGTCTAAAGCCAGATTTTTTTACCCTGTATACTGTCAGAGAACGCAGAAGTCTGTTTATATGTTTGCGCTGGATCAGTGGATCTCAACTGATTTAACAATGGACTCCATCTGGAGATGGATTGAGCTTGCACCCGGACAGTTCTTTGGTTTAGGTGTGTGTACGTGCTTGAGCTTTTCCTTTAATTCCTTCTCTTCCTCTTTAATTCTCTCGTTCATTATATTCTCTCTTTTCTCCATCGATCTCATTCACTGTATTCTGTGATTGATAAGCGGAACTCAACCAGAGTACTGAAGCATGAATTGACTTCAGATCAGCTCTTGAAAAATCTATGTACAAGATATGGAATGCCACATGTCCGGGTTATTTGACGTGTCATTAAACATCAGTAATCTGTCTTGAAAAAGGTTGTTTTTGATTCATTCAAATATTCTTCTTTACTGGATTCGTCTCGGGATAGATTACGTCGCACCCATGTGATAGTGAGTGTACATGACTTCAGAGCGGTTTAACATCAGAGAATCACTGGAGCATCAATGAAAGATTAATGTGACATGAAAGATTGAGGATGTAGGATGTTTAAAGCCGATAATGAAGCCGGCTTGTGACAGCGTGGAGCAGAGCAGACGGTTTACATGTCAGTATGACAAGGATCAGGGTAAAGGTTTTCTGAGGTGCAGCGGCCCCAACATGGGGTATTTGCATAATTCAAATTTGAATATCATCGCATAGGATACGAAATGTTCAAGCTTGTGCACCTGCCCACCAATGATGCTTTCAAGAGCTTTTATATATTTGAACAAACGTTTGATGTTGGACGTTGTTTTTATCACACACTCAAGTGTCCCAGTAAACACAAAATTAATTTATCATAACTATTTACCAATATTCAACCCTTCTGTTATGTGCAAATTTTAGTAATTTTAAAATATATACGTTTTTGCATATATTTACATATGATTGCTGAGCTCTCGAAGCACAAGCTGTTTTGTTCTTATTGATGTTTTTATCTACTTCAATTTGACCCCAAACATAAGAGGAGGGTTAAAAGTATAGTTTTGGATCTCTCGTATCAGCGAACAAAAGTATCTAATTTCATTGTAACATTATTTTGGACATGTGTTTTATCATTTATATATATATATATATGTATATATATCATATATTTTTCAGAGGTCGGGGGACATCTGAAAATGTAATTCATTAAAGTGGGTTCATTCATGTTTTGTGAAATGTTCCACCAAGAAAAATGTGTGAACCTAATTCCCTTTCGATGACATTCAATCAAATTTAGTTGTGATGTACGAACATTTTGGGGGGTAGAATGATGAACATCTTTCCTCACTTTTATTGAAGATTTTCCTACAAAACTGTGCCACATATTTAGTGTGTAACGCGTATACACATACGCATCCGCACAAACACGTGAGTTCTTCCACATTAACACAAATTAAACTCAAACGCATACAGACAGTGGCAGGCACCGCCGGTCTCAGGAGGGTTTCCTAATGTGTGACATCAAAGGCAGTCCCCCCTCTCTCTCTCTCTCTCTCTCTCTCTCTCTCTGCAGGAGAAACCAGACGCCCGCTTACATAACCCGATCCCCTAAAGAGCGCGCGCTCAAACAATCAGCCCCCGTACCCTCGCGCGCACCCGACCAACAAGTTGCAGTTTGGTTTCCGTGCGGTAATCGCTCCCTTATTCCAAGTGGGTGTAAAAAAACAACAACTATACATTCAAACACATTGAGTTGAACTGATTGAAGCAGACAGGGTGTTATCTGTTGTTGTCGAACCGGATGGATGTGTTGGATCCCAAAAAAAACTGAGGCTGATTTACGTGGTGCATGCCGCTGCTGGCTTGCAGAGATAAAGCCTCGCTCGCTCCAGCGAACATCACTACAGCTCTCTTCTATATCCGTAAATGAATAAAGATATGAAACGTGCCCTCGGTTTTAAATACAGTTCGGGTGTTATTGCGGTTCTCGCTGTGACATCCGTAAAAAGATTGGGAATGTTTATGCGTGTCACTTTGGATACATTTCACGTTATGCACATTCTCATTTTTCACCCGTTAGTGTACAACTCAAAGCATTAAATAAACAAAAACATTTCTTGAAATCCTCAAGACACGTTCGCATTTAGCAGTCAATATGCATTGCACAAGAACTTGCGCCGGTTATTTATCTTTTATCGCGAGCGCAACGATTTGATTTAACCACGCCGAGGGAACATCTGCGCGAGTCTGTGATGTGGCTAAGCAACAGGTAATGATATTCTGGAACCTCTTTCCAAGCTGAGAGGAAATTCACAAGGTTGTGTTAAGCTCGGATAAGCTCTCTGCATGTGCATGTCTCGGGGAGAAGGGAAGCAGACAGTCGAGCAGACCAGCGGAGTTCTCTGGGGTGGAAAGGCCATAGCTTTGCGAAAGGATGTAAACCCTCGGTCTCTTAAATGAATAATGCCACACTTCTTCATCCTCTCTCATATTGACTTCCATATGTTTGCATGACGGAAGTAAGATAAGTGGTCTGCCTTTATAGGCTAGAGACTTGGAAGTTCAAGTTAGAGGTTAGGCGTTTTATTTACTGTTTGGCACTGAATGAATAAATCTGTTGGACATGTTTGGCTGTGCTGCCAAAAGCAATGTTTTAACTGTGCTCACGGACGCTATGCTTGCAGTTTAGGAGAAATCAGCATATGAAGAGTTTGGTTCCTAAAAGGAGATCCACGTTTAATTATTTCTTCAAAAAACACGTTTTTTATTATGTTAGTAGCTGTTTTTATTTATAATGGCTTAAATCAAAACAAACCAACTGCAGTGTACAATAAAAAACATGATTTGAAAAATGCCAAAAGTTATCTCATTTTGGAGCCAAACTCTTCATATACAAATGTTTATAGGCTCCGGTTAATTGCGCTTTTCTATTAGGTTGGGGCAAAAAAGAACGTTTTTTTAATTACAGAATAATTATAATTATGAATAACCACATTTGACACACTACGTCTAGTCGGATAAGGCAAATTATTTATATAATATTCATCCCGTAATATATAATGGTGACCATTTGGTCAATTTGTCTCCAGACCTTTAATACTCATGGCACACACAGTGGTTCTTTATTTATTTTTAAAGTTCTACCTTTCTAAATTTCTCGATAATAATTATTTAGTCTATAGTCAATTTGTGTTTTATTTTATAAATATTATATTTTCTAGCCAGCAGACCCCCAAGACCAAATAAAAACTGCGAGATGTTTTAAATAACACCATGTGATTTGTAGCAGGACGCCCTCACGTGCACTGGCGCACTCTCTCAGAGCACTTCATACACATGAGGGGGTCTCCAGCGCGCGAGTGTCGGGTTCTCGCGTGCACACAGATTTCGGGATCGGTGAGGATACCGAGGGTGCAGAGCGAGTGTTGGACGACGTTTAATTTGAGGTGTCCGACAATTGGACCGGAAACTGTGCCCACGCGCGCCAGGAGGGAAGCGCTCCCCTTCAATCGCGAGAAGAGTCACTTAGGCAATCGCTTTGAGGCGGGAAAAACTGAATTTCTGCTATTTAAATCTTCATCTAAGTTGGATTTTAACGTCAACTCTTATGGGGAAACGTAAAGACTCTAATATAAACTTAAACCTATGATATAGGCTATACCATTTATTAAAATTTTACGCTCTCTTTGCATCTGGGTGAAAGGGGAGACCATTATTCGATCTCAAACATCGGATTTCGTTCCCACCGACACCGCTAAATGAATAAATAATATAGGTCTGACTGACTGGACATATATTTTAGGGGGTGTTTCGGATTACCCTGTAACCTCCGGGGCGTCAACGCAAAAGAAGAGGAAGAATTTGAGGAGGGGGAGGAGGGAACCCACGCCCGCGCGTTTTTCCCGTTTATATCGATCAATGGGAAATACCGGAGCGCATGCCAGTGGCGCGCGTCGCTCAGAGGAGCTCGAAACCTGCTCGCGCTGTCACCCAGAGTGACTTGTAAATGAGCGCGCGTCGTGAAGAAAATCTAGGGGACATTCATGACAAAGTTTAGCATATCATTCATCAGCCAGGAGTAGAAGCAGGTGTGTTTTACGCGGCACATTTATGGGGAAACAAAACCGGCTACCGAGATTCCAAAAGCTGATTGAGAATATAGACATGCAGGCTCGTGCGTGAGGACGACGACGACGATGGAAAAAGCCCCGTGAGAGAGATACCGAGCGTTTTGGTGCTGGAGGGTGAAGTTTATTCGACATGCCCGAGAATGCCTCCCTCATCAGGAACCGGACGGATATCGGGCAGGGTCGCGCGTGGGGTATCGGGGAGGGCGCGCGGCCAACATGGGTTGTTACGGTGCTGGCCAGCGTGCTGATCTTCACGAGTGTGGTGGATGTGCTCGGGAACGTGCTGGTCATCATCTCGGTGCTCAGAAACAGGAAACTGAGAAACGCCGGTGAGTGCGCGCGCGCTTGTTCGTTCATAATATTGCGAACTGAAAACAAGTGATGCATGTGCATGCATACACCTCTGGGTGTATGTGTACTGGAGTGTTTGTTCCCACAGGGAGGGTTCTTGCGCTCAAACAGCTGGACGAAACGCTCCGCAATGGAGCAAAACGCATGGAAAGTACTTTGAACTTGCTTCACCGTCTTGAAAACGCGTCGCTTTTGCTCGAGATAATAAAAACGAACGAAGACCATCGTCTGACGCGCGCGTCTAGATACAGGGAGTCTTTATGAGGATTAAGATCAAGCGAATCATGTTTCATTAATACTGTTAAGAGCACCCCGTGCCAGACTGAGAAATTTAAGAGAAAGTAGTGCTTCATTCACATCGATGGAGACTAGATCATTCACGTGTAGTTTCGCTTGTGCATAAATGACTGTCTTCTACAGAAAAAAAAGATCGCTTAAGGATTTACATTTTTTTCCAGATGACAAAAGGATATTTGAACAATAAACTGTATTTAATACCTAATGAATCTATTTAACATAATTTCTAACAGCTTCTTAAAATCGCTGAACACTTCATCTTTATTCGCTTAATCTTTCTTTTATTTTTTTCGAGCATGAGTAACGGTTTCACTGATGTGTCTTTCTATATAGAGTTCAAGAAAGCACATTCATTTATAAAAAACAGCTGAGCATTCAAAGCTAGACCTGAGATAACATGTTTAGAAGACACAAGATGGTTTGACGTTACGTAACACTCACAGATATCGAAGACAGTCAGAGAGCCTCAAAGCCTGAGAATAATAACAGGGCACTCATGGCCAACTGAGAGTGCTTTATTACAGACCTTTGACAAGAGAGAATCTGAGCTCGTGAGAGCTGTCTGCTCCAGAAGGTGATGCTCAATTCTATCACTTAAGGTGAAACCTTAAACATTTCTTGTGAAAACAACGCATTTGAGTGAGTGAAAGTGTTTCAACTGCAATGAACAATTCAGTTTTTCTTTCAGTCATGTGCGCTTGCTTGCATGATAAAGTGAAAAATCAAAGCAAGTCAAGCTAATTCTGTTTAAGTCATCTTACTGGATCTCCTCATTCAATAATATAAAGCACCATATGGTTCTAATTTATGACTTTTCATTTGCATTTTTTCATTGTTATGCTCAGGCAACATTTCCCTGTTCAGTATTGGCTGTGCTGTTGTGATGTCTTTATATTGTGATTTATTTTAGACAATTGAAGAATAAAAAAGCGAATGAAGAAACAAAACAGAGAAGAGAAAAGAAAGAAAAGAATTGAAATAATAAAAACAAAAGTACAATGAGAAAAAGACAGAAAGAGAGATAGAGGAGGGGATATTATGAGCGGTGCTTTAAAATATAGATCGTTCCCCAGCATATAATTTGTGTCCAAAATGCAGAAATGGGCTGAAAGAAAGTCCATATAATGTGACTGAGTCTTTTGTGATTTCACAGATCGATGGGGCTAAAAAAGTATATGGGTTGATGACAGAAATAGTGTGACTAGATTTAATCTTATGGCTGCTCAGTTGAGCACAGGAAAAGCTGCCGATGGGAATAAGACAGGAAAACGACAGAGTGGGTAAACAGAGCTCAACTGCAATATCTCCAAACAGACAGGACGTCAAATGATTCACAGCGCTGTGTTTTTAGGTCAGAGATTGATATGTTGGATCTATTCTGTAAGGGTCGTCGAATTTGGCGGAGAATGTGTGCAAGAGAGAGAGCAGAGGGAGGGTCTCGTCAATGATTTTTGACATCTCGAAATGTGCAGGTGGCATCATCGCAGAACTGTTTTAACTGAGCCATGTTAACCACACCAATGTGCCGTTTGCCATCAGAACCCAGCTTTCATTCATCAACAAAGATGCAGAAAGAAACGCTGATAGAAACATGATGTAAACGTTTGGATTTGATCTGTGACCTCTTGTTGTGTGCTTTCACTCGAGTGTGTGTGTACAACAAGGTGACATTCAGCATCTTATTAAACAGATTGATGAGCTTGCTTGTGTTCTGTAAACACGCTTAGATGCTCAAAGGGCATGTGAGAAGCGTCGTGTGTACGCGTCTGTCACACCTGTCTGCACCTTCGCTTGACTGGCGGTGATTAATTTTCATTAAGGAAACACACTTGTATTGGAGTGTACCGATGTGATGACATTTTGGGTCTTTTGGATGCTTGGCTTGAGCTGTGACTAGATTAACCAAGGGAGCAAACAGCAGGGTCTGAAATCTGTGAGGGAGTGCATGTTAGGGCGTGGGGCACAATGAATCATTCTCGCAGCGCTCATAATGCAAAAATTCTTGCAAACATTTATATACATTTTACACTGCAACTTTAATAGCTAATGTCTGTAATTAATGGACACCTAAGTCACTTGCACTATTGTATAGTCTAAATTGTTATCTGTTCATAACCACCTGTACATTAATGTTCACCGTAAATAGACTTCTGTATATATTGTTCATAATACATACCGACTGTCATATTTTCATAGTACATGCCCATTGTTAAGTATTTTCCTAATATTGTATTCTGTATTTATTCACACTGTATATCTGCACTTGCTAATTGCACTTCTGGTTAGAGCTAAACTACATTTCGTTACACTGTACTTGTATATGTGTAATGACAATAAAGTTGAATCTAATCTACAAAAAAACAAATGCGGCACTTTAACAAATCAAAATATATATTTAGTCTAACTTACAGATACGGTAAATGTGAGTGAATTGATGGATAGAATTTGGAGAGAGTGAATGTAAACGACATCAAACGTGTTGTCTTAAAGGTTTTATATGTTGTGCTGGTCTTGTTTCTGAATGGAATTTAATCCTATTGGCTCTCGGTGAGGTGAATGCAAATGAGATGACAGGACTACTCCAATTCTCCATCACAAGTTTGCAGCTGTAATATCTCATAAATGTTTTTTAAAGGCCTTCTCACATTATTTGTGTCACAATTCCCCAGTGCATTGCAAAGCTACAGCGTTACCACATTGCGTGCAACTTCAAAAAAATCATCTTTGATCTCATTCCCATGGATCCCAATTATGACGTTCATAGAAAATTATGCATTTTAATTCTTCATGCACTGTATCACGCAAACTCCAGTACTTTTGTCTGTTTTAAATGGACAGTTCACCCAAAAATAAATATTCTGTCATAATTTACTCACCCTCAAGTTGTTCCAAACCTTTAAACATTTCTTTGTTCAGATGAACACAAAGGAAGATATTTTGAAGAATTTCAGTAACCAAACAGATCTTATCCTCCAGTTTCTGCCATAGTAAAGAAAATAAATACCATGGGAGTCAATGGTGGCCAAGTTCTGTTTGGTAACTGACATTCTTACAAATATCTTCCTTTGTGTTCATCAGAACAAAGAAATACATACAGGTTTGAAATAATCTGAGGGTGAGTAAATGATGACAGAATTTACATTTTTTTGGGTGAACTGTCCCTTTAATCTCACATGCAGCCTGACACAACTGACACAACTCATGTGCAATTTCAGTTTTCAGGCTTAAAATTGTTCTCTGGATTTCTACTCCATTACACGGCATCAAATGGAGAGGTCAGAGTCCAGGAGTTATCAAAGTCACGGGTGGGTTCAAAAACCACATGAGTCAGAGTGGTAAAGGTCATTCCAATCTGGCATTGGTGTCAACGAAGCCCGGCCACGTCAGCTACGCACACTGTAATGCGACCCATAGCTGACAGAGATAAAATATGCGCTTTCTGCATGTGTGTGTGACTGTGTGTGAGCGTCTAATGCAAGCCTCGAGTAATTATCCCACAAAGCTGATTCTTTATACACACATCCACTTTCACACACACTTACATTTCCTCAGATACAGGGTTATTGGTGCCAAGTGAGATGGCAAGTCTCAGGGGATTTTCATCTGCTGAGCGACTACAACACAGGCCACTTTAGACTGACGTTCATTTATTTTAAACACACACTGTAGTACTAGCTAGCGCTAGAGCACTATACCCAAGGGTGCTTATACCAAAGGAGTGATTGAGTTAGTGAAGACCTTGTTAGTCTTGGGTCATTAGAGATTTAATTAGCGCTCATGTGGACTAAGCACAAGCGTTCCTCGCTTTCTTTAATGAGTGGTGTGTGTGTGTGTGTGTGTAGCCTTTTTCTTTTTATGCTATTGTTAATTAAAGGCGTGTATGTGTAAGAGAGTTTCATAACTCAGGAGATTTGGGACTATGACATGCTTCCTTTATATTATTTATATTGTACAAATAAAAAAACTAGAAGTCTTAAATCCTTAAATTAAATCCTGTCAAATAATCCAGAAAAAATAAATACTGGGATTTTGTACCCTTTTTAAATTGGCAGTTATGTCTCAGTTAAGAGACATTTCTGTAGGAGAAATGAAAATGCATACAAATTGTAGCACAATAGTTTATGGGACGGTTTCCCGGAGGGGTTAAGCCGAGTCACAAACTTTTGAAAAATCGTACAATTACATGTATGCATTTGGCAGATGCTTTTATCCAAAGCGACATTGCATTATCCTATACATTTGTTTCTAAGTATGTGCAATCCCCTGGGTTCGAACCCACGACCTTGGCATTGTTAATGCCTTGCTTTTACCACTGAGCTGAAAGCTCACAACTTAAATGGATCTCAAATCCGGTCTTAGGACGTAGCACTGGAACATTTTTAGTAAAAGCACAAAGAATTGTATTGGTCAAAATACTCAATTTTCCTTTATGCCAAAACACATTTGGATATCAAGTAAAGGATCATGTTCCGTGATGATATTTTGTAAATTTCATACCATAAAAATATAAAAACGTTATTTTTGTGACTGGTTGGCCTGCTACAGCGCTCCTGAATAACAACTTCAAAGGCAATTTTCTCAATATTTCAATAATTTGACTCCTGAAGAAATCTCCGATATTGTCCTATTCTAAAAACTCATACATTATTAGAAAGCTCAACTATTCCCCTTTCAGATGATGTAAAAAAATCAATTTTGAAAAATTGACCCATAACACCGGCTGTGTTGTCCAGCGTCCAGGGATGTGTAGAAATAAATGTGGATGTAGTGATAAGCCCATATATTGTACAGAACAATCAAGAGTCACACTGTAAAAAACAACTTCAAAACATCATTTAAACAGCTTTTTTAGAATTTAAGGTAAATCAAATTAGATTTATGAGTCGATTCAACTTGAATTAAGGCAGCTGACAATTTTTTTCACAGTGCAGTTATTTGACTCTGAGTGTCATTTCATGTTTTCACCCATTGTGTCCAAAATGAACAATGGAAACATTCATAAGATCTTATTTGTCATTTGTTTTGTCTAGAGAGCACTGTTACCAAGCTGATTATTCCGATTGATATCTGCCAATTCTGAAGATTAAATACATATTTCCAAACTTTCTGAATGTTATGAATTCCTATGATGAAACTGGTGATATTACAATAACATAACAATTTCTACATATAGAGCACAAATTCAGTGCATTTTCTTGTCCTCCTTTGATTGACAGGACACATCAGCCCTGATCATTGTGTGGTTTTAAACTATCGGCCAATGGTGTGAATAATACCTTGGGACCGATAACGATTATTGGTGCATCTCTAGTTTTGTCTATAGGTGAAAATGTCAAATCTATGATTTCCCATACGAGAAGTGATATGCAATAGTCTAAAAAAACAAAACGAAATGCTAAACTGAAAATCAATGTATATGTGTGTGCAGTGTTTCACAAACTCATCTGTTTGTCAAACTACATGTTATTGCAAATGTCAAAGCCTGGAATCCTGCAGGAAGCGTCTGTATACCTGGCACAATCTCTTGAATCCTCATCCCTCACATCAGCATGTGCCAGTGATGAGGACTAATGAGCACAAGTGTGTGTGTGTGTGTTTCTCTACTGAAGCTGATTTTTATTTGTTTCTTTGCTTGTGTCATCTCTGTTGAACAGTAGCATGCCTCCACCCCCATCGTTTTTTAAACAATAGGAGGAAACACATTTTGCACTCAGTGTGTGATGATTTATACATTGAATAACTGTAATGTGATACAATCTCACGTTTATTTACATGTTGTTGTGACACATAGTGCACATATTTCAGTGAAACATTGCGAACTTTCAATTCCAATCACAAAGTTGCTGTTAAACTGAACTGTGTATGTGTGTTCAGAGATGAATATATTCTGGGCTGGCATCTGATCAATAGAAAGCACCTAATTTCTCTTCTAAAAGGGCATTCGACAATCTAATTAAAACATTTTAAAGCTCAGCTCTGGAGATACTTTTTTCTTTCCTTTTAATCTTCTTACGAGCATAGAGTAAAAAAGTGCAGAGGTGAATTGAGGTGTAAGCGAGAGGAAAAGAAATCTGATACGGCTGGAGATATCGACAGAGCTAGTGAGTGCAGACATTGACCGACCCAGAAGAAAAAGACAAAATGTCAAATACAGTAGGTGGATGAGGTAGGGCCTATTCATCTCAAATGATCAATTCTAAATGTACAAACCTTTTTGACGAGCGTAACACATTAGTCCAAGAAATGTGTGTCTGTGTGCTCACCTTCGGCTAAACTCAGTGGTATACTGTCGGTAAATAGTAATACAACCTGATCTGAAGAGAACACGATCTCACCTTCTAACAAAACAACACATAAACACAAACAGCACCCGACTGGTTCAACTTGCCACAAACAAGCAATCGTATCCGCTTTAGATATGAACTTCAGTGTCAGGTGCAAACATTCAGTCTAATGGATCTGAACTTGTTGTGAACTTCACTACAGTTTTTAACTCCATGTCCTTATACACTCTTACACACTTACAAACACGCAATGTCAACTACAGGTCAGTTCTTTCTTCCTTTATTATTTATCTGCTTTGCGTGACCTAAAAAGGACATTTAAAATCCATTTTAAATGATGATAAACGGCACATGATTCTATATAGAATTCAAACATAAATAGTATTGAGGGTTATAGTACAAAACAAAAATGTTTCATTGTAGCATTATGACGATTTTTCTAAAGATATGAAGATATGAGCTGCTAGGTTTTATTTTGACATTTTGTGCTTTTACTACTTTAGGATGGTCTGTTTTAAGGTTTAGTTTTCTTTGTTCTTGTTTAGGTTTTTTTTTTGAGGACAGACCTGTAACATTTTTATTAACTATGAACAAAAGATATAAGTTTAACTTTATTGTAAATTGATATTCTATAGATAGTTCTGCAAGTTGTAAACATTTACATTTAGTCATTTAGCAGACGCTTTTATCCAAAGCGACTTACAGATGAGGGAAAAAATGGAAGCAATTGGAACAAAATAAGGACAACAAAAATTAAGTGCTATAAAAAACTGGTCTCATAGCCCACCACAGTATACAGAGCTAAGCTTTTTTTGAAAGAGTAGAGAAGAGCGGCAAGATTGGCTTATATTTCCAAAACCCTGCAGCACTCGGACTGGCGAAAGTGCGTATCTCTGCTCAAACCCTGACTTGATGCTAAGCACTTTTCCACATCAAAGTCTGTTTTTATAAATATGTATGTTCCTGTGGATATTTGCTCACGCACACTCCATGGTGAAATCCGCGCGTTGGCCCCTTGTTTAGAATGTCTTGATACTATCACTTCGTGATCACCGCATTTTGCTTGCTTTAAATTTTTTTCAAGCGGATGACATTGGACCTGTCAAAAATTCTGACTTTCAGTTTGTAATTCCAAGGTCAACAAAGTAACGTTCCTACTTCAAATCATGTATCGTGCACATACCAAATCCTTTTTATTTTACTCTCCTGGCACATTGTGTTTGACTTTCTTTCCTCTCTGTGTCCTTCAGGTAACGCCTTCGTAGTGAGCTTGGCTTTCGCCGACCTCCTTGTTGTTTGCTATCCGTACCCTCTGATTCTGCACGCCATGCTGCATGCAGGCTGGTTACCGAATGAGATGGAATGCAAGGTGAGCGGTTTCCTGATGGGTGCGAGCGTCATCGGTTCCATCTTTAACATCACCGCCATCGCCATCAACCGCTACTGCTTCATCTGTCAGACCAACACGTACGAGAGAGTCTACGGACGCGTTGGAACCCTGGCGCTGCTGACGCTGGTGTGGGTCTTCACCGCCCTCGCCATCCTCCCCAACCTGGCGCTGGGCTCATTGACGTATGACCCCCGGGTTTATTCGTGCACGTTTAGTCAGACGACGAGTGCAAGTTACACCATCGCCGTGGTGACCGTGCATTTCCTGCTTCCAATCGGCGTGGTCATCTTCTGCTACCTGAGGATTTGGGTGCTGGTGCTGCGTGTTAGGAGGCGGGTCACCAGCGACACCAGGCCACGCCTGCGTCCCAACGAGCTGCGGCACTTCCTGACAATGTTCGTCGTCTTTGTACTGTTTGCAGTCTGCTGGGCGCCGTTGAATCTGATTGGCCTGGCTGTAGCGGTGGACCCGCCCCGTGTTGCGCCCATGATCCCCGATTGGCTGTTTGTGGTGAGTTATTTCATGGCGTACTTTAACTCCTGCCTGAACGCCGTAGTGTACGGACTGCTCAATCAGAACTTCCGCAGGGAATACCGCAGAATTCTCCTGTCGCTCTGTAAGCCACGCCTCTTCCTGCAGGAGACGTCGAAGGGCGGGACCGAGCGCAGCAACAGACATTCGCCTGGCAACAACAACAATGACCAGCCTAAGGCGAACACAATATAACTCATCCTCGATGCGTTTTATGTTTAAAAACACAGATTTTGAAGCGAGAATGCTGCAAACGTTTTCAAATTTAGTCCACAATGTTTTGAAAATGATTTTTTACTGCTCGCTGTAGATAACACGGAAAGATATCAAAACAAACCCAAACTGTGCAGAACATCAGCGGTGTCGCACTCTCTCATCTACAGCTCAAGGTTGTTTTCTCCAACCATCCATGAATGCTCACCTAACGGATCTCCAGAGAAATCGCAGTTTCACAAGCGCTCACCTACCTGTATAACAACATTAAAGGGGTCATAAGACGTGCATAAAACGAAGAATATCGTTTGTTTTAGATGCAATGCATTGTGTATACACAATTTAAGGTTGAACGCTGTATTTTCCACATAACGTGCATGTTTGTATCTCTTCTTTGCTCCGCCTCTCTGAAACGCACAGATTTTTTACAAAGCTCTTTGAAAAGCGAGGTGTGCTATGATTGGCCAGTTATCCAGTGTGTAGTGATTTGTCGAATACTGCAAGTGTATGACGGAAATGTAACGCCTCTTACCATATTTGGAACATCAGGTTCCAAAGCAATTGTACTGACAGGTACGCCCACCTTACATTTGGGCGGTCTTAGTCAAATCATAACATGAACTGACGTAGATTTGTGGGGGTGTGGTCAGGCAGGTCTGGGCGAGCATTCGCTTTTAGATAGATCTTTTGTTCCAACACTTAAATTTGCGCTCTTTTAAGTGTCTAATACATGCATGAGCAACTTATAACACACCAAAGACATAGAAAAACACTGATTCTTGCCATATGACCCCTTTAAAAAAACGTTTGTGAGCGTTCAGCACCATAAATTCACACTGTCCCATTGCTCCAATATCTTTAACTCTTTTTGCAATGTAAGGACACTAGAGACTCCCCTTGTGCTATGCAACCGATTCATTATAAACTATTAAACTAGGGCTCCCTTAGGTTTGCAGCAAAGGTTATCCAGACGTTCCCCCTAAAACACTGCAACAATGTTCCTGTGAAACCCGCCTATTGCTATGCAAATGCAAAACGATGGCTACACTTCAACACTGTGGCAATCTTTGTGTAGACTTCCCGCAACATTTCTATAAAAGGTCTATAGGTGCGTCCCTGTGGGAAAACAGTATGCCAAAATGCTGCAAGAATACGTTCTTCTATTGAAAAAAACAATACGCTCTGAATGTGCACCATGTGTGTGTTGCGGCATAAAATTGACTTGCAGTAACTTGTTATATTAGCATTATTGAACTTAAATGACCGAAGTGATGGATGCATGGGTTTATCATTTAATCCATTAGCGGGCTTTAAAAGGTTATCACAGATTACGTTTCGGACACATTGTAACCGATTCATTATACATGCCGTTAATATTTTATGTAAGAGACCATATGTTTCTTAAGTTAATCCTATTCAATCCTTTTTGTTTTACATGAAGCATTATATACAAGTGTAAAGTAGCTTTGAACTAATCATTGTGATACATGATCATTAATAGATGGCTCAAGATAATTTTAACTATATCACAAAACCATCAGCTAAACTTAAGTTACACAAACTTAAAGAATTTTTTTAAGTAAGCGCTTCAATTGACAATGATTTCATATGAATGTTTATACGTATTTACTATACATTTTTAAGATAACATTGATGCCTTACTGAGTAATAAATGATTCCTGACATTGACATTAAATTTTTTTTTGAGCTTCAGTTTTTGTCGGCACAAGTTACAGTGTTTCATTTTCAAAGTGAATCTCCACCTCAAAAAAACAACCTTATTTTATGGTAATTTGTTACATCTTTAGTTTGACTCGTTACATATGTATTTATCTTTAATAATTAGACGTATAACCGTGTGTGTGTGTGTGTCTGAACTCTAAATTGTGAGCTTTACAAGCCTCAAATATTTCAAATCATAGAATCTGCCAAAAAAACATTCATATAAACCGCTCTTCCACTTCCTTTTCGAATTTAAGCCTCAAGTTTGATGTACTTCAAATGATGAACAACAGTAGCGTAGGGGCATTTTGGCAATATGTTGTAAAAATCAATGTAAACTGCTTTGTCCGTTTACTAAAGGAGCTTCAGTACTGATTGTAGTAATAATGCTTCATCAATGGCACTCATCAAGGACGTTTATTGAGCATAATACAATCCTTCAGCATTATTTTCCAATGGGTTGGGCCATCTGTCTATAAAATGTAATTGTTGGCTATAAAACTTTGTTAAGTTTTTTTATAACAGCTAGCTTTCATTGATAAGCTTATATTACAAATCAAGTGGTCACATTTAGCTTTCTAGTTAATTTGAACAAAGCCCCAAACACATGATGGAGTGTTGAGGGTGTTGTGAGACTTAGAAACAATTTTATCTTTGACTCTCTTGTGAGGTGTGTTGTAGGCCTATCTTCTAAACACAAAAGCACAATGAAGATGCCGGTGGTACACGTGTTCTGTTTACAACCGTGTTGGAGGACAGTGGATGACTCCATATGTCTCTATGCATTTCAAACACGTCATCGGTCACTTTAATCATCACGTTCACATATTTCGGCGTTTATACGTGTCCTCTTTGAGTATTTTCTAGCTGTATCTCTTATTGGTAACCTGATTTTAGTAATCCCAATGAGAGTAGATAATCTTAGTAAAGAGACTTCTCATCCGTCTTACTGTGGCGTGATCACACGCTCGCTTCTTTGATGACTAATGTAATTGAATAATCTTTGTGTTTATGACAAATGCTTGTTTAACAATCTCTTGAACTTTAACATTTATAAAGAGATTTTATCCAGCAACCGTACAGCAGATATTCCTTTTGGTGGTACGAGTATAATGTGTTGTGCTGAGAGAGAGGAAGATTTTATATTAATGAATGTGTTCGTTATTTTTACAGATAATTTTTTATCGTATCTATTTGGTTGTTGTTGTTGTTATTGTTGTTTATCAGTACATTGACACCTTATCCAAGTTTCCCAGCGAACACTTTCTTTGTACGGTATTTGGATGATCGTTTTATTATAATACAAAGACTATTTAAGACAAATACAGAAATGGAGTTTGCGTTAAAAGCTTCATTCAAAAGAATTGTCTTTGAGTTGTTGTTTTCAGATTTGATTCCAGTATGTATCCCCACAAAGAATGCAAAATACACTGTGCAAGTTGAGAAAGTCAAAGTATTTTACTAAAAGCTAATCTTAGTAATTCAACCAAACAGGTGTGTCTTAGTGTATCTTAGTACTTGGGTAACTTCTCTCATGTTATTGATGCTGCTGTGATGTTCAACATGAACTGATGTACTTAGGTTTGTAAAACTAACTTAGTAATGAATCACATCGATGCGGGTCAAACACTCCAAACACTTGTGATATTTCATACCGCCAGCTGAATGTGCATGAACGGTGATTGTTTTATTTTTTGTTTTTCATATTGAGCAAAAGCAACAAGAGAGCGATTGTGTTCAGACTCAAGAGGACGGGACCAAAAATGGCCCTGAATATAATGTATTATGGTGACATGGTCTGAATTTATTCCATCCAACTGGAAGACCGATGGTGTATGATTTTTCATGTCAATAAAACGTATTTTTAAGAGGTTTGTTTTGTGCTTATTTCCATCCCTGCTGAAAGGATCACGCACGGTCAAAGTGTTATACCAGCATCAGGACCAGTGGAGCGAAAAACAACCCAACCCCCCCCCTCCCATGTTTCATTTTCATCTCCCTCCGCATATATCCTCTAGTGGACTGCTTTTCTTCTGAATTCATAAATAAAAGTATTTTACTTTTTTTTGCTTCTGTCCTCAGAGTTCCTTCTCACGGTCTTTTCTCATCATCACTCAGCGTCAATCATTTTCACCATCACTCTCGCACCTTGTCACATCTAGACAGGACCAAGTCTCCCAGAATCTTAAATCTCATTGGTTTAACAATTTACTGGGTTAGGTCAGAGATGTTCGAACTATGATGTCAAGGACTCCCAAAATACATTTATTTGTATTAAAAAAATATGTTGTAAAAAAACATTTAAATGTGTAAGATAAAAGTTTAAAAGACCACATATTGTTTCAAGACTTAAAAATTTTGAGTAATTTTGAATGTAGCTTTTGAACAAAAATATGCAATAATATAAACAAATATGGAAAGTGTGTTTGTAGCAAGAAATATGATATAAACACTCTGAAAGAAATGTGAACCCTAACGAACAACCTTTTTGAAATATTATTTTTTATTTATGCTTTTTATTTCTTATTTAGTTTATTTGGGACCTCCAGTTCGACCCTTCCATAGATTACCAAATTTGAACCTGTAATATTAAATTAAGTTTACATACACTAACTAATTAGTTTGTTTTGGGGTAATTGTACAAAAAAAATTTCTCTAACTTTTATGCAGTAATGGATTTCTTATCCCTTACTCTAAATACTAGTTTTAGATTTCTCCAATAAAGTGTTAAATGTTAATCTGACACCGACCTCATAATTCAGAATTTCCCTAAATGCAGGAGTTCAAAGCACATGAGCTCCTTAGGAAACACAGAACAACCTCAACCACACACCTTGGATTTTCTGGATAACAGAGGTCAATGAATAAATCAGTCCTCGGTGCAAAAGTCTTGGCTTTGTTTCAGCATTGTAAGAACTTCAGTGTCAGCAACATCCAGCGGATCCTCCTGTGTCCGTGCAGACGACACAATCTTTCAATGTGGTTCTCACTCATCCTCCTTAAATAACAGCATTGCAAATTGAAGTGTCAAGTGTTGATTTTTTTAGGGATTATATTACATCTGTTGACTGAAAAGTCCAAATGCTACTTGGTTAAAAAACTAAAATGTTTAACAATACACACCATTTTCCTTAAATGTATTTAAGTTAGAGCTTTGTTGCCATTGCATTTTCCCGTCAGTCATACCTGAGAAGTTAATAATGTATAAATGCATCAAATACACTTGAATCATGCATCTTAATAAATCTTGACATTGTTTTTCTTAGAAAATGAACAAATGAGTTTTAAAGAAATTGTGGTAACACTTTACAATGAGATGCTATTGGTTAACAAGTACTTAATGCATTAGCTAAAATGAACTAACCATGAAGAATACTAATACAGCATGTTAGTTCGTGTTAATTTCCCCATTACTACTTTATTAAAATCAAACGTTTTCATTGTTAACATTCGTTCAAAAACAATGAACTAGCATGAACAGAATATGAACAGAATAACTGTAACTAACATTAATAAGGATTAATAAATGCTGAAAAAATATGTTCCTTGCTTGCTAATTTACGCTGATGCATTAACTACTATGCTAACAAATGACACCGTATCTAGGGAAATCAGTTATTTTAAAAATATATATATATATATGCTTTATAAACACAAATGCTCGCCTTGCTCGGTTCTGCGATGCGCGTTCATGACTTCTAAAACTATACGTAATAACGTTGAAAAGGTCACGCTTGACGTAGGCGGAAGTACCGAGTCAGTGTTTACAAGTGGAACGTTCAAGTTTTCAACGTAATTACGTATTACGTGAAGTCATGAATGCGCATCGCTGAACAGAGCAAGGCGAGCATTTGTGTTTATAAAGATCATACAATTTTTTCTTTGAAAATAAAGATCGTTTCGCTAGATAAGACCTTTATTCATCGTCTGGTATCATTTAAAGCCATTTGAAGCTGCTCCGAAACCATTGAATTCCACTATATGGAGAAAAATGTTTTCACCAAAAACCTTCATTTCTTTTCGACTAAAGAAGAAAAAACATAAACATCTTGGATGACAAAAGGGGTGAGTAAATTATCATGAACATTTATCTTGAAAGTGAACTTCTCCTTTAAGTTATAAGATAAATCATGCCTCTGTGACATTTTCAACAGTAGCTCAAATAAAAAGCTTATATATTATGTTTTTTCTGAGGAAGGCTGTATGTGTCATATGAAACCTCACATCCCATAAATCTCATATATGCTTATTGCGATGTATTTCCCATGAGTATGACTAATGGAAACATCGATATCACATACAAACCCAAAACTTTCGGAAGACACACATCAGTGTGAAGTTTGCACATCAAGTGTTCCTCTTAAGAAAATGTAAAGATTTCGGTTCTCTTTCCTCCGAACAAATGTGAATTCTGATCGGCTCACCGCTGGGTTCATATTAACAATCCAAAGTTTCTTCCCAATACAATTCATTTTGTGTTTGGAAGAGAAACCTCAGCCATTCAATCACAGTGGGGTATTAAATTGAAGCGGCGTGTTGTGATATCTGAGGTGTGCAGACAGACAGACAGATTCCGATTCCCCAAATAAAGCTCTTGATTTCCCCCACACTGATTTAAATGCAAATGAAATCTGTCAACTCTTGAGATCTTCCAATTGAGAAGTGTGTGTGCCATCGGGTGTGTTGCGTTCTTATGCATGAAAGACGGAAGGCGGGCGAGAGGAACTCATTGCAATTATACGAAAAATGAATCTCAGACTTATAAACAAACGGAAAGCATTTCATTTTTCTCAACGCGCTTCAAAGTCACCTTCAGATGTTTGAGGAGTGACAGGAACCTTCGAACGGTCTCAAAGCAGCATTCTCTCTTTGTGCTCTAATAATCTTTAGTTAAAATCTGAAAATGCACTTCCTTCCTGTAATGACTGTCCAAATTATATGACGTATGTTGGACGGCTTGGGCGGAGCATCTGTTAACACCTCCCCTTAAACTGGCATGTCGACATGCAACGGCTGTTTTTATACATCAAGACGCAGACAAAAGCCACGCCCACTATTCTTTTCATTAGAAATTCTATTTTACTTTGAGAAAGCGTCAAAATATGGAAGTTAAAACTTTAAATAAAAACAATCGGGGTGGGTCCTCTTTAATAGATTATGTCCAAGGGACCAGGACAACATTCCCAATTGCTCTGTAGCATACTTGCTACAAAAGTGACGTTATTTTGGAAAATATTTTTAAATTTTTACAGATACATTAAAGATTTGTATGCATGTCATGCAGTGGTGCATGGAGTGTAAACTTAAGCTCAGCTTTGGAAACTATTTAAGATGGTTTGGCAAAAAACCCACAACACATGCAAAGACCTGATTGAGTCAAGACCCATGAGAATGAACGCTGTATTCAAAACAAGGACAGGATCGATAAAATCAGGCAAAAACAACTGATAAAACTTTTTCATTGTTTATTTTATTTCCTTTTCTGTGTATTTTTGCATTTCTGTGAAATCAGCCGACATCACGTTTTAATAAACTTTTTACACTTTTTTTATTATTGCATACACATGCAAATAACTGTTAAAGCTGTTTGTGCTGGATGCACTTCTGCCAGTAGCATCACTGTGCACATTGACTTTAGACAAACTTTAACAGATTTTGGGCAAATATTTGAGAAAGGATGTCATGTTTTGGCTATTCGAGATTTAACATTTTTATTTTTGTTTCTAACATAGACTACACAGTAATATAAGTATGCAACTTCTATAAAATATAAAAACTAAAACTAAATTAGAAAAATATATAAATATATATACAATTTCTAGATATAATTTCTAAAATATATCATTTATGTCAAATGTATGAAATCTATTTTATTAAAAATGTAAAAACAAAACCTAATTTAAATCTACAGTACAGTAAAAATGAAGATATAATTTCGAAATTATTTTCAGTTTTTCTGAATATACTATTATACTATTGTTATGTGTTTAGGCAAAATTATCATTTTAGTTTTAACCATTACAATATTTCTCTCGGATTTCAAATAAAAAGATTGTTTCTGTTTGCAATAACTTGTAGAAAATGAGAACACAGTATTTAACATTGCTGTATGTATCACTCCTGAGCTTTGATTTTGTTAAAAGACATTTGACTGGAATGTCCACAAGGAAATGATAATTAAATGAATTTCTTTTTTCTCCAGCTGTGTATTTTATTCAGATTAAACATGGAGGGAATAAAAGTGATGTATTAAAGGAAATAAAAATAAATGAAATACAATGAAAATAAATGAAATGAAATTTCAACAGACAACAGAAAAGTTATTTAGTATACAATAAATAAAACATTGACTCCTACTGAGAAATATTCGAAGATGGATTTTGTAGAGATCTGGCCGACGCAGTTGGTCACTATGAGTTATGGAAGCAGAAAATTGTGGTGGGCTATTGCTTTTTTTGTGACCCATGATGTGACCCATGACCAATGTTTAAAACTGAAAAAATATAATGTCCATTAATGTGACTTTTTCAATGTGCAATTCAAAACTAGCAGCTGCATATCAATGCCCTGGCAACCCCCAAAACACCCTAGCAACCACATTAGAGATAAAAATCTATTCAGAACGTATTAGCAACCCTGTAGCAATGATGTGGCAACCACCCAGACCAGCCCCACGAAACGTTAGGAGACATATTAACAAATAATGTAAAGTTGTGAGGGCAATAACATGATAATAAACCTTCTTCATTTGCTATTCCACCCTTCCTTTTTCACTCCGTGTGTGTGTCCTGGTGGGAGTGTATCTATCTACGAAACGCTCAGAATCCCATCGCCCGTAGGTTATTGATTTAAGCGCGTTACCTCCCATAGTCATCATTTAAAGTCAAACTCTTCACACATGGCCGTTTACTCTGCGTCAGGCGTGTAAGAGTTATGAATCGCTCTCTGAACTCCACCACCTTACCCGAGACCATTAATGAGACTGAAAAATGAGCGTTCTATCCGCACAACTCTGTTTTTCATCTCTGTGCTCGTGTGCGGTTATCTGGGAACCTGCTCCTCAGGTGACCTCTGTATCATCATCAGAGGTGACGTGGTTATTATGGGCTGTCTGCCTCGTGTACTTAGAATGATGACGCCATCGCTGCAAAAGCAGAAACGTCTCATGTGCTCATATACTCTGATAGATGCTGTAGCAGATGTGTACACTCATTAAGCACAAACAGCACGTGTTTTGAGTCTACTGGTGCAAATGTTTGTGCAATAAGATGTGAGCGATTGCTCTGTCGTTCAAAAATGTTATGGTGGTAACTGACTGCAGTAAAAGTCATGATGCTTCTCACTTCAGTCACCTTTTATGGCTATGACAGTACAGTAGCTCAGTTGTTTTCTTTTCCAAGCTACTTTTCTCTAACAAGCAGGTATGGTGGCATAACAGCACATCACAGATGAGAATATTTGAATATCTCTAATGTTTCACCTTGAAATCAATTTGATTAAATGGAGAGTCAATGGAAACTTGCATCTTAGATATTTCGCATGAGAAAAAGAAGCAGACGTCTTTCCAATGAGCTCAGATTTGTCAAGTCAGTAATAATAAAGATTTCAATGTGAACATTTCTCATCCAGTTGACTTAAATCCAGATTATTTTAGCTCTCCTTAATACCTTTTACTAATGTCTCATTTGATTATATTTTTTCTCTTAAGCAATTTAAGAAAATGTTGAGAGTAAAGGTGCAGTTTGTAACAATTTTGCAATAAGATATCCAAGTTATATGCTTTTTTCTGCCGAGTACTAGCAATATCTTAAATGTTTCCAACTATTTGTAAATCGTGAGAAAATCGGCATTCTAAACAGTGACACGGGGCTGTGCAGTCGCTTGTCAATGGCATCAAATCCCCTGCATGGCAACAGTGTTGTGGATAAATGCGTAAGTGGTGTCTAGCGTCTAGCAAGACACTAACTTGTTTCGAGCAGTCACTTATTTATGAAGCAAAGTGATTCGCAACAATTATAACAATTTACTTCATCTGCTAACATGCTTTCTCGTTCCCGTCTGATTGATGGTCATCAGCGGTGGAGTTGAAAACAACAGATCCCATCATTCCACGCTCCTTCACAGCATCATCAAGCTACGGCATTGTTGTTGTTTTGATCGTGCGCCCTCTAGCGGTGTTTTTTTACAAACTGCACCTTTAAATAAATCCTTAAAACACAATAGATAACTATCAAATCTACTGAGATACTTGTAACTCATCCTTTTTCTCTCTTTAACACAGCCCTAAGAAAAGTATGACTTATTTTGTTGAGTCAGACTGTTTAGAGTGATCTCACAGAGATTCGTAAACATTGTGCAAAACACATGTGATTATTAGAAATACTCCATGTGAAGCCACCCCTAATCCTATGTGAATGGCACGAAAGCCAATCGTACTAATATGTTCGAACAGGATCATACAAATGTACACACATTAGCCACCTCGTAAAATATGCTGCGTTCAAGACACCTCAGATTTGGTATATTTCTCACCACAAACCCGGACATCCTGTCTGAATTAAGTAACATCACAAGAAGTAAGTAATATTAAAACATGAATGACTTAAATCATGATGATTTACAGTATTAAAACATTACAAATATTTATTAATATTAAAAGAGCACTGTTCCATTAATATTTCCGGGTTGATGTGGGAAATCGCCTTGAACATAGCAAAAGTTATGAATTGCCATCAGATTGGGTTTGTTTGAATAATGTATTGATTTAATTTCAATAATCACACAATTGTGAAAACTCCAAAGCAGTTTAATGGAATATATATAATTCAGTATATTTTATGACGATCACCGGAAGCTCAACTCCATTGAACTTATGCTTAGGGAACCTATTAGAATATATCAGTAAGATATGAACACAATCATTGAGTTTATTGGTCTCTTCAGTTATTAAACAGCCTCTTTGGATTTCAAGACGAATTTTGTCATGTCTCAAGACTTCTCGTAACATTTCGCCCATTCCCCAACTTTCCCGTTTAAGATTACATTTTACATTTACATTTAGGCATTTGGCAAACGCTTTTATCCAAAGCGACGTACATTATTTTAACCTATACAATTATACTTATGTATATGCAATCCCCTGGGATCGAATCCACAACCTTGCATTGTTAAAGCAATGCTCTTACCGCTGAGCTACAGGAAAGCAAGATAGCAAACTCTGAGTAGAATTCCAAATAAAAGTGGTTGAAAACAAGCTAACACCTAAGAAAAGAGCCTATGAATTTTCCTTTTAAGTATACAAATGCATAAAACATCAGGCATACTCGGTAGTTGTCCTTCAAAGCGTTGGAAGATACACACGGGCTTCAGGTTTAAATAGAAGCTCAGGTGAAGTGATGAACTAAACAAACAGAGGCTGGGCTCTCAATGCGCCCTACTCACTTCACCTCCAAATTCACTACAAAGGAATCGACAGGACTGCTGGGATTTCTATCCTCTCATTGACTTTTGATGTGAGACCTGGGAGATGAGGTCGGTGAAAGACCTCTCGATGATCAATGAAAAAACAATCACACACGCATTTGCAATATCTTTTTTCTCAGAAGTCAGCTTAGAAATGGTTCCATTTCCATTTCTCACAGGCGTTCAATACGTTGCATACATAATTTTCATATTTACATTTTCTGAAGCCGTAGGGTTTGGCCATCCAAAACTTGCCGATGCTGCTTCTGGGTGGTGTCCAGGGCATTGCTGTTGCTATGATGGTAAGGTTTGTTTCCGTGTTGCTTTTCCTCTCTCTGTAATAATCTGCTCTCTAGATAAACATGGGTTTGCCTCTCAGCAGAAGCTTAAGTAGGATTTGTTACATAGGTTTTTGTTTAAATTGAATTTTCGTTTACTTTCCGACAACTCTCACGCACATGATGTAGAACAAGATGCCGACTTTACAGTTTAAAGCTCAACCTAAAACCTTTTTTGTTCAAAACAATTCTCAAGATGTTACCATTTGACTTGAAGACACATAAGGTTGCATATGGGCAATTCCATGAAAATGTCAACCTTACCACCTTATAGTTTTTACTATGGTAACAGCACATATTTTAACATTTGGTGGTTCAAATACCCATGTGAGATCTCTCTTCAAATTTGTAAAGCATTTTTTTTATTTTAACTGCATGATTTTTCATTGTCAGGTAAGTGCCATTAATTATAATAATAAAGGAATATAAAGTAGCTATTTTATTTTACAGAAATCCTACAAAGTTTATCGTCTCCGAAAAAACACATCCTTTTTTTGTCACATGTTTATTTCCTTTTTTAAATATATATTTTTTTATAGAATGACATTTTTTGATGTTTAGACTCTATCAACAAGGGTTGAGTAAAATAAAAACAGATGTTACAAAGTCATTCTCGGAGCATTTTTATGTCACTTCCATAACACACAATGTCACGTCCATAATGCTGCAATTGCCCATATAAAGATACCTGCAATTTTACATTTCAAACTGAGATGGCGATGGAGAGGCAAAAGTTACAGATTGCAGTTTGTATTTTTGAGGTTTGTTTAAATCATTAAACAATAAAAGTAAAAGTGATTTTTGCTTAAAAGTCCACTGTATGAAATTTAGCGGCATCTAGTGGTAGGGTTGCAAATACCAACCAATGGCTCACCCCACCCCTCCCTTTCAAAGCTCTTTGGTGGCTGACACAGGACGTAGATGTCGTCACATTTTCACTTCTTTGCAGAAGCCAGAAGGAGATTACGTATTTACAAATGCGCTCTGTAGGGCAGTTTGTTTGTTTAGGGCTACAACAGAATCAACATGACGAATTCCATGTAAGGGGACACGCGGTGTATGTAGACAGAATGTCACGAAATAGCTCATTCTAAGGTAATAAAAACATAACGCTTCATTATGTGAGGTCTTTATACCTCTAAAGACATATTCATATATTACATTTCTGACAATAGATCCTCCAGAAAATTACATACTGCACATTTAAATAAAAAAAGCTTCCATTAACTCTAAGAAGCACTTATTCTTCTCGAACACTGTAAATGAGTGTGTCTTTTGGGAAAATGTTTGGACAATGTTTTAACCTGGACCATCCAATTGAACCATATCCGGCAGCGTTGTGCGATTACAAGCGGCTTCTGTTTACTGTGACAACACTGTCATGATCACCTTTCAATTTAACAAAAGCTTTGGAGAGTCCTCTGACCTCCAAGAAAGATGCTATTGTTGGCACAAACAGAAAGAACACATTTCATCACAATCTTAATGGAAAAGTGGACTGAAATCATGTGAAGTTCTTACGTGAGTTTCAGCGAGTGAAGATACTGCCGATCTTCAGTTCAGCTCCCTGCAGGCTTCTGGAAAGATCTGTGATATCCCGAAATAACAGCTGTGTGTTTGAGAAGAAAACAGTGTGTGTTTCATTATAGAATGTGTTCGAAATGGATATACGGATATGAATATGATGGAAAAAAACTTCAACTTTACTGAAAAAAATAACATTGAGATTTTAAATGAGTGTTTTAATTGTTCTGCAGTTTTTCTAAAATACAAATGAAATGCTATCGTATGATTATAAATCTAAGTGCTTACCATATAAACTCAGATGAAAAGACAGAAGAAAGTCTTTTCATCGTGCCTTGTAACACCACATGTCATGCTGTGAGATAAAACAATACAAATTTTGAAAAATTCACATTAATTATTTAAACTCAAATCGAAAAATAATATCACAATTTGTAATGCATTTGAATGCATATCATATTTTATGAGGCGGCTAATTTGTATGAATCCGCATCTTATTTGTACGTTTCAGTACGATTTGCTTTTGCTTTAGGGGTAATAATCTTACAAATTAACATGAATTAGCCAGTTCGTAGAATTCATACGAATTTCTGTGAGATCAGGTTGAAGATGCCTGTCACAGTTGTGGAGGTATATAAATTACTACTGAAGATGCCACAAAGATGTTCATACTTTCACATATCAATTCCAATTTCATCAGTTCCTTTGATAACTTACTTTCTGAAGAATCTGGTGCAATTTCCTGGATATTAATGACACAGTTTCACACAGGATTTATACAGAAAAGGTGCGAGGACAGCAGTGAAAGTCAAAATGCAGGGCGAAGATAAATGGGTGGTGTTAATCCAACTATGACCTGCATGCAAAAAAGTAATAGCGATAAGAAATTGAGTTGGATGAGAATGCTTGCATGCAAATACAAACAGCACATGACAATCGCATCTTTTAAGAAGCAAGTTTAATGAAAGGATGTTAAATGCTCTCTCACTACCTAACTCAAAGTTTCCCCATCACCAGGTAGTTACAAACTTTAAGCAAATTAATGTGTTTTGATATGAATGACTATAATGATACTCTTACTTCACGACAGAGAGCACGATGGGAAATGTTACGGATATATCAATGCCTAGAAAGGGCCGGAGCAAACAAAGATTATAGAAACACTTGATATGTGTCTTTGGACTGTTCGGGGTATCAATGCAGAAGTGGTCGGAGGGCTTTTAATAAAAGTTATGTAATATGTCTTCTTGTATGACTCACTCATCCTTTTATGCACAGGCAAACATGCACACACACACACTTAAAGAATGAAGTGTATCCCAGACTTCTCCTTCCAACTCATTTACACATTCACAGCATTTGCACAGTACGGCAAACATTTAAAGCGTCACAGTTCCTCGCTGTCCAAACATGATTTTACACACTGAGATTTTCCTCCATCTATGGAGCTGTTTACACACGGTCACATTATGTGCTTTTAAAGGCCAAGTGTGAATGTTCTCCATAAAAGAGGGAAAGAAATCAAATCCCTTTTATCATAACACGGCCTGAAGAAAGCGTTGAAAGTTTTATCAGAAAGACTTGCGCTGGAATAGAAGCATCACATACTGTACATCCATAATTTATACATATCTGTATTCCAGCGTTATGGATGTGACATTTTCAATTAAAACTTGACACATAAATTCTCAGAGTATGTATTTTTTTGAATATATTGAAACGTCTCCTTATATCCATGCACGAGTTTTCTATTTTAAAAGAAAGAAAAATGAATGCGTTATGAGTGTAATGAAAAAGTACACATGTTTTTGAGAGACAACATACTTTGTAGGATATCTGTGAACTAAAATGTACACACCATGAGCAATGATACCCAACAGATGGAGAAGGGATGCCTCTTTAAAGAACATTAAATAGTTACTATATTTTAATTTTCATGTGCTGTTGTGTAAGGAATACGGACTGTTATGGGTGTGATAATTCATTTGAATGTATATAGAAAACTATGCTTTAATAAAACGCTTTATATACTGAGAGATTACACATGGGTATAAAACACTAAAATCTGACCTATGAGTAGTAAAAAACCTTTGGTAAAGACTAAATTTTTCATCTTAAGCTTGACGTTGCATGGAAATGCCCATATAGCATAGAAATTGTAATGCAACACAAATGTATGTGCATCAGCAATTCGGAAAGCAATCCCGTTGAGGGAGTCCCTATAAATGGAATGGATGTAAGGAGGAGAATCTCAGGGATGTTGCTGTCATGGTAAATGTGGTCATTAGTATTGGTTCCAGTGAGTGTTGTGGACTGGGTGAGAAGGAACCTAATAGTTGTCAGATTTGTTTGCTGACTGCCGGTATGAGACAACACAAGATAATTGGAGGCTGTGAGCTGAACCTCGAGCAGGTTATGATGGACCCGTTTCAGTAAGCGTTTGTGAAGTAATTTTTTTATTGTTTCAGTACCATTGGCGTGTGCAAGATAGAGGGATAGATTTATTGATCAGTATAATGATATTCCCACAGTACAGCGAGAGATTGGATTAATAATGCAGGAAAATGATCCATTGGGTGGTTCACTTACAGTTGGAATGTGTGAAGATAAAGGTTCTTCAAAGTTTCTTCGCACTTTGGTTGAACAAAGAAGCACCTCATCAATGAAGTCTTTCTTGCCGTATGATGTTGAGTTGGTCGTTTGCCTCTGTGAGGATGAATAAAATATAGCTTCCTCGATTGGATAGTTGGATTCAACTTGAACAGAGAAGCAAAGCTTTCTTAGGTTTTGTTGAAGATGCTGTACTTAGAATTTTTTAAGAAAGGGAATATTGTTGGTTCAATATTGAGTGCAGTCAAAAACCCATGAGAAAAAAACAACTCAACTTGCAGTTTGTGAAGCCAAAAGTAACTTCATTACATTATAATATATAATCATTACAATGCGCAAAAAAATGCTTGTGAGGCATGTCACTACATTAAATAAACTTTAAAATGCTTATTTTCAAGTATAGCTAAAAGACCCATAAAGAGCGATAACTATGAAGATAGAAAATCACCCTCAATTTAGGAGAATCAGACTTATAAAGTTTAATTTTGAACATGATCTGTGCAATATCCAAACTCTGAAAACATATTTTTGGTTATTTTAACCATTTTTACATTGTTTTCATTTTCTGTAAGTAAATGCTAATATTTTTTTTGGGATTGGAGAGAAATGTTGTCAGTAGTTTACTAACAAATAAAACAAAAACATTTCTGGTCACTTATGTTTTCAGAGCTGTAGTTATTATTGTTCTGGGGCGTCGCGATTAAAAAATGAATACATTCATACATGTCAGCGCTACTTTTCTTTTCTTAAGCAATTAATGACAATTAAATTCAAAACAAACACAAACAAACGAGTAAAATGGGTTGCTTTGTGTTTTCATAGCTTATTAACCTCCAAGTACCTTTCAGAGTCTGAAATCAAGAGATATTTTTGAGTCTGCTGGTGTGTGTGTGCTTACATTGGGTATTCTCGGATAATTGGAGATGATTTAAAACTGCTGGAAATCTGTTGTGTGTATGTCTGCGTGTCAGAGTCACACACACAAGCACATTATTAGAATTGTGATGACACCAGGTTTGTGCAAATGAAGCATCTTTTGACCTGCTGTCTATTCTCTCCCACATAAGTATGAGACCTCGGGGAGTTGTTATTTTTCTGTTTTGTAAATAAACAGACTTACGATTTTCATCATCCTACAGAACACCCTAGCAATGCCATAGCAACCACCCTAAGAACCATAGCATCAAAGCAACAAGCTCCTTAGCAACCGTAAAAATGAAGATTGATTGATTCAGCCTGCGTGTTGTTCAGAGTGCTGTGTACTGCTTAGTGCTCTGGCAACAAAAAACTGAATTGCTAGAGCTAGTTTTATACAGGTAAGTGCCTTTCAAACTCTAGTTTATGTAGTTTGGAAGTAATGCCAAAACTAATCCGCAAATTCTTTGGCAATACAAATGCGCAGTCATTTGTCATGCAGTAGGATTTATACACTGATACTGATAATGAGAGAGAGAGAGAGAGAGAGAGAGAGAGGGATGGATTTACACTAAATGAAGGATCAAATAAGTAAGTGTGTGTGTGAATACATTGTCGAAATGTCCCCAGAATGATAGTAAAAGTCTCACACACATACACGGACCGATGGCCGGACCCCAGAATTCAAATGGATTACTAAATGACGTTTATTTGAACATTTAAAATGCAGAAAGTTTTCTGGGTTGGTAAGGCTTTGGGGTTGATTTAGGGAAAGTGAACAGAATATACAGTTTGTAACGTGTGTTTGTGTAAACCCTACAGTATGGGGACAAAATGTCCCCACAAAGATGGCAAAATATTTTTTTGTCCCCATGAGGAAACAAGCTTATAAATCATACAGAATTAACTTTTTTGTTAGGTTCAGGGGTCGGGTTAGGGGAGGGAATATGACATACGGTTTGTATAGTATAAAAACCATTGTGTCTATGGAATGTCCCCATAAGACATGCAAACCCAACATGCGTGTGTGTGAGTTTGAGGTCACTGTTTATATCCCACCCCTATAGTTCCTCTGTTTCTAACTTAATTGAACTTGTTTAATATTTTAGTTCAAAGGTTCCAGTTGTTTGAAACATATTGATATTAATGTCGTTGGATACTGTTATTACTCCAGCTGTGTGTGTGTGTGTCTATGACTTTGAAGTGGACTGTTTAATTAATTACCTTAATTATATTTCAAAGCTTCTAATGAAGGAGAGCAGATTAGCATACACAATAAATCCATCACTCTAAGCTTTGACAGCTACACATGCACGCACGAACACACACACGCACGCACACAGAGATATTAAGATCTGGACGTCCTTTCTCTTCTCTGTTTTGACCTTCTGCACGTGTTTTGTGTAATTAGGTGTTATCTAAAAGGACACCCATCACACGCTAAAGCTGATTCTGGGCTGAAGTCTTTTGAAGATCTACACACCCCACGAGACAAACGGAAAAAAATGTTAATTGTTGAACTCCGGTTATTCTTTTCCTTGTGATTTTCCTTGCTAGTTAGAGTGTTCAAATGTAAGTTAAATGTATTTTATGGCACTTTTCACATTTAGTTGCGAAGCAGATTTACAGTAATCTAAAGCTACATGTTAAAATTAGGTACAAGTAGTAAAGACATAAGAAAACAGTCAATTGAAGGCATTTCTGAAATCAATGATATTAAATTATTAATGCTCATTTTATAAGATGTAGCACTAACTGTTATGAATAATTTCATTGAATGATTTTATTATTTACTCACCCAAACTTCTAAACGTGTCGTCTTAAGCTCGTAAGACTTTCTTCTGTGGATCAAAAAAGGAAAAATGTAACAAATATGTGTGATATCAGGTTGGATTTTTCTAAAGAAGTACAATATATTTTTGTGAAGAACCGATGTGAACCCTGAAAATGACCATAAAAAATAATTTCATCATATAACGCTCTGCTATCCTCTAACATTTCTAAAGTTTCGACCTTATGGTTTTCTGTTATATTATTGTTCCATGTCAATATTTGTCAAAAGAGCAGGCTTAATGTTTATGAAAAATTTCACAGTTGAACTACAAATCATTGCTGTCCTTCCAAAACCTCATGTCCAAATTCGTTGTTTTTCTGAAAATGAAAAAACAGAGTACTTTTTAAAGGATTAAATACCGTGTTATCAAAACGTATTAATACTGTTTTGTTAGAACCAGTGACAATCATGAAGAATAACTAAAAATAATGATTTGGGGCAAAAAAATCACGAAAAATGGAGATGCAAGGTTTTAGAAGGACAGCGGCGAAATGTAAAAATTTAGTAAAAAAACATGCATTTTTAATACAACTTTGGCTGTACAAATGATTAACAATTCACCACTTTTCCCATATAGCAAAACCACAAATATTATTTTCGTAAGTGAAAACCAACATTCTTCAGACAGCACAGATGTTAAAATCTTATTGTGAATGTGTCTTTGTTCACTCGTAAATGTTTCTTAAAACGCTTTATAATTTTAAGTTATTCGTTGCCTCTAAGTACCGACCAACACATTAACGACAACCTGGATGTATGAATATTTCAGGAGACTCAAGACTCATACTGTGGGAACACCTGGTGACCTGCTCTGAAGCAAGCAGCAGTGATTTTAAACTTAGCAGGAGATGTATGAAAGAACAGAACGGAGAACAGGTATAGCATCCTTATTTCACTTGAGTTTGTTGGTTTCTGTTTCTCTGTGCTGTGTGTTTTGCATGCAGAGCAGCTCGGTTACAGGTATGGACTTTCATTGATGGGTCCTAGCTGGACTCGTGGGAGATAAGGAAGGTTGTGGATTGCTGTTTGTTGTTTCGTTTCTATACCCAGACTCTCTGCTGAATGCCAACATCGGCCCCACGACGAAAGATGAAACGCAACCAGAGATCAGCTCGCTGCGGAAAACAACGCAATTCATTGTACAACAGGAATATATCATCAAACAAACAATGAGAAAAAAGTGAGGTTGAACAAAAGTCGTAAATGTCGAGGGACAAGCCACGTCGATGAATTCACGGTAATATTATTTATGTCTGTTTGTGTTTATATTTTGAGAACTTTCTTTTGTCATAAAACTTAAGTTGGCCTATATGCGGCAAAACAACTTCCAGATGTTTAGGATTAGACTACATTAAGTCTGACAAAATCTATATATCTTACACATGCAAAAAGTAATGCTAGAGTGACATGAGTGTTGTTTTGTGGTTATCAAAAGGTGCATTGTTGCATTATTTGTTGTTATGAAGAGGGTGCAACAAACATCCACGTATGACTGGTTGCTACAGAATTGGTTTGGTCCCTTCTGCAATGTACTTTTATTTAGCATACTAAAGTAAAACAGAAATGTCCTTAAAATAAGCCATTGAATTGCATTAATATTTGACATACCCAACAGGCCTGTCTTTATAGTTTGTTTGCTTTTTAAACGTCTCCTGAATTTCAATGCTTTCATTGTCTCTTTCATCTTTTGATGAAAGCCAATAATTCACCACACTGAACACAAAAAAACTGTTTATCCTCATTGCAAGCAAATTCATATTTAATGTCATTAAGTTGTCATCCAGTTTCCTTGTCGCCCAATTGGATCGTGTTGGCATCTCCTTTGTCTAGCTTCTATCAGTTACAGATGACAGTGTATCTAGGCAAAATAGACGGCCAGACTTTGATAGATATAGGAAGTGCTTTTAAATCTTTACTATGCGTAATTATATGGTTAGTTGCATAAAATTATTTATTTATCTCCAACCCATTTACGACCCACCAGAAGTGGACTATTGGCCTCGGATTGTCTAGGCTAAGTTCAAATCCCAGTGATTCTTGCATGTCTCAAGACAAAATATCATATGATAGTCACAAGTCGTGAGAGAAACAATAATATTTGATGTTTCCAATTTACTAGCAAACGGTATGTAATTTTACTCTTTTGGTCTTATTTTGATTTTCACTTCCCCAAATAAGCTTGAAATATGAATTGTTTTCTCATACAAAACCTACCGTTTTACTTTATTTACTCACTTTCGAAACTGCATGACTTACTTTCTTCTGCAAGACTCAAAAGAAGATATTTTGAAAAATTGTTGGTAGCCAAGCAACGGCAGTTCACTTAAACGCTTTTTTGTCCATGTACAACAGAAGTCAATATGTACAGCCTTTTTTCTAAATATCTTGTTTTGTGTTCTGCAGGAGAAAGCAGTTAATGCAAAGCAGACAAATTTGCTCATCTCAGAAATAGTTTGCTAATAAGAACACTTGACAGTCTCTCTGCACCGGAACACTGACGTCACGACTGAAGCCCACACGCTGACCCACCAATGACAATGGCTGAGTAAGTGCATGAGCGCAAATGCAAAATGACACGGGTTGTGTAACTGACCCTTTAGCTCGAGTGACTTTAACAGACAGAAACAGCGCACTAGTTCAGTTCAGTGTCATGTTTGTGTGTAAATGTATGTACTGTATATAAGCGGCGGGTATCAATAACAAGACTTCAGGAAGAGATGTATTGTTATTCTAGACTGACAATTCTTAGTTGTATGCCTGTATTTTGCATAACTATATCAGAATCTGCATATCTGATCAACCCTGTTATCCTATGCTATATTTGCTACATACGGCTGTTGTTTGTAGACTTTCAAAAATGTCCTTTCAAATGTTTTAAAAGTGTTACAAAGCTAACCACAACTGATTAAAACAATTTGTTATCTACACAAATGATAATAGATCACTTTGTAACAGGGTTGACATAAAGTGTCACTTAAGGGTTTGTATTGTGAAAAGCTAAATATTGGAGAACATAATGTGGTGATCACAACATTTTAAGGCCGTTATTACACTGACAATTTCAACTCTGAGGTAAACAGTTATCATTTCATGAAATAATTCAAAAAGACCTTGTTGTCAGTTTCTCATTGGATTTGTTTTACAAGGTCTTCCAGATACCTTTGGCAGACACTCAAGATCGTGATATTACATTCATTTAAAATAATAGTCACCCGATTCTGTAATCATTTACTTGCCCTCATGTTACCCCAATTCCGTGTGACTTTGACTTCTCCTTTTTTTTTTTTAAGAATACTCTGTCCACAAAAAAAATGAATAAATGAAGCATAATATTAAATATTCTTTCAGTGATATACAAACTAACCATACTTTATAGTAAAATCCATGAACAATCTTTAACTTTGTTCTAGAAAGAAACAGACATCCTTCATCTTAACTGAACCCTGAAAAGTGTGGGGGAAGAGAGAGAAAGATAGCAGAAGGCAAAGCGGTCGATCTTTCAGCTGTCTGAGACGGTCTGAGCTCTAACTGGCATCTTTGCACACACACAAACAAACACTGTGTCACTAGGGCTCAGTAAGACATCTGCTGAGACACTAGATTGATTAAGACACATCACCCAGAAAACTATGACATCACTCTCTCCATAGACACTCGACAACAAATAACTCACATTTTTTCAACTAAACAGTAACAACAATCGACACAGAAGTAAGGATTTTCCTTGGTCACATCACATATAGAATAAAACATTGCTTGGTTGGTACCAATAAAGCTAAAAGAAGTTTATTTTGCAGATTACATACAACAAACTTTGACCAAAATGGGCAGCTTAGTTTGCAATGCAAGTTATTTTTATCTATTTAAAATATTTGCATATTTACTTGCATATTTACTCACACATCTAAGAATTGTCAGTCTAGTTTAAATGAACACATGATATGAATGCAATATTTGTTCATACATCCGCCATCTTGAAACAGTGAACATTTCAGCTGTTGTCACTCAATTAAAAATTATTGAGCTTTCTAAAATACTTCAACATAGAAAATTATTTTTAAAAATGGGATAACCCTTCACAGTTGAGATGTATGCTGACCTTTTAATGTTAATGCATTTGGCAGATGCTTTTATCCAAAGCGAAATACATTCCATCATACTATACTGTTTATGAGAAGCTGTGATCCCTGGGATTGAACCCATGACCTTGGCAACGCCATGCTCTAACCGCTGAGTAATAGGAAAGTGTATATTTTTATTGTGTTGTATTGTGTTTCCCAAATAAAATTTATGTGTACACAACACACCACAGCATGTAACATTGAATATTTAAACAAATAACAATGGTTGCAGACATAAGAAACGCCTTGCCTTTGAGTGTTTACTGACCGACTTTAACCAATTCAATACGGTGGACGTCTCACGTATAACCGCTCATAGAAAAGGTTCAAAAATAGACAAACCCAACAATGAGATTAATAATCATTAATTATGTTGGCTTGTTCCATTGTTCGGTCAAATGTAAACATTTTCTGGGTTCATTTAACCCAACGGTTGGGTTTTTCCATTTTTTGATCCAATGATGGGTTGCAGCTTTCCTGTAGCTCATTTGGTTAGAGCTTGGCGCTAGCATAGCCAAGGTCATGAGTCCAAGCCCAGGGATTGCACGTACTCGGATACAAGATTTTGATAAATGTGTCTGGCAAATCCATAAATGTAAAGGAAAATTTTAATAACCCAACATTTTTAAGAGCGCAATAAGGCATCTGTGTATACTTCTAAGTATATTTATACAGTACAGTTTCTGACCATGTTGATCATTAAATATTCTTTGCTCAATTATGCGGTCCAGTCTGGAACCTAATTTGCTGTGGCTTTACCTGACGAACAGGGATATTTCACAGCATGCACTAGACATCTGCTGAGGCTTAAGCTTGGTCTCTGGGTTGTTCGTTCTTCATGACTACTTCCCTTCCTATAGATAAAAAAGGTGAAAAATTCATCTTTAATATTTCTTGTAGATAGCAGTGAGACTAAACTCCTAAATAATTATGAAGTTTCTTTCATTCCATCATAACATGAATAGCATTATGTATATCAATATGAAAAGGAATTAAAGATGAGGATCCGACCTGACGCTGCTACTACGGTGGTTGATCCGAGTAGTTCGTGATCGGACTCTCTTAATCGATTTGATCTTCTTTTTAAGTCGGATGGAAAGCCAGCATTACTTGAACCACCAGCTGTTATTTTACCTAGAAGTCCTTAATCCATAATAAAGATGCACCAGGCAGTTCATTGAGAAGCGTAGCTTCAGTTCCAGCATCGATGAAGGTTTGATATATATAATGAAATTACAGACGTCCCCGTCTAGACAGGATTACATTTCTCAGAGGCACTCCGGTTAACTGATAAACAGCAGGTAATTGACTCGCTAATTTGTTTTTACCAAGGCAGACTCAGAAAAACACAGACGTGCAATTTGGGCGGGATTAACATCATAAAGTACATCTGAAACATTTACCTGATCTCCTCAGGGAGAACCAGTTCTGTCTGAAACAAGCTGAAGTTTCAGAATACTCTTAAACTTGATAAAATACCAACATCTTGTTTGTCAGTGTCAGCAACCGCAGTGCTTCAAAAGAGAGGGGGGAGGGGTGGAGTGAGCCGTTGGTTGCAATTCACAAGCCTCACCAATAGATGCCGCTACATTTAAAAAAAAATTGGACCTTTAACTACAACTTAATTGAGGCTCTTTGAAAATCCCTGAAAATTTCACATTTCCAGGGAATACTGAGGATATAATATGAAGCTTAAAGCGAAAGCAATGGGCTTCTCAAACCAGGACAAACATATGGTGAGGGAGCAGTGGTTTCAACTGCTCGCCCCAAGATTAAAAATATCCCAAAAGATCAACTTAGGACATCAGACAGACTGAGCACATTGAATTTAAATCAAACCAAAAGAGGAATTTTTCTTAAATATTAAATGCAGACGTGGTTCTTAAAGCAATTTTGGATTGACTCCGATCTGGAGTGACAAACGTCTAGCAGCTAATATCAATTTACTCAAAAAAGATATTAAAGAAGGACCAATGTTTTTATTTTTACTGGTTCTGCTATTTGTGTGCATATCTTTGCACGCTGCATATTCTCAGCAATTTCGGCTGATAAGTGGCATGATTCATGATTTCTGCACTTTGTGTGACAGTTGCTTTGTTTTAGGAAAGCATTAGCAGAAACAAAAATGATAATGTGAACGAGAGTGCTTGACCTTGAATGTACTTCAGTTGTGGTAACAATAACGTTCAATGCGTTAACATTATGAGCAACATTTTTACAGCATTGATTCATGTGCTTTCATTACACTATTACACTATGATAAATTCATACAATTAAAATGTGAAATATAGCATTCATGAATAAATAATAACATTAACCAAGATTAAATACAGTAAGTGTTTATTACTATTTCTTATTCTTATTTTTCCATTTGCATTTACTGATTAACTGAAATGATTTATGATGTGGTTTTGAAGTGGAATATTAAATAAATTCTAAATGAATGTTTTTGTCTGCAAGCAAGCCTGCCAGATATCTTGAATATTTTACAGCAGTTGTGAATCAATGCGTTTGTTGACATTACAAAACTATTGTATGCTATTTGTACGGCCGAGGTATATCATCAGGTACCAAAAACCTGTTAGCTTTCCCTTTCCCCGTGGCTATATCAGAGGAGTTTGCTTCTTTGCCCAAAATAAACAACCATAAAGTTAACTCGCCAGTCTGAAAGAATTTGTTGGAGTCAATCTCTCAGTTTATTGATTTCTGCATAAGGTTTATAAACATGGATTACAGTTCTTCTTTCTCAGACGTGACTCAAATTTTTAAGTCTTTCCCTTCGCTATCATCTAAGATTTGACTCGGAGATGCAAGAGCTCGCTGTCTCATAGGAAGACATTTACTGATCCCTGAAGGGATATTCCAGCATTTTATTACACTTAGATTTATAGATGGCAAACACACCGGCCCAAATACACGAAGATTATGGTTTTCAGTGATTTTATCCGACCATTCATAATGATGACATATCTGGCAGACACAGATGACCCGTCCATCACCACCGCAGACTCTCTCTGTGTGCACTCGTCTCTTCCCATCCTTTACTCTGAAGCCTCAACCTGGACATTCATTACTGATCTCATCGGTCTCACTCCATCACCTGTGTACACACACCAGAACAGACCAAAGCGAAAGTTCTGTGAGATGTTGTACTAGCATCACATGGATTCTCTACTGGGACTGCTGGTAATGTGGTCCTTTCGGTGAGATGGGAACCAATAAAACATCATTCAATTCTCAAACACGTTATAAAAAGCCTGAGGAAGAAACTTCTCAAAAGTAGCCTATTTATAATTGAAACCGTTACAATCTGAGCTGGGGGACCCAACGCACGTGTCATTAAAGTACACGTCACACGACAACGTTAGAAAGAAAGAAACTCAAAATACACTTTTGGCAGGAGGCACCTATAAATACACCTCACGCCGAGAGCGTGTGAATAATGCACGCGTTTAAAGCGCGTCCTACTGCTCTCGTTAGAATGACAGATGTTAAATTCCGCGAGCTGCTGGATGTGGGGGCGCGCGATGCTTCAGAGATCTTTCCCAAAAGAGCACGCGAGTCCTCTCTCTCCATCTCTCTGGCTCTGTGATCCGCGCTAAATTTAGCTCGCGGTAGTCTATTTCCGTCCTCACGTGCCAGACAGACTCTCCTCACACACTCCCTCGTGCGAATCCTCCACCTCCGCATTTCTTTCTTTCTCTCTCTCTCTTTACGCCTCGCTCGCTCCACACTTCATCCCTCTCTATTTCTCGGCGTCTAATTTGCTCCATCTCTCTGATCCTCGCGTTTTACCACTTGCTTTTTATATTCTCTCTCTCCCTCAATTGCTCGCGAGCCAGTTGTCAGGTGTCCAGCTTTCTGTGGGGAGACGCGCAAGCATGAGGTGAATACAAACAAGACCTGACTAATGAGCCAAAGCCAGCGCGTGCGCGCGCGAGAGAGAGATAGGTGTTCGGTCACACATAATTGGAGCTCTTTTCAGATTTATTGAGTTAATCTAATATCAGACGAAACGTGAGGTCGGATGGATAGAAGGATCTTAATGTATATTCAAGTGGTCTTATTACGTGTCGTTATCACATTTAATGTCCAGTACGATGACAAATGGCGATTTGTCATTTATAAATGTGTCCAGTATTGTAATGTAACGAAGTAAAATGCCTAAGTACAATACTTAAGTATTTTTTGGTTGTATCTGTACTTTACTTGAGTCTTTATATTTCTGACGATTTTTACTCCACTACATAAAAAGTATTTTTTTCAGTTTCAATGAAGGATGACATGACTGGGTTGTTGTGAGGGAAATGGAAGGAATGAAACAGGTAAGGGCCAGACAGATTTGTTCCCATTTTGTTCTAAGTTGTTCTCTTAGAGGGATAATATTGGGGTGGGAGGGAACAGTCCATTTATATAAGTTGTAAAGATGTGGTTTCTAAACTTGTATTTTGATAGTTTAGCAATTTGGCAACACTTTGTTCCAGATAAAACACTGAGCTGTTGTAAATTTCTATAGAAGCACAATTTTTTGTCTTCTTGCTAAAAATTTAAACGCGTTTGCTTCAAATTTACTTAAATACTTAAGTAGGTTTAATATAAAAAGTACATTTTTGATGCTCAAGTACAATATTTATCTGTTACTTTAAGACTGTTACTCAAGTCATATTCTAAAAGTAATTTTCCTGCAAGATATTTGTACTTTTACTCAAGTATTGCTTTAAGGTACTTTATCCATCACTACATGATTTATCATTATTTCATTTAAACCAATGTGATATTAAACTTTGGTTTAGTGACTACCTGACCGAAAATTACTGGGTCACAGGCCCACATTACTTTTTCCATCACTTCTGCTGTTTGCAATAAGTATGCACAATTCACTAAACAAACTTCACTCGCTTTAACCACCATTCCTACAGTGCAACAATACTAGGAAAAGTAAACATTTATTTATTTAAAATATCTATAAAATACTTAACAAACATGTTTGCATGCACCGTATGGAAATAATTGAAGCATTCATCACACAATGAGAACCATGAATAATTGCATCTTTTCGATAATTTTCAATTACGATATTTTAAGAAAAATATTGCTTCAACTTTATAAAGAACATTTTTTTTATCTTTAAAACAATACTTTTTATAAGTCCAAACAAACTTGGTTTATTGTTAAACTGTACTGCCCATAGGCCTAATAGCACATAGTTATCTCAGCCATCTGTACTGTCTACTTTTTATGTAACTTTGATTTAAATTAGAGCTAGTAAATTACATTTTTTTATTTAATTTCTGACAGCACAGAACACAAATGTTTTTCTAATCAACATTGCAGTTTTTTCCGGAGACATTTTCCTCTAATGTCTGAGACCTGACTGGCTGTCGATGTGCAGTGGTTTGTTTATCAAGTATTACCTCCATCAAAGTCATCATCTCCTTTCTGCTTCCATTTCACTGCTTAGCAAAAACAAATGTGGATGTCCATCTACAGGGGCTGATAATGACTGAGTCAAAATAAGATGATCAATATTCAAATAGGTTTAGATCCAGTGTTAAAAGTAAATGTTACTGGTTTAGTAAGACCTATCCAGTGGCATGTCATTCATGAGAAAAAAATGATTTTGATAAGTGATATATAAATCTTTCCATTTGCGCTACATTAACAGTAATAAAGAGCAAATAATGCAAGAAGGGAAGCAATAAATATTGCGACAAAAACCCCACTAACCTTGTCTAAGAATTTGAAATCCTGCAATGACCAATAAAAACCAGATTAGTCCGTCCAAGTTTGATAGTTTGTCAAAGGACTGAAAAATGCACAAGATTACTGTAGACAACTTCCCTGTTTAAATTTTTCTATGTAAGAATTTACATACATGCATTTGCACAACAAATTTGAGCTACGGCTTTGCCAAATACTGTAGAGATCAATTGAAAACTATTTCTATTTAAAAACTGAGAGACAAGTCCAAATTAATGTTAAAGATAGTTACACTAAATCAAAATATTAACTGGCAGAGCATGCAGCAGATAAATAGAAGCTTCTTCAAAAAATAATAAAATATATATTTAAAACATCTGTTGCTGTGCTGCATCACTTAATTTTAAGCTGTTGAACTTGTGTTTTTCATTATTAAAAAATATATGTTTAATGTTAGTGAATACTGCAGAAAAAGATGACAAGCGCCTAGAGTAAAGATTAATTTATTAATAAACTCTGAAGTCAGCAAACGAGTACAGGGTCCATATAATACTGAGCAGTATTTCTGCCATAATGCTGACAGGCTGTCACGCCAAACAGTCCAAGAGACCAGAATGAGCGAAAGCCATTCCGTCTACAAATAGGGTGGAGTCATGAAGCCCATAAGCCTGCGTAGAGAAATTATTTACCATGCATGCCATCATTCACCAACATACACACACACACACATACGTACGCACTTCAAAACACAGAAATGTGTGTCTGTGAAATGAAAAACAAATTGAGCCATAAAAAAGGCTCAACCCCTATCAGGCCAGCTCATGGTCCTATGAAAGGCATTGGTCCTACGCCTGGTGTTCCCCAAGTCATATTGGATTGGTCCTGCGTTTATGGGTGTGGTCATTAGGGAGGTGAGGTAGTGGGTGGGGTCCAGGTGCCATCGTCATGGAGATGGCTCTGCCTTTGGTCGTCAGGATAAATGATCTCCTCCACAGTCACGTAGGTTCCTGCCAGGAAGCCGATAAAGCCCAGGGCAGCGATGGAGAGATCTTTGAGGAGGAGTAGAGGAGGGGGAGGTTGGCCGGGATGCGCGATGAGCTCCACCAGAGGAGGGAAGATGAGCGCCAGCGCCGAGCTGCTCACCGCACCTACCAATGATATCACCAAGTCCAAGCGCGGTATCATGATGGCTGTTACACCTGAGAGAGTGAGAGAGAAATAAAATAATGCAAGTTGCTGAGGTCATTTGGGTGGTTGTCAAAAGTAATTTCTACCCAGTTGCTAATAAGTTGCGTGGTTGCCGGGGCATTTTAAATGCAGTTGCTATGGTGTTGTTCATGGTTGTCAGGGCATTTCTATGAAGATGCCAAGTTGTATGCTGTTGCTAGGGCATTGCTATGCCGCTACTCATGTACTCTGGGTGGTTGCCCGGGCAAATGTACCCAGTTGCTAAGGTGATATGCGTGGTTGTGAGTTGCACTTTTGTTTAGGTGGTTGCCAGGACATTCCTTCGGTTGCTGTGGGGTGTTCTGGGTGGTTGCCAGGTTACATCTATCCAGTTGTTAAGGTGTTGTGCATGGTTGACAGGGCATTGCTATGCAGCTGGTTGCCAAGAATTCGCTAGGGTGAACTGGTTGGTTGCTAATCCTTTTTTTTTTAAGTGGTTTCTAGGCCGAAGTCAAACCAACCCCACCCCCAAATCTCCACAATATTCTTGTTTCTAGATACCACTAGCTTTTTCCAGAATTGCAAGTTAGTTTTATCTGAATTCGCTAGGTGAAATCGTAAATCTGATCAATTAAAAAATTACAGCACATCCCTACTCAAATATCTGCAATACTCAAGGTATCATTTATGTTTGCAATACAAAAAATACAGAAGTGATACATCATATTAAGTCTTGGGTTGGGTTTAAATGACAAAATACCCAGCCTGATGTTTCCTCCATAAAAATAGTCTCGGCTTTCCTCATCCGGCTATAAATTTAAACTGCAGTGCATGCGTGTGTATTGCCTGCTGTTGTAACCGGTTTAGTGTTTTTTGGATACGTGTAGGCAGAGAACCGGTTGGAGGACTAATTCAAAAATCAATAAACATCTTTTTTTTGCTGACGTGGATGACGAAATGCTTGTTTTCACGCGGAATACAAAGGGTAAACCATTTTTAACCACATAGCTTTCAATGGAAAGACTCCAAACGCTACCCAAAGCATTTTATATGAAGCACACAGGCTGAGGCAGTACACATATATTTAATTCATGAGACTCAAGTGTGAAGTGTCACACACCTGTTCTCTCTTTCCTTCTAATATCATCTCTCGGTCTGGCTCTCGTTCTCTCTCTTGCAGAGTGAAACCAGGATAAAACACACAATGGCTCACAATCATGCATGAACGCTTCGGCTTCTTCACGCTGTGTGCTGCTGCCACCCTCTGGATAAAAGGTTTGACAATTCAAGTTGAACGTTGTGAACCGGAACGTTCAATTTTGAGAAATAAAAAAATTGGACAGCATGTTTTATTTTGAAGAACGCTGGAATGAGCCCCAAAGACTTCCATTGTATGGACACAAAAGACATTTCTCAAAATACCTTCTTCTGTGTTCAACATAAGAGTCATGGCTTAAGAGTATCATGTGAGACCTGACGTCCCACTACCCTTCACCGTAAGAAACCAGAAGTTTCTCAAAAATCGTAGACATGAGCCTGAGCGCGGAGTCGCCTGATAAGCCCCATCGTGGAGCTCTGGACAGGCCTCAAAAGAGAGCTCCGCGATGGGCCTGTCTCTGCAGAACAGGCAGGTAATAACTCACAGAGCCTCAAGTAGACTGAGATAGATGACAAGACACAGAATGAGTCCCTCGACCCTGCCCAACCTCCCTCACACACAATGAAGACATACAGAGCTGCAAAGACTTGAATAACACAAGACTACCACTCGGCACACACTTTCACACGAACACCACTCTTGCTAATATATCACAGTATGTAGTAGGTTGACGGCCTTGGCCCAGGAAATGAGGGAGGAAGAAAGAAGCAAAGAGAGATAAAGAGCGTGCAGATGAGTGACAGAATGAGAACTTCATCGTTTTAGCCACGCGGGACAAAGAAACGACAAAGAAACGCAACCTTCAGAGTTCATTAGCCCTTCGTTCATCCGGACTTTTCTAGAACTTTCTCCAAACTATTCTGCGTTTCATATAACTATCAGATTGAGTTGCACTGTGGCTATACGACACATTGTTCAATGACATACAGTAGTGGACAAAATTGAAGGAAAATTGACATCTTTTATTTCAATATAGAAGATGAGCGTAGCTTGAACATCTTCAGTCTCTATTTTTAATCTTCAGTCCTTAATTTTAAAAATGTTTTAATTAATTTTTATCTTTAATTTGAAACCTCAGAGCTCGTACACCCCGGGACGAAAATCACACGAGCTTATCGGCAGCGTATTTCAAGACGTTTTTCAACATTTATACCCAAACGATTTTCACTGGCGATGAGCCGAGTGAACATGCAAATTCAAAAGTTGTGTTTTACAGTAACTTCAGCAGGTCCAGGCATTAAAACGACCATGTGGTGTTTAAAATAAATTTTACATTTACATTTATGCATTTGGCAGACGCTTTTATCCAAAGCGACTTACATTGCTTTATCCTATACATTCTACATAGGCATTTGCAATCCCCTGAGATCGAACCCACAACCTTGCGTTGTTAACGCAATGCTCTCACCACTGAGCTACAGGAAAGCTGTATGCTGCAGGAAAAGCTGCAAGAAATGACGCTTTGTTTAGTCACGAGGCGTTAAACGTTGACGACAAACACGCGCGATTATTGTCCCGGTGTGGACAAGCCATCATTCTCTAAAAATCTAACAATTTTAAAAACTAAAATTGAAATTAAAGACTGACCTTTCTAATTTAAGATTAAAATGAGGTTTAAAAATTAAATAAAAACAAGTCTTTAATTGAAACTTTACTTTGAAACCTCAGTCTTAAGTTTCAATTTTAGATTTTAAATTCTCTGTTGAACTCAAGTTGTTACCTAGATGCGCTGTAAGAGGCTGCTACTAAGAAGAAAGTGGTTTGTTTTAATGTTCTATACTGGCCTACAGCTGTAATGTAAGAATAGATCAACCTGAAAGCTGAAGTGCTAAGCTTTACATAGATACAAAACCCGAGTGGGTAATTCCAAAAGAACAGCAGCGAGTGATGTTTGTAGGCGTGTTTTCGGCTATTTTAGACCTATACAATGTGATTTTGAATTGATATAAAGACTGGTTATGTGATCCAAGGTCACATATACCCTTCTTGAATTGTAAACATTTTCTTTACAAAAAAGTTTTGTTAGCACGGTCTCTAGAGATTACTAGTGAGTGAAACAAATAAAATCTTAATTGAAAATTAAAAAATGTATCTGTGTTGTGTAGTTGTGCTTCAAGTGAAAACTGAAGCTCAGCTTTGAGAAGAATTTAAGAAGGTTAGGCAAAAAAATTACTTATAAACGTTTACTTTTTTTCCAGTGAACTAGAATAAAACCCACATTACATGATACACTGTAGTTTGCCTTTTTTTGTTCAAGAATTTGTCCCCCTCAAATTTCCAGGAGATAACATTGATAGATGATAGAGATTGTGACAGTGATATTTAGTTTAAACAAGAACCAGAATGATATAAATAGCTAGATCCATATACAGCAAGAACAATAGAGCTAGAATGATAGATGAATAGAACAGATAACTGGAACAATAGCTACGGCAGCAACAGATGGATGCTTAATAGATCTTCTTCACTGCAATAGTCAGTGTTTCACAACATTTCAAACAAAACTACACACCATCACTCACTGTTCTCATTTACTCTGTGCTGCGGGCACACACACGATTCCAACAACCTGCTATCTCATTCTCTTTCGATCGCTCATACCTGCATGAGCGACGGTGTTAAACAAATATGTATTTCATATTTTAGGTCTCTGGATGGTTTACGGTTCACTACCCGATTCAATTTATCTCAAGATAAAAACATACAACAAAATAATCCGAAAGCCTTCAGGTGTACAATCCATCCATCACAAGGGAATATCTCTCTTCTCATCTCCGATGAATACCGGATTGAAGGAGAAGATAGACAGGGGAAGAAAGAAGTGTGTGTTTTTTGGACTCACAGGTGAGGCAGACGAGCAGGGCACGAAGACTCAGATCAGCAGCCCGTCTCCAGGTTTTCCTGACCCGCTCACACACGGGCGGAGACAGAATCTCAGCCGGCACGAAAAACTGCACTGCGAAACTCACAAACACACCGAACGAGTACAAGATCTTCACCAGTTGATTGGACCTGCAACACACACACATGCATACATGAACAGACGACAGTAACCACACAGAATGTGCAAATGATGAAATCCACGATTTCGACACTTCAAAGGGAAGTTTCACTCAAAGCTATGTGAACATGTAGTGCTGCCTTAAAGTTCTTTGGCCTTTATAGCTTTATAAGCAGGGCACTGAAGAGGGAACTGAAAATCATATCACGTAAGAGAGGAAAAGGAGTGGAGACTCGAACCTGGAGCGCAGTTGTTTTTCCATTTGTAGTCATGTCATGTAACACAGCTTTACATTTCATGTCAACTACACATATGCCGAATTAAAAATTGGCTTCAGTTTATTTGGGGCCGACTGTTCTTGGCTCGCTGGATGCCAGAGAGATTTAGGAAGAAACTTCGTTAGTAATAAAACTCCAACAAATAAATGTTTGTTCAGCTGAAGATGAACTTCTAAACAGCTGGTTTTCATTTATAAGTAATGTAATTTAATGTTGTTCAGAGCTGTGATCAATCACAGAGATGCTCCTGACAGTCAGCGCAGGTGAGAGAAGATGCATCGCGCACTTCGCTGCAGGATTTATATTTCTTCCCGAAATTTAACTCCACGATGGCTGGATGTGGCAATAAATAACCGCCATAAATAATGGAGCAGACGTAACGCACTCAGATTTGATGGATGGGACTATGCGGTTTATTTTGGGCTTTTGCCACAATTTATTTTTAGAGGCAGTAGATAGGACAGGGTATTGTGAGACAAGCAGGCAACGTGGTGTGCGCTGACCCAGGACAAAGTTATATGGTATGTGTGTGGTTACCAGTCATGAGGAAGGTTAAGGGTGATGCTTCCTTTGATGTCGTCTCCAAACCGAAGGTATCCCATCGTCGCAAGGGTCACGTACAAAACTATGATGACACCCATGCCAATATTAAGAGCTTGGGGGAAGCGTTTCGGCTCACGCATTTGATTTTCCAAAGGAAGAACCTACACAAACACAAACAAAAAGAAAGATTAATTGACATAGAATAAGGCTCTGGCCAAAACCTAGTGTGCTGCCTATGTAGGCGATATTTTAATGCAACATACTACAATCACACTCCTAATGGATGTTTCAAAAGGTACAGTATAATTATTTTGATTTAGTCAGAATCTAAGGTGGCGTTGCATGTAATATTTTTGCAGAGAACTGCATGAGCAATCCCATAATGCATTGCAGCAAGCTCAGTGAAATCTTTTAACTCATCTAATTCAAAATATATTGATAAAAAAATGACAATTTTTCGAAATACTTGTGTATATTTTTTGTAATTATAGCATTTTAAGCAGTTTTAAAATCATCTGCATTTGGAGTTTCCTGTGATCTGTATTATCTTTCTTAATTATTTTGTCTTTAATGCCACATCAGCATCAAAGGATAGTTTCATGGCAAACTCCGGGTTTTATAACTAAAAATAACACAAATAAATACAATATGAATAAAAAACATTATCTGAAATAATTTCACCATGCTTAGAGCAATTTAACAAATAAAATCATAAGTATAAAAGATCGAAATCTCACCACTCCAATTCCTTCAAAAGCAAAGATGGCCGTTCCAAAGAAGAAAGGATATTTGCGCCATGTGGAGGAAAACTGCAGTTGTCTGAGATCACTCAAATCCTACAGAGAGCAAAGATGAGAGACCTGAAATCGTTTTACCTTATAAACTACATTATACTTTTATATCCATTATAATGTAAATGTAATCATCTAGATATTTGTATGTCCGACAAACTCAAAAGACACTATTCTGATGTTCAGTCTGATTGAATGCGTAGAGATTCACAAACATGCTTACGGTGAGGATGTATGTGAATATCAGGATGAGGCTGACGGCCATGCAGAGGTTAGCTATAGCAGAGAGAGCTGCCATGTTTCGCAGGTCTCTGATGAAGGTCAGGATGATGATGAATGGAAGGAGGAAGACCATATATAGCCGTAGGTCCAGCCCTGTCGTCACGGCGACAGAAGGTAGATGCGGGGAGATGAAGCCCTCCTCAGAGGTATTGGAGAATAACACCACAGGCTCCATGGATGTGTTCAAACTAGCGCCTTCCATCACCTAAAAAACACACGCAAATGATTGGCTGTCATGTTTGGAGCAGGACTCTGATTGGCTTCTGTGGTAACTGGTACTGTACTTACCTGTTTGATGTTTTCTGCCAGGAACACAAAGTACACGCTACAGAAACCCAGCTGGGTCAAAACCAAGAAGAAATTCACTAACTGCCTAGAAAATAAAACATTCATGAATGAAAACTTAAGTAAAAGGGTTATATCTAAATGTTGAAGGGATAGTTCACCCCAAAATTTATTTATTTGTTCACCCTCATGTCATTAAAAACCTAAATATGACTCTTTCTGAGAATTGTTTCAGTGGGTTTGAGTCCAAACAATGGACATCAACGGGGTCCAATGTTGTTTGTTTTAAAACACCATTCTTCAAAATTGGGTGAACAAGCATTTTAATTTCGGGTAAAACCAAAGGTAACGGCCCCCAAAAGTTAGGCAGACACACTAAGGTAGACACAGAGAAAGAATGTAAAATCCCTAAACTGCAATGAACTGTTTTAGAAGAAGGAAAATAGATTTGTTGCACAGAATGAGCTGACAGTAACTGCTCCAAACACACTGGAGACTTGTAAAATATACAAATGCATCAACATAGTAACTTCAACACAATACGCCTGAATCTGAAATGTATTATTAAAGTGAAATATTATTCAGTATGCAGATTATTACTCAAAAACAGGTGGAAATGAAGCAAATAATTCCTGACTTTTTATGGATTCAGGTCATGAGATCTGTGTGTGTGGGGCAAACACACATCACTGTGTCCGTGCACACTAATGACTATTGTGCCTGCCTGCCTGCCACACACACAACCGTGTGCACACACACACATACGCAGACACGGGTGGGTCCAGAAACTTTACGATGGGATAGCTCACCTCCCAAACTGAGCACCTTTCCTCAGGCACTGGAATGAACTCATCTCCATGGCAACAGCGACTGTGTCACTATAACCGAGGGGGGGACGTTTTAACCTGTGAGAGAAACAAACAAACAAATATTCCTGACGAGCAAAGGAGTCTAGAAGAAACAAAATAGCTGTTTTATGTCATTCCTGGGGGAAAACACACTATAAACAAGATAAAAGTCTAAACAAAATGACACATCTTCAGTGTCAGAACACCCCGAAAGGAAATATGATTTATAAATAAACAACGTTTTTGTCGTTCTTGTTTAGGTAGGGGTGAGGTTTGGGTTGGTTAAAAACCATTGTGAAGATCATAAAACCACTTTACTTTAAGAAATGTGCTTCACTGTCCAGTCAAAATGATCAAATGCATTTTAATGATAAAAATCTATATTTATATATTTTATATATATATATACAAGAAAGAAAATCGAAAGAACATACTGTTGCTCAGTGGTTAGAGCATGGCGCTGGCAACGCCAAGGTCATGGGTTCAATCCCAGGGATTGCACATACTCACTAACAAATATTCACTATAATGCAATTTAAGTCGCTTTTAAATGAAAAACAGAGATGTTCTATTGCATAACATCATTTAGATAGAGATGAGGATGTTTGTGTCCGTATAGTAACAAACTTGAGGTGGACAACTCCAAACACAAACACACACGAGCGCCTCAGTATTCTCCCGTTTTCTTGCAGTCAGACATGAGGGAGTCCTTTGATCGTGTTTGAAGAAGCAACGCAGCTTATTTAAAAAGTGTGAACGCACAGATGGATTCCCAGACGAGAAACTACCACGCTCAGAATACAAAATGTGTGTTCAAACTGAAAAACTAAAAGAAATAAATATTATATATATATAATTTATATATATATTATAAAACATATTTCGCAGCAAAATACTTCTACTAGTCATACAATTAATCATAAATAAATTGCTTCCCGGTCCTCCAATCTGATTTCAAATACCACACACGTCATTTCATTCTGGAACATGCTGAAAGTCTGTTGTGATAGTCTGTATATTTGCTCTGCTGTGTTTGAAGTGAAGGTGTGTGAAGCTGGCTTCAGACGTCTAGAACTGTTCCCAAGAGATCGCAATTTCTATCATGTCACCAGAAACCGAGTGACACCAGCAGTGTCAAATATAGATCTCCGTTAGTCAAATTTGTCTAAAATTCAACAATTGAATGCCAAACAAAAATAGCAGAACTTTATTTTTATGTTTTTACACCAAGAAAGTAAAACAAGGTTTGTGGAACAACTTGTCAAATTGTAGAATAATACCAACCATTGGAGGAAATGTTACCACCCACAACGTTCTGAACCTTCGAATGCCTCCAATCAGGGCTGTGTTTATTTAGCAAACAACACTGAAATCTGATTGGCCACTGCGACTGAAGAGGCCTGCTTTAAGTGAAATCTTACCGCTCGCTGAGGTGATGGCTGCAGTCGACCAGGACGTGCATGCAGTGAACACACACCACACCCATCAACACCAGACTAACCGGACCAAGCTTGACAAACAGAAAGAGAGAGAGATTATGTCAAATCACCAGTGTTTTAAACACACATTAAAAAACAATATAATCTTTGTAAACACACGAACGCCACATAATTCGAAGTGTCAAAGTGTTGGTATTTGTTTGCAGTGAGCAAAGTTTGTTCCTGTCAGAGCAATAGAGGCTTATCTCTCTCTCACATGGTGAACTTTGCTTACAAATGAAGGTTTTATCAGAGCTGTGAGCTCACACAATTAAAGTCTGTCTGACTGACACGCTTAGAAACCAAATAACAATGAACCTTTCCGCGCACAATACAGCCTATATAAACATACACAGCAAACATTCATTTAAGGAAACTAGTCTGACCTACTTTGTTAAGAAGGATGGACAAACAACTATTCGAATAACAACAGGAGCACCTGTATACCTGTATATAACTATAGATGTTTAAATATATTACTGTATGTTTATTGTTTAAAAGTCGTCTAGTTTTCTGTTTTAGGATGTTCAGAGTGATTCTGATTAATTGTAATAATTTCAAAATGATTTACAGTTTTAATAAATGTATTATATGTTTAGGTAAATTATAATTTTTGTTTCATTCTGTGAACTACCGACAATGTTTCTCCCAAACTTTCAAAAAAAATATTGTTTTTTTGCAGAAAATGAAAATAACAGTTAAGATGCTGTGTATTTTTTCAGACCTCAAATACCGCAAAGAAAACAAAGATAAATAGTTTTTAAGCAATAAAACAAAGATACGCATTTAGGAAAATTCAGTTTTTCCTTTTTAAGCTGTCAGTTTTTCACATTGCTGTTGTATTACTTTGTCACTCCTGAGGTTTTATTTTGTTGAAATTCAACAGACGCTGGACTGAAATGACCACAATACATTTAGAAATGACAATTAAATTAATATTTGGACTGATCTTTTATTTTTTTAGATGCTGTATAGTATATATACTAATATATTAAAGAATCAACTGTAAAAGTCTTTTAAAAATTTTAAATATAAAAGAGAACGATTGAAATATTCTGTGAATATATGCATTTACAAAATCAGGTTTTATTTGGCTTGCCGCTTTTGTGTCCTATCCCAAACATTCATACTTGACAGATGCCTTTATCCAAAGACATTTTAGAAAATCAAACTGGTGTTCTAACAATCCCGACCATTGGTCGAGTACCAAGGGTCTCTCGAATATTTTGGAGATGTCCTGGTTCAGACCTTTTATTCTGTGTGCAATTTTTCATCTTCTGAACAGTTAAACTTAACAATTTGTGTAAAGTGCAGAGCATGAAGTCAGTTTGTATTCCCTTAGAAACAAACTACGGAGCACCATCTTCTAAAACTTAATTACAACAACAACATCGAAGAAGCATAGTTGGTACGCACCACTATCCCAGCATTCTTCACTGCTAGAGGGAGGCTGAGCAGCCCAGTGCCGATATTCCCCTTCAGTAGATGCAGCAGAGTTTGAGTAAACCTGAAGAACAGATTCAGAATAAACTTAGTTTTGATCAAATGAGATGTTTTTAATGCAGACAGATTTACGATTGTGATCACATTCGACTAATCTGGTCTGGCACCCTTACTGCACAAGTCACTTATTCTGCAATAAAATTTCCCGCCAGATTATTTAATCTGGTTCTGGTGCACGAAAAGGACTGCAATATTGCGTTTCGTGCTTCGATTCAGTAACCAGTTTCTTGTCCGAGTGTTTGGAATATGTTCTGACAAACACAAGCGAGACTCACGTGATGCCTTGAGACTTTTGCGCTTCATCTTCATCCACGTCCTCTTCCTCACCTTCTGCCCCTTCCATCAGAGGCGTCATGACCTCCATGTCTGCTCCGCATCATACGTTTAAAAAAAGAATTACAGATTAAACCAATCTTAAAATCCGTTTTTGAATCAGATTAATTCATCTCACTCAAGTTTTAGAAACATCGACTGATGCTTTATTTAGTTCACAAAGAGACACCTGAACTATCTAGAATAGTCTCCAATCTGAGCCTCATGAGGACCGTGTTCGATTTATAACAAACATCTAGTTGTAATCTCAAGAATTAATGATCCACTAAATTTAATAGGACAAGCAGCGTGTGAAGATTATCCAAAGCTCTTTGAAGTTTTATTTTGGGAACCGAGCATCTTACGTAAACAGTGTTTGCAACCCATTTAACTTCTGTAATTTGAATGAATATTCTAGTTACTGCGCTCTGTAATTGAACTATGTCTTGTGATGCCGACCCACAAAGAAAAAGACAAAAAAAATCCCTCTCACGCACTTTCTCTGGATGTGTTCCACGACCCTGGAACAATCTCCCTCTTGACAGAAGATCAGCGAATTCTGTAGCTGTCGTTAAGCATCGGCTAAAAACACATCTCATCCGTCAACATCTGACACATTAGTAAAGTCTTCAACTTCTTTTCTACTTTCCAATCCCCCACCAAAAAAAATCTTAGCTTCGTATACTGTGATAGGCTAATTGAGATCAGTTTAATTGCACCTATGCATTGTTGTTCTTTGTTGCACAAATTGCTTCTATTGTTTTCTAAATATGAATATAATTACGCATACTTCTTAATGAGAAAAAATGAGAAGAGGTATTTTTTCAATTGGGGTGACTGACATGAAAAGTGTCTCTGTATGACTTTTGGCCCGCTAAATTAAAGTGATAGTTCATCCAAAAATGAAAATTCTCTCATCATTTGCTTACCCTCTTGTCATTTCAAACCTGTATGACTTTCTTTCCTCCGCATAACACAAAAGAAGATATTTTGAAGAATGTTGATAACCGAGCAGCGGTGGCACCCATTGACTTCTATTGTATGGACACAAAACCAATAAATGGCTGCCATCACCGTTCCATCAACAACATTTTTCAAAATATCTTCTTTTGTGTTATGCGGAGGAAAGAAAGTCATGATGACAGAATGTTCATTTTTGGGTGAACTATCCCTTTAAACCAGGACTATTTATATCGCTTTTATAAAAATGCCTTAGAATAATACATTACTGGGCTATATAATTGGGCTTGGTAACAGCAGCTGACAAAGAAAGACATGTCAGAACATCATAAAAAGGCAACTGAATATTTGAACGGTAGAGAGAGAGAGAGAGAGAGAGAGAGAGAGAGAGAGAGAGAGAGAGAGAGATAGAAAGAAAGGGGGGGAGAGAGAGAGAGAGAGAGAGAGAGAGAGAGATAGAAAGGGGGGGAGATAGAGATAGAAAGGGGGGGGGGGGAGAGAGAGAGAGAGAGAGAGAGAGAGAGGGGAGAGAGAGAGAGAGAGAGAGAGAGAGAGAGAGAGAGAGAGAGAGAGAGAGAGAGAGAGAGAGAGAGAGGGGAGAGAGAGAGAGAGAGAGAGAGGGGAGAGAGAGAGGGGAGAGAGAGAAAGAGAGTTTAATGTTACCTAGTTGATCAGGTGAGGCCATGTTCCGCCGCTCATCTGGTGATGTGTGTCCACAGTAGCTGGTTATATCACAGGTGTGTTGAGCTCTGATGATGTGGCACTTAATCAGATGTAGAGAGTGTGTGTGCATACAACCAGACATTTATTTAAACACAACAGAGTCAACACAAGTAGAAGAGGAAACTTAAACTGTGATATCAGTTGTCGCAATATGATGCAACTTCATAAAATGAAGAAGAATGGAAAATGGAAGTATACAATGCATGTAGCAGCCAAACAAACAAAATATTTGACATTCTTAGATAACAACTTTTCTTCCAGTTTACAGCTCTGCCCATTCTGGTTAATCTCTCTATAAACTTAAAGACTTGTATATCCTGAGATTATACCCATGTTAGATGGACACCTGTTGACTTCTTTGACTTCAATACAGGTAAACCATTTTTACTCGAAAAGAAGTCTTTATAGACAAAATTATATTCTTACATGTATTAAAAAAGATCTTGAGAAATGACTGCTGTCCATTATCTAATATAAAACTGTACATATGCGACTTACAAAATACTATAATACTATATAATAGCAGTAACGCAAGGATAACTTTAATTTTAAAGCATAAAACATTATAAACAGAAAGAATACAGTGTGATGATGTGGATGTGTTTACCGAAGGAGCGCATAAATCACAGCCGCTCCTCCGTTTCTCTCTCCGGTTTGATGTGCGATCATCACCGGCGGTGTTCTGGAGCAGATATCCGCTCGAAACAACCCGAGCGATCAGATGATCCGACCTTAGAATGATGACATGCCATTGGGGAAGAGCCACAGGTGAATAAAAGTGAGTCCGGTCTGGATTTACACTGGATCACAGCAGAAAATGGTCACACGCGGGGCCAACACCACCTCCGTCTCCGATTGACTGCGTAGGAGAATTATGCGAAGTACGTCACCGCCTTCGTGACGGGTCGACTCTTAAAGAGACCGCTGCACTTGGGATTGTTCTTCGTTCGACTCAAGTTTCTTGCACAAAATAACTTATAGCCATACGAATCATTTAGAGTTCAATGACATTTGATTATCTAAGTGCATTTTTTAAGTTTATCAACAGCGATGGGATAAAGCCACTAAACTTAATAGCCGTTAGGGGGCAGTAGAGAATCTCATGATGTGCAGTCGGCTTCTAAACGAAAGTTGTTAACAAATCAAATATTTCGTTACACCGCTAAACAAAGGTAGCTAAACTTTTGGCTCTGACCCAATGGGACCCAAGGGAAATATTTATCCCAAAAATCATTTTGTCATGATTTATCCAATCTTATGTCATTCAGAACCTGTATATGAGTCTCTCTTTTTGTGGAACATTTTTGATAGATGTATTTTGTCAATTGGATCTAATGCTGCTTGGTTACCAGCATTCTTTAAAATATCTTACGTGTTCTGGTGTAGAAAGCCGTACAGATTGGAAATGACATGAGTTTGAGTAAATGAAGAAGTTTTCATTTTTGAGTGAACTGTCCCTTTAAGGTATTCAAAATCGCTGTATTAGAGAATGCTTATGCAACTTTGGATATGTTTAAATTGCCTGTGCAGAATCACTTCATATATCTTAACAGATTCTTTCTTTTTTAATTGAATACTTTTTACTTACGTGTCCGATTCTTGCGCATTTGTATGTGTATGCAATTCAGTCCGCTTATGCCACAGTGGCTGTAAATACGCCTGGTGGTCCTGGAACAATTTTTCATTTATCAGATTCATTAGGCAGCAGGACTGCGTTCATGGTCAACGTTTGGTTAAGAATTTTTAAAGACCAACTAAAGTTGTTGATTCAGGACCCACTTTATAAAATCGCAGTGAGTATCAGAGCACACGTGTTCTTTCAAGGTTCAATTTTAAGTATATTCTAACAGAATCATAAGATGTCGCCAGAAGCATTAAACACAAAGCACAGCTCTTTACAGAGAAGAACAAGCTCAGGCTATGAATAGTGCATTTCATAAATTGCTTTCATTTTTCTGTGGTGTTGGAGTACAAATAGGCTACAGCCAGAAAATATGGCTGTAATAGTCCAAGAGTAATCCAGTTTCAGATCTGTGCATCAGAACAAAACCTGAAGAACATATTTCTGCCTGAGATTTCTCAAGCTCTGTGTAAAAATCATAACCCACTGTATTAAAGGCAGATTTAAAGCAGATAACATGGCGTTCTGTTTCTTTATTAATTCTTTTAACAACTGCACATCATTTTTTAAGTTTTAAGGCACATTTTTAGACCCAAGTCCTGCAGGAAAACATTTTTAGGACATGTCCATATGTTAACGGGATTGTAAATCACAGGTCATATGTCAGATGAACATGCACTCCGCACATACACACATCATTGAACCAAAACAAAAGTAACTGACTTATGAGGCATTCGGTAATGAGCATTCAGAAATATACATTCTGGAAAACATTCGTTTCTGTCATCTCATTTTGTACTGACATTGTAAATCCGAGCACAGCGACATCAGTTCTGGCCCTGTTCCTGGGTCAGCCCGAGTGTGCTGCATCTCAGGTGCTTTGGCATGAAACTTCAACCCTGTATAATGCGTTCAGACAGCGGGTACGAACGCTGATGGCTTTGACTCTCGCCAAAATGGAAGACTTCTTCAACATGCTCCGTACGTTAGCGCAGGAAAGCTCTGGCTCATCTGTTTTTCATAAATCAATCCGTTCATTCTTTTGTTTGTGTCCAAATTCATCCACCAAAATCAGCTTTGGGAAAGAACGAGGAAAAATGAAAGAAAAAGAGAGATTTGGGGAACTGGAGTCTTTTACTCGATGGCTCCAGGTCTAGTCGCCACGTAGACGAAGAGGATGATGAGGAGGACGAGAACGGCGAGTGTCGGCATGACGACGGTCCCGATCTGCTCTCGTGCCTCCTGCATGGCCTGTTTCCTCTCCTTCTTGTCTTTCCAAGACTCCTTCTTCGCCTTGCCCTTCAGCTGCCGCATGGTTCAGGGCGTTTTCACACGCTCCAAGACGTGTTTTCAAACACAGAAGGTTACCGTGATCCCACAGGCAAAGCTGAAAGATAACCTACCTGTGAGAAGACATTTTGAAAAGAAAATATGAGAAACAAGAGTCATTTTGTTACATGAAGACTTAAATAAGGGCTCACACAATTGAAGTTTTTAAAGGGATAGTACAACCAAAAATGTCAATCTTATCTCACTTCAAACCGGTGTGACTTTCTTTCTTCGGCAGAACGCAAAAGAAGATATTTTGAAGAACGTTGGTAACCAAACAACACTGGATCTCATTGACGTTCATTGTATGAACACAAAACCACATAGACATTTCTTGAAATATCTTTTGTGTTCCACACAAGAAAGAGTCACAGACAGATTTTGAATGGCATGAGGATGCAGATTTTTTTAAATGTTGAAGCGAAACTGTGTCCTTTTAGATGCTGTTATTGCCAGCAGTTCTTATGAAGTCAACATGAAACCGTGTCGACAAGTAAATCAAAACATGATTCCCGATTAAAAACAACATTTAGAAAATTAAAACATTTTTAGGGGATTGTTTTTATTTTTTACAAATCTGATTAAGGATATTTATGGATAATATTTACAATATCTTTAATGAAGTACAGTATACCACACGGCAGGACACACTGCCGTCCATAGTGCATTTATATAAACTAAGCATTTCTCCATCTGTGGCTTTACACCTGTAGTAACTCTGCCACCCGTAGCCATGGCAACTAAGCAAAGGCCAGTACTAAGAAAGCTCCCTGAGAAAAACGCATACCAGCAGTTCACACACAAACACACATGCAAAATGAAGGCAGAACAGCAATCTGGGACACAATTCCCACCCAGGCAAACAGGAACTGGGTGTTGTATCCTGAATTTTAAGATTGTAATCGCGAATTATGTTACATAAAAATGACGATCTTGAAGAACTATACACAGTTAAAACCAATGCATTTACAATCAGAAACACAGATATGTAGTATATTTGATGATTTTGCGTAATGTGTGAAAAACCGTGTTGTGTACAGTATATTAACATTTTTAGCAAATTCCAGCAGTGCCGTCGCGTATACAATTCTTAAAATCAAATATCAAGGGCAAAAATAGCGCAAATCTGTATCATATTAAAAAAGACAAAATACCCAACACAAAACGTCATGAATGCTGGTGCATGTCATAATATGAACGCAAACTGTGTGTGTGACGTCTTCTGATGTTTTGAGGTTGAACGCATATGAAAACAAAAGTTACATATTAGTTCTGTAGTCAACATGACGTCACGACTTCAACTCAAAACTACAGACACCGTTTAAAACGCAAGAAACTTTTTATTGCTGGTCTCACAAGGATCGCGATCACTTGCAGATCGGCGTGGAACCAACTAGAAATCTGCTGCAGTGACAGTCACGGTTTCTCCACTTCATCAAAGTTACATTGTAGCAAAGTTGCGTGTTTTCAACGGCGCGACTTTGTTACAATGTATCAAACCGACAACAAATCAAAGACCTGTTGCGTGTCAAACACTTCAAAAGTATGCGTCTCCACTTCACGCACGCGGACCGCGCCGTTGCGTTCGCGTGTTCGATTAAAACCCACTCAACCTGGACTCGGTCTCGTGCACTCGCGCCGTGCTCGTGGGGACACTTCCACGCACTTTTCGCTTACCGCCGCAGTCCGTGTCCAGCGCGCACCGCCCGGAGGGGCTTCCGTATTCGGTTTGGATTCCTCGCAGTCTCTGTCACGGCTGTTTGGGCTTCTGCTCGTGGGTGAGCGAGCGAACGGGGGGCTCGACCTGGATTACGTGGCAGTACTTGAGGCCGAGGAGGAGGCGCGAGCGCGCACGCGTTCTCTCCTTCCCTGCGGGGCACGAGCGAAGGGAAGGAGGTGAGAAAGAAAACGAGACAGCTGGAGCGATACTGACCCCTCACTGCCGACAGGGGGGGTTGCGGAGTATTCATTTTGAGAAATACCTTGCTTACGCAGTCTTTAAAATGATTTAAACTTTGCTTGATATGGTGTTATCTTATTCAAATATATACGTACTTTAAATTGCCACTTTAATGCAGTTATAGTCCAAATGTATTTTAGAAATTGAATACACAACAAATTCGAAATGAAATAATGCTTTGTTGACATTATATAAAAGCTTTGCATTACTGGGAAGTAATAAACAATTATACAAAAGTTATACTCAATACTGTGTACACAGATGTCAAAAGTATTTATTTTACTGGATGTATTCACATGTATTTGCCTTTATTTTATTACATATTAAAAATACTCTGTTTTTAAGTAGCCTATTTGTAGTCATGAAGTTCACTAAACTCTGACTAATTTCTGAGAGCATGGACAGTTCATATCTGCATTTTTATTCCTACACACATAAAAGCAACAAAATGCTTAATATTTGTTTTATATTGTGTGTTTGAAATAGTTTATTTTTGTAGTTTGTGCAGTATAATCAGGTGATGTCACGTCGGTGTGTGCACACATCTGGTGGGTTTGTAACTGCTGTTGATGCGTGTCCGGTCTTTCTTGATCTCCCAGCGCTGTAATGTAAAGGCCCAGGGCTCCAGTTCAGGGTCAAAAACACAACCGTGGGTCTGAAAACAAAGCATTACCTTCAGGCCACAAAGAAATGTGGTTAAAAATCCTAAAATACATTTTTGACAATTTTATACATGTATCATGTCCTATCTTAAACTTTGGTAAAACTATTAAAATTTTGATTCCTAATCTCACTTTTATATTTTTTTCTGTTCAGACTTCAGAATGCATTTAAATCAGATTCTAAAGAACAAATTTCAGATTTTGCTTGTTGTCTGAATGGTTATTTAAGTGATTCTGTCTGTATACATATCAGTGCTACAGACATGCACCTCACTTCTATTTTGAGCTGCAGCTGATGTTGTGCAGTCTTTTTCTGTCCTCCAGAAGTTCTCCGTGAGTTTCTGTGGCTCAGACTCTTCATTAAAGCTCTCAGATATAGAGCAGAGATCTCTGTGATCCTCGGTCGTGTTCTCTGTGATCTGAAGAACAGAGGGGGAAAAAACAAGGAATTCGATCAAAGACGTGAACGGGAGTCAAAAGAAAGTTCTTTCCTCAGGAGGGATCACTTCAACACTGGCTATGATCAGAGGAGGAAGCGTTGGCCTGAACCATGAAACGATTTTGAGCATCAATCTGAGGATTTTAGAAACAGAGAGATGCACCAAAGTCCTGTAAAACTTCATTTGCATATAACATACACTATATTAAGCAAATCAAGGGGGCTCAATGATGGTTTTTATATTTATGTGCACGTTTTTCTTTTAAGTAAGTGGTTTTTGCTTAATTGCTGATATTGTTTATACTTATACTTAATGTACCAAGCTTTTGATACAAATCTCGTCCCACAATAATGATATGTATTATTGTTGAAACGAAATGCAGAATTAAACTGATTTATCGTGTCAGATGCTGGTGGGGTCTGTTTACCTCCCCATGGTTCACTTCTTCCTGATCTCTCTCGTCCTGGAGCTGTTTCAAACTCTTTTCCAAATGCTGCACACACAGAGACAATAGCTTTATTCAGCACAAAGCTCCTGATTATTCATTTACATAATGGCATTTCTCCAACACTCTGTTGGTATTGCAGTATCAATGCCCTGCAGGGCGTAACAGACAGCAAGATGAAGGAACTCTAGACTGCTGGTACTAACTAGATACAGAAAAACATCTTCAGAGAGAATTAAGTTAAAAAACAAAACATATGCCGCAGTGACCCAAATGCTCTTAGCCCTTAAGTCCACACATGGTGACACAGTGTGGGATGAATTGTTGGGAAGTAGAGTGCAACTGTGCACAAAGATGAGGGCACATAAATCAGAAACAAAATAACAAATGGGAAACCCTGCGGTCTTGTGGACTTTATTTAGACACACGTGGACATCTAGGGTAAAATTATGGGACGTCCCATTGACACAGATTTAAGAATGACTCCATAGGAATCTACTACCCAAGGGTCTTCGATACAGAGAAGAAGGTGGGACAGGCCAACACATACGAGGAAGTAATGCATACCAGACATTTCTCATGTAGTGTGTGATTGAGATCTCTCTCAGCCTGTAGCTCCCCCTGCTGGTTGGAGGCTAGAAACTGAAGCTCTGTCTGAAGAGATGCCATCTCAGAATGGAGCTGCTGAAAAGACTGAGACTGATACACACACACACACACACACACACATACAGTTTTTATAGACACTATGAGTGATTGTAGGAATAGGTCAAAATGGTTAACTAGTTAGTAAGTAGTTAGTGAGGTTGAAGTGGGTTCATGTATAGGTTATATTGTTCTGAGGCAGTGCTTTAAACACAATTTCTTTGTGATGTTATAGCATTCCGATAGCTTCTTTTAAAATATATCAGAACAACTACATCTGCACATTCATCTTCTTTAATGACCGTCATTGCAGTCATAAACGCCCTAGTTTCCAACCCTTTCAGTCAATTCAAAGACAATTACTGTCAGACTTCAAGTTAATCTCTTTATGTAAAGACAGCATTTACGCTGTGTGAAATCAAATGTTATTGTTAGGCTATGTATTAGCCGAATATCTGTCTGTCACAATTATTTGCACTTATCTTTCATATATTGCTATGCAACTGCTTTGAAGGATTCAGCTCTTTTTATGAATTTATATTGAACGCAACTTCTAGAATTCAATGTATATGAATGGAAGTAAGTTTGTGTGTTTTGTACCCGTTCATAACTTCTTTTCTTATAATCATCCTTTATTTCTTCAAGACTTTCAATTTCAGCTTCCAGATCCTGTCAGGAGGTGCAAAAGTATGATTGTGAGGCATTTTAACAGTGAGACAGACTGGGGAGGGCTTAACATTTTACACATATAGCGTTAAATAATTTGCTGGAGAATTATAGCATATGAATAAACATTTTTAAAGCGTTCTATCTGAACACTACTTAAAGTCTTGCAAGAGCAAAAGTGGGTAAAGTAGCCCACCTTGATTCTCAGCGAGCTGTTCTCTGGTGTTCTGCTGTTCAAATGAGACTTCTGACAGGACACAAGCTTCTCCAGGTCAGACACCTTCTCTCGAAGCTCCTGGTTGGCTTGTAAAAGGTCATGTGATTTCACTGATTCCTCATCGAGTGCTTTTTTCAGCTGAGGGAATAAAACATAACTGAGGAAGGTGCCCTAAATGTTCTGGCCAGTCAAAGTGTCTTTTTAAAGTTACCTGTAGCATTGAGTCTTTCTTTCTTTTGAGCTGCTTCTTGAAGGAATCTATATGTTCTGTCAGTCGACAAATCTCTACCCTTGCATCTTTAAGCTCCACCTCTCTAATGATGGAATCATGAAAGACGTCAATACATTCTAACACACAATGTTTTGATTTAAGTGAAGTGTATCGATTACATAAAAGACACAAATGTAACTTAACTGCATGAGTAAATAACGTTTGGTATAACATGAAACAGAACATTCACATTTGTGACATTCAATATAAAAACAAACAATGCAGTAAAATGCAAAAATATCAAAGATTATCTGAGAAAAGAAGTTTTTGTAGTGTCACATCATGATTAACTATAACATGGACATGTAGTGTTTCTCACCTTGGTCTCAGTGTGTTTAGTTTCTCTTGTGCGTTGTGGTTTTCCTGCAGGAGCTGCTCTAAATTCTGTGCAAGTTTCCTGTTGTCAAACTGAGCCTCATCGAGTGCTTTTTCCAAAGACTCAACCTTAAACATGTGAATGTATACACCGTTAGTCTGTCTTATACACTTGACGTATATTTTATCGCCAGTGTGTTTGTTTAAGTGTTTTACCTTATTTCCGGTTATGCGTGTCAACTCCGCCAGGTGCTCAGCTTCAGCACTAAGCTTCTGAATCTCTTTCATAGCCTGCAGTCTGACACAGACACATAAACATTTTGGAAAACAGTACGTTCTTATAACTTATTATAAACAGTCTAAGCAGCTTTCCTGTAGCTTAGTGGTTAGAGTATGGCGCTAGCAACACCAGTGTCATAGATTCGATCCCAGGGATTCCCCTTACTCAGGAACAATTGTATAGTACAATGCAATGCAAGTTGCTTTGGATAAAAGCATCTGCCAAATGCATAAATCAGGAATATGTCTATTAAGCTATAAGGCAAATCATAATCACATTAGAATACATTTTAGAAATGCTCTGGTAAATTTGAATGACGCTTTAGATGAAAGCGTCTTCTAGATGAATAAAAGTAAATACATGCATTTTATGTATGAACTTAAAGCCTCTATTTATAATGCATTATAAAGAGTTATTAAAGAGTTAAATGCATTATAATTCTTCATAATGTGTGTTTTAATGCATTATATGTAGTTGTAAAGAATTATAACCAATTTAAAATGTGTAGTGTAACAATGAATTGCTAAGTGTTTTAATGTATAAACTGTAATAAAAATTATTTATAAGACATAACAATACAATAAAAGGTGCATTACAATGCTTTAAAACTACTTTTATAATCCATTATACATACATGCTTCAAGGAAAGTGTTACAAAATGTTTTTCCAGTTAAGGACACACACACTCACTTCTCCTTCCTGAGTGTGTGTAGTTCCTGTGTTCTGTCTTGTAGCTCAGTCTGTAGTGTCTGTGTGTTCTGCTGCAGAAGAGTGTGAGATGACAGGACCTTCTCCAGCACCTGTACCACTTCATTCTGTTACACGCATGTAGAAATAAACAAACTAACATCCAGATTCATCCAAATCCTCTATGAGCACACAAACATGAACACACGAACCGTGTCTCTTTGCTGTTGCTGTAACATATGAAGATGCTCTTTCAGAGTGTAGTTCTCGCTCTGTACCTGTGAGAGAGTGAGAGAGAATCTGAAAGATGTGTGTTTGAGCCCTTCTGGATACATATTGAATCAGTCGCAAATGTAATGTTGCAGATTCCGGATTCAGTTCTCGTAAACAATACCAACTGTGAACTATACTATATGCTCACTATGAAAACTTTTTTTTAAAGAAATACAAAACCCTTCTACTAATCAAACCATCACAAGTATCAAAGGACAAAGTGATTCTGGTGAAAAAATGAGACAAAATAAGAGAGTTTAGTTAAAAGGGGTGTGTGCTTGTGTGTTTACCTGTGTGTAACTGTTTCGCAGTGTAATATTGATCTGACAGTGTTGACTGCATTCTGCTTTCATGGTCTTCAGGTCTTCTCCCATCTGCTGCACTTGTGCCTGTACATACACACGGTGTAGATTTAAACCTGCTTTATTTAATGAATGATACAACTAAAACAAACTGTGTGTCACACTGTCAGATGTGACGTAAATACAACAATGTGTGTGTGTGATAGAGACCTGCAACTTGCCCTTCTCGTAAGCCAGTTTGTTCTTGCTGTCGGTCATGTCCCAGAGCATCTGTTCTACCTGACAATGAGTTTCCTAAGAGAGAAAAAGAGAGTGAGAGGCAACACGCACACTTGTCTTTGACTCAACAATCGTTTGATCTGAGACCTGCTGATGCTGCATGACTGTCAGGCTCTCCATCAGGGCCTTGTTCTCCTTCTCCTGCTTCTGCAGCCCCGAGTTCACTGCGCTAAACTCAATCTGTCGATCACAGTCATAAACCAAAGATGTAATATTACCATCATATAACAGACTGTACTGGAGGTTTAAAGATAAAGCTTTATGTGAAGTTCAAATGAAAACAGTGGACCTCACTGTTTTTCAGTACCTTGATCTCTGACAGCTGTGTTTCAAGACTGTTCTTCTCATTTTCAAGCAAAACGATTTTTGAGCTCATCTGAGAAAATTTAAGAATAAGTATTAAAGCAGCCTGTTTACATCACAGTGAGTAATAACAATGAGTTATGAAAGTAAACAATATTGTTAAAAACTTACAGTATATACAGTATGCGTTAATGCCAATACAGAATAATTATATTTACTGTAGGCAAAGATAACTTACTTCACTATTTATGTGATCTCTCTCTTTCCTCATGTTTTCTTCCTCTCTCAGTGCACAGCTAAGCTCCTCCTGAAGCCTCTCGATGGTTTGTTCCAGCATCTGTTGATGATTGACAGCTGTCTGCTGGGCGACAAGAGAACTCTGCTGAAGTCTGGCCTGATCCGCCTTCAACACCTCCCTAAAAATGAAAAGAGCACATTGGGTTATAATAATTTACATAAAAAGTTTTAGACAATCAGTAATCTGTTTTATTTTTAAGCTCTTGAATGATAATTGCAGGAACTCAAAGTTAAGTTTCCAAACTTTACTTTAAAGGGGTCTTATGGCACGGATATGTGTTTTTCTGTGTCTTTGGTGTGGTATAAGTTGCTCATGCATGTATTAGATGTATTGCAAAAATTTAAGTGTCGGAAACAAAAGATGCATTCTATCTCAAAGCGAATGCTCACCCAGACCTGCCTCGTGTAACCACACCCCCACAAATCTAAGTCAGTTTGTGGTATGATTTGACTTAGAGCGCCCAAATGTATAACAAGTAAGACGGGCTTACCTGTCAGTACAATTGCTTTGGAACCTGATGCTCCAAATATGGTGATTGGCCGTTACATTTCTGTCACGCGCTTGCAATATTCGACCAATCACTACATACTAGTGAACTGGCAAATCATAGGACACCTCGCTTTTCAGAGCGATGAGCTTTGTAAAAAATCTGCACATTTCAGAGAGGCGGAGCAAAGAGGAGATACAAACATGCAAGGAAAAGGTATGTGGAAAACACAGCGTTTTGGAACCTTAAATAGTTATAAACATTGTATTGCATCTAAAACAAATGATAGCTTTCCTGTAGCTCAATAGTAAGAGCATTGCGTTAACAACGCAAGGTTGTGGGTTCGATCCCAGGGGATTGCAAATACCTATGTAAAATGTATAGGATAATATTTGTTTTAGCCGTGTCATATGACCCCTTAAAAAAAGTAAACTGAAAATGCTTTTTTCAATTTTGCAATTTTCTAAATATTTAGATTTTTTTGCACTCTCAGATTCCTGAGTTTAAACGGTTGTATCTCAGCCAGATGTTGTCCTATTCTAACAACATCAATATAAATCTTATTTATTCGGCTTTCAGATTATGTAAAAATCTCAATTTAAAAAAATTGACCATTAAAACTGGTTTTGTTGTCCAGGGTCACAAATGTGATACAAGACACAAAGACGTGCAAGCAAAATCTACAGTTAATGTTGTTTAGTAGTGAATGTGGGACTCACAGATGTTTCTGTACGGCGAGTTTCTCAGATATTGTGCTCTGTAGTTCAGTCTGACCGTTTCTTCTGACTGTGTCTAACAGCTGCATCTGTTCCTGAATGTGTTTAGAATGCACAGATTTTTTTCATGCCTATAAATCAGGTGAAACTAAATTTGAGTCTAAATCTGAAGTTGAAGTACCTTAATGTTGTTTTGACGTTCATTCTGTATTCGAGTGTTTTCGAGTGTTAATGACTGCACTGTAGCTTTTAGCTTTGAACACTGAACCTCTAACTTGTTGTTCAACACCTGAGACACAAATAGAGAGTGGGAGGTTAATACATTAAATATATGTACATTTAGTTATATGGTATGTAATATTTGATATGATAAGATGTACATTTCAAAGGAAAATTTTCAAAATATTTAAATGTTAATAGATGAGGTGAACGTTTCTAACACAAACTCTGAATGTCTATGGTGGTTTGTGCCATGAGTACCTGAACATCAGCTGCAGCTGCTCTGAGATCTCGTTCATCTCTCATGAGTGTAACGTTCTCCTGCTCTTGCTTCTGCAGAGACATCTTCAAATTCTAAAAACACAGACAAGTGATGTGTCGACTCTGTGATTCATATATTGTCTACATAACATTGAGTCAATCTTTGATGTTTTCGTACCTTCATCTCTTTGCTCAGCTCTGATATCAAAGTCTCCTTCACATCTGAGAGGAAACAAAACATTCCGGTTTCACGGGCAACAGACAGATTGTATTAACAGAATACACGTCTATATGTGTCATAGTTCGTCGTTTCTGACCAGATTGATCGTTGAGCTGTCGACACTCTCTCTCCAGGCTGAAGATGTGCTCTGTCCTTGTTTTTAGCTCCGCCGTGTTGACTTGTCTGTCAGCGTGTAGGGTGTGGCATGCTGTTTCAAGAGCTCTCACCTAATACCCATCATGAGCAAATAACCAACAAAGTTTCAAATAAAGCATTTTCTGAGTCATCAGAACTTATTCCCTGACAGTTTGTTCCTATGTGGATGCTAAGACATTGCATTTTCTTTAGTACTTTTATTAAATGTTTATGAGGTCATCACACATCTTTTCCTGTCCTCCGTTTACCTGTCCACTTTTCCTGTCTACCACTCTCTCCATCTCCTTCACTCGGAGTAGCAGTGCATTGTGGGATTGCTCCGCTTCCAGGTCCACTGTGGTTTCCTGTGCTATCTGCTTCCTCCTCTGTGAATCATAAAGTACCAAACAAAAGTCAACCCTGTTCCTACATAGAAAATCCAGTTATTATGTGAAGGTACTTTACCTTAGCGGATATGCTGCTCTGCAGCACCTCCCTGAGTCTGAACACCTCCTGCTGTGCCTCCTTTCTCTCATCACAAGCCTGGTGCAGTCGATCCTGTAACTTCAACACCTCCCTCCGCGAGGAGCGCTGCTCCTCCTCATACTGACCCTGCAGGATGTTTAACTCCTCATGCAGACGCGCTGCACACAGAGAAATTATAAATGTGAACCCTGCTGGGTTGATAAATCCACAACAAATTACATTTTTAGGAATGAGCACTGACCTGTATGGGATGGATTAAGCTCTCTGTCTGTTTCCAAACGGAAAGTGGCGAGTTTGAGAGCGTGCAATAGGCTCTCCAATAGACACACACGTGAGACGAGCGTTTCACATAGTCTCCATAGCAACCCTTCTCCTTCAGCACCCAGGCCCTGATGGATGTTCACTGGACTGACCGGGTGCTTTAAAGAGCAACTGGCTGAAGAGTTTAAGAGAAGATGATCCGCAGACACTCCGAAAATATTAAGACCCCTCACTAACTCTTCTGACTGCTCCTCGGCTGACTGAAGACGTCTCTGTAAGCTGGAGAGAGACTCAAGGGCAGTCGCCCCCATATTCAGAGGGCACCGAACTGACCTGGACATTACTGGAGATAGAAAAAGACTGACTGAATGAGTTAAAGTTCAAATCAGAAGCATTATTGATTTTTCTATTTTGAATTGCCATTTATTAATTAAAGGATCTTATGTTAAAAAAAATGTGATCTGATCCTCTACTGTCGCACAAAAAGTACTTTGGTGGTTTCTTTGTACAGTGATGCTGTCTAGTGCAATGTGTTTAAATGGATACTAACTCAGCAGTCTTTTTAAGAATACATCATGAGGCAGCCTCATGCCTTTGTTTAAAAAACAGATCAAATAATCGACAACCCGTCCGTTTTAAAGCGATTTTATTAAGCTAAAGCCAACTTTTAACACGCACCATTACACGAACACAAAACATATTGCTAAACAACACTCGTGAGACTCCGAGCCTTTAAGTAAACAACGTATTTGCATTAACCGAAATACAAAGTGGAAGTTTTTGATGCTTACCTTGAGAGAGACCAGCACTTCCGGCTTACCGTCGTTACCATGGTGACCGTTTTCATCTCGTGCTGCTATGCTCTTCTAAACTCCCGCCCTAGAAAAACGGGCAGACTAAAATAGGTGTGGTGTAAAGGATTAGGTATTGTATTTAATTAATAAATTCTACAAAACAATTTTAACACTCTTGTTTACGTGATGACGATTCTCACTGTCATTAGTTATGTGCAAATTATTTCCCAGAGTGCCAACGTTTCCAAATAAAAAAGATGGTCTGATGACGTGGTTCTTGTTACGTTTCTTAGCGCGTGTACAGCTAGACCAATCACAGTCGTTTGCGATCGCTTTATCATTTAAGGTGTCGGGAGGTTTTACGTTAAATATTAAGGTGTCGGGAGGTTTTACGTTAAATATCATTAAATTAATTTCAACAATTCGATATAAGAGTTCACAACATTTTTTAACTTTATTTCAAAATATCCATATGAGCTGACCTATTTACTATGTAACTTCGAAAAGAAGTTCATGCCGCATCATAATGTTATTGAGATCAGGTAATTGTTTATTTATTGCAAGATAAAACTGTACCACAGTATATATTTCAGACATTAAAAAATAATACATTTAAAAAGTAAAAGGATAACTATCATGATGTAATGTAAACACGGTTGATCATGTCTCATGTGTCCCCTCAAAATCACTCTTTTTAGGAGCATTAAGTCCTCCACATTACAGTAATGAGGTGTAAATGTGCAGCGTTATGAAAATAAAAGTCAGTCTTGGCAGCAGAGTTGCATTGTGAAAGAAACCATCATTACATTCATCAAATCATTACATAATTTGACATTTAATAAAAATATTTCATAATATTTTTATTATATTTATATTTATTTTAAATGTATTACATGTATGTTGTGGCTCTTGATTGGTAAATTAAAACCGTTTCCCTGGAACAGCAGCTGATGATCCACAGAAAAAATATGCTCATACAACTTCAAGTCTTCATTTCTTTTCAGCTTGTTATAACAGGATTTCCCAGCAGCATCGGCGGCGATGGAGCCAGAATGAAGCTACAGCAGCCCTTTTGTGTTGAATAGACCACGTGACACGTGATTATAAGATCTTCTCGTAGAACAGGAGGTAGGCTTGAGAACTCTGAACTTTGGCCTCTGTAACCGGATGGATGCTGGTGTCGCTTACGTGGAACCACGACCCTTTACTGGCCTCAACATCACCTAAGAGAAGATACAAATGATTATATTTGATTATAACAAATACAGACTCAATGTGTTTTCACAAACAAATTCAACTTTGTGAAGCCACATGGCTGGGTATAAGGGTTGGACCTTCATTAATGCTCACCGTTTTCTACAGAGTTGTGCGTGGATGTTCGGGATTTAACGTAAGCTGTGTAGTGTCCTGATCGCATTGTTCCACTGTGTTCCACTATGCCGTAAAGACTGTACAACACTCGCGCCTCAGTCTCTTTAATTCCCTACAATACAAAGACACTTTTTAGATATTTTTTAAATCCGAGAGGACTAGCTCTATACAAAGGCACCTTTCCAAAGCTAAAATATAAAGGATAGGTGGTGTCATTTGCTCACCTTGCAGTTTAAGGAGCAGAACGGCGCAAGATCCAGGATTTGAGGGAACTGAACGTGTCGGTTTACTTTACAAACACTGTATGAGACCTGAAAGGAAAGGAAAACATTTATAAAAAAAAAACAAATGCTGACAGAAGCCTTGTTTGATGAGATAAGGTTTTTGGAGAAGACATTCCACCTGTTGAAATCTTTTAAGGTGAAGCGTGAGCACGGGGGGAGGAGAAGAGATGAGCATCTGTTTCAGAGCGTCTCTGTAAACCCCTTTCTTACCACCTAAACCAACAACAAATGAAGATATTCAGTCAAGCTGCAATGTGAGTGTCTAAAGACAAAAAAAAGTTGTTGGTACCTTCCGAGGTTTTTGGTCCGGACTGACGTTTTGTACATGTAACACACATCAGTCTGTTGTTCTCTGTGAGTTGCTCAGCCTCTGTAAACTGATAAAGGCAAGACTCCACTGAGCAGTCCTGTTTCCCTGGTGCCTCCGTAGTGGCCAGCCTGTGAAATGCAAGCTCGGGGTCCTGATTGACCACCGTGTATTCTTTAGCATCTACTATCTCATCATCTCCATTCTCCAACTCGTGTCCTTCTAATGTTGCGTCCAGCGACATGGTGTTTAGTTCTTCAAGCAAACAATCCTCCTCGGCATGGACCTCTCCATCCTCTTCCGCAATTTTACTCCCCCCTTGGTTTATTTCTCCCTCCACGGACATTTCTTCAGAATTATGGTCTTCCGATAAGGCAGTAAAGCGGTTGTTGACAGAAGTACCGGGTTCTTGTTCAGGTTCCTCATCATCTTCATCCTCATCTTTTTGGGATGGTGCGGGAGGCGAGGCATTGGTGTCGGGTGATTGATGCTTTCCGGTTCTTTCACCGGTTTCCACATCAGCGCTCCCCTCAGGTACCTCTTCTGGATTTGTACTGCTTTCGGCGTTCTGATCGGTCAGCACATCTAGAGTGACTTGACTTCCCATTTTCTGCTGTCGTCTCTGATTCTATGGACGCAGAAAACAAAAATGCTGCATGTTCAATTTTTTTCTTTAGTCCAAAATATTGATATCTACACCACAACGTCCTTTATAACCTGACACATTAAATAAAGTTTGTCGTTTACCTTGGTTTGTTTCTTGGCCTGCTTCTTGGCTTTCTTCTGTTGGTACTTGCTCCCAGCTCCTGTAGGCATGTCTTCATCTCCGTTGACCAGAGATGTTGTGTTATCTCCATCCTCACTGACACTGCTGCGATGCTGTACCGCTTTCTTTTGACTCTTCTTCCTGTAGGCCTGAAGGAGACGCTCAAATAAGTTTTTAAACCACGTAATGTGCTTTTAGGTGTACTGTCCTACACAGTTCACACCAGCCAGTCATTGCAGCTAGTTACTGCAATTTTGACACTCTTGTTTCTCTGAAACGGGACAAAAGTGAACCAGGAGACTGGTCAAAAGACAGAACAGATGTTACAAAGCCCGTTTCAAACCTTATCCTAATTTTAACCAAATGTGTAGTTACTGAACTTTGCCTTTGTAGAACAGTAGTATAAGTAAAAAACTTCAATGTCTACCAGAGACAGAAGGTTACCTCATCAGCTACAGGAAGAGAAAGATCTAGAAACATCTCGGTCACCAGAGACACAGTTCTGCATTCTTTACACATCACCGTGCTGGTCAATTCTCCACCAAACACTCGCTCGACAAAGTTCTTGGGTGTGCCCTTATTCTCGTACTCTGTAAAATAAAGAAAAACACTAACATTGTTAAAAATGTCTTCAAAACAGAAATACGTTTTTAAGATTAGACTGAGGGGTTAAACAAAACATTTTAATGATTTAATTCTGTGGGATCTGATACGGCTATCAGATGATTTGTTTATTTTCATAATTCATTGTTGGATAAACAATCACCTTTAACAACTTTCCTTGTCTGCTCAGATTCTAAATGTTTGCCAGAGTTTTTCAAAGCATCCAGAATACCCGAATTGACTCTCTGAAAAACACAGAAAATTAAACGGTGTCAAACCTTTTAAGATTTAATTAAATAGACACTTCTCTTACTAATTATTACATTCAATCAAAGTTACATTACAAAGATAATACAAATCTAACATTGAAATAATGTACATTCAGTGTGTGTTTATTTCATATTGTATTATGTTGTATTATTTACAGTACTTTCACATCTTCCGCCCTCATGCCGTCCAGGAGGTACCGCAGGAGCTCCTGACTGTCCTGCTGCTGGAATCCTCTGAACCGGGATGCTCTGTGAAGAGTCACACACATCAGACAGAGACACCGAAACAAAACATTCATAAACTGTTTTATTCAATTAGAAAAATCAATTTGTGACGGCTTTCATAATAAAACACAGACCAGCAATGAACCAAGAGAATCAGCATTTGGGAAAAGCTCCAACATGTATATAAAAACTGTTAACATAAACAAACACTGGTATTATCTTTTTAAAATTAAGGCTCACAGCTTTCTTCAGGTACTCACTTTTTACACACTTGTGTAAATAGTTCCTTTGGGGTCACGGTACCTTTCTTCGTCTCCTGGATTTCATTCAACAACTGACACATGGCCAGCGTGAGTGAGCCAGGTCTTTCCAGCTGGATCTGAATAGGCTCCTGAAAACCACACATGATAGATATGAGACATAGAAACAGACAGAGAAGAATCTACTGAGGGCCTTGTGAAAGCATCAGTACCAGCTGAGAGGACAAATCAGGTGTGATGGTGAGACTGCTCTTCTCATCTGTGATCTGATTCAGCAGGTCTCTCAATAGATTCGTCTGGGACAAATTCTGTGATTCAGATGAAGAAACACAAGAACATCAAATTTACATTTCTGTAACAGTTAATCAACTTAATACACTCAGGTTTGTAAGATTCTTTAGTGTTACCTGCACGACAGCATTGAAGAAACATGTGTTGCCCAGATTACTGAGACCCCTGACAGGTACTGCACCAGAAATGACGGTAGACGTTTTCTGTTTTTTGGGGCTCTCATTGTGTTTTGAGATGAGTTTGTGGTCCTCCTTGCTCTCTTTTTCCTTACTTAGCGTCTGCACTGCAGGCCTCTCCACCACACTCTCTTCCTTTTTGCCTTCTGAAGAAACATTTTGTTTCATTTCACAAATGTAATTGTATGTTTTAAAAGAAACTAGCACCTTTAGTCAACTTGAAAATTAGAAGGTCATAGATAACTAAATAAATGCCTAAACATTTAACATGTAACAAAAATCTAAAATGCCTTATAAATATATGTACAATTTTCCATTCATTCACAAAAGGGGTTTGATTAAAAGGGTTATTACCACAAAAAGCGCCACCTTGTGACAATACCTAGAGTTCGTAATCAAATGAATTTCTATTTATTTAGTGGCATCATCTACATTTCTTACAATGAGCATGGAAATTAATTAATATAAATATAAATATAAAAATTCCTGCAACTGCTGTATACAAAAATTGAGAAAGATTAAAGCTAACCGTTTTGTATATTGTATATTAAATATTTCTATCATGAAAAATGTTAACAAACTGCATTACATCTGCCAGACTGAGCTTTCCTTAGATAAACATCAACTGTTCCTGACAGTACAGTATATGAACGATTTAGCATAGCTGTGAAAGTCTCATGGTATTGTATAATAAATAACTGTACTATAAATAAAACAAAATTGTAAAGACACTTTCAATAAATAAGAGGGACCAACTCCTGTAAGAGGTTTTCTTGCCCGGCTCTGACAGCACTTGTTTTCTTATGTTTGTTATGAGCTGTGCCAGCTGCCCTGTGCTGGAATACTGGACTTCTTCATCACAGATGTAACACCTTTATAACAAATCAGATCATAGGATAAGTGCTCTTTCATGACACAAACTCTAGTATATTCTTATGAAAAACGTGTATGTATCACCTACCAGACGCTCCAAACATCCAAACTGAGCACTAAGATATGGGGCTCTGATCGAGGTGTTTCATAGTGTTTGATCGCATGCTGCTTATCAGAATTTCTCCCACAACCCTGGCAAAGATCACCATGTGTTATTAATACAGGTTGGCCATTAGAAATGTACCAACATAGTGACACCACAAATAATAATTAAAGTAAAATATAATTAAAGTCTGCAGCTCTTTCTTTATATAAAAGAGTTCAAATAAAGCAATGGCAAAAGTTATTTTTCCTTTTTAAGCAATACCCGCAGTGTATTCTATTAGCGAAACTGTTACTTACTCTGTGGCCGCATTTCAGACACATCCACACAGCTGGAGTTTCTCTGTGATTTTCTGAGATCTCGCTGTCAGCTGGACTCTCCCTGTGATCTTCGTCAGCTGGACTCTCCCTGTGATCTTCATCATCTGCTCTTTTATTGTCATCTGAACTTACTGGTTCACAGTCTTGACACAGGTTCCAGTGTTCGTTCAAGCTGACTCTCTTCAGTAAACTGTGATCTATTCCTTTACGAATGTGACTACAGAAAAGATCTTAAGAAAACAACAGAGAAAATCAACACTGTTCGGAGTTAAAAGTAATAAAACACTTCATAAATTAAATACCGGTAGTCCTGCACATACCTAATGTATCAATGGTGTCGTTGGCACCAGGACTTCTGTCTTTCCTGTTCTTTTTGCCCATTGTGCTCTATGAAGATGAACACCTGAATGGATTTTAAAACATGGCATGTATATTAAATGTACACCTGATAAAAATCTCTTAACACTTTTATTCTAATAAATCAAGATCAATGATCTCTAAACGTAAAGTAGAAATGTAGTTTAAGAGCGTGCAATTCACAGCGAGCGGTTACATTTGAGAAAACCAGAGACATCTGTTTAGAGAAAATGATATTAGCAGATTTAACCTACTGTAATATGAAGTTCAATGAGATGACAATAAACGGTTATATCAATTTAAGAGAAGAGTTAAATTATTTGTGGTGTTATAAACAATCATCTAAAGATGCTTTATTAAACAATCCGTAGTAAAAAGATTAAACAGTGTATACAACACATAAAGCATGTTCCTCGTCTGGAGTATTTCCGGGTTAGCCTCGCTCATGATTTTCATTTCAAAATAAGAGTCTCAGTGGCGTATTTTTAGGCAGGTATTGTTATTCAGTTAAAAATACATTACATCATCTAAACACATGGATAGTTCTTATCTTTAAAATAGTAGTACCTATCAGTTTTACACTGCCATAACCTTGTTTTGACGTTGGGCGTACGATATTCCTGAATTTAGGGACCGCCTCTAAAGTTACAGACACATAAAAAATACTTACATTCAAAAAACTAACTGTACGGTTAAAAGGTGTGCATTAGTTGACACACACATGAACACTGTGCAGTTAGTTTTATGACTGTAAGTCAATTTTAATGTGTGTTACTTTAGAGGCGGTCCCTAAATTAACGAATGTTACAGTTCGTTTTGTGGCTGTATATCATTCCCTTTAAAGGTTATTGAGCTTTAAAACATATTTTTGTATATGACCCCATACAGTTGTGAAGCACATAGGTATGCATTTGTATGCATTTGATTCGACGGTTTATTATAATAAATATCGAACATCTAGAAGGTGTGGATTATAGTTTCCTTTTTGTATTTGTATAGTTTGTATTTTGATGTATGATTTAGAGACGTTCCCTAAATTTACGAATATCACACGTCAAACCAACTTTATTCCAGTTCAGTAACACCTGCTTTCGTGCCCATCAAATTGAAAGTAAAAGTGTGTTTAACGTCCGCCATTTTTTAACAGACACAATTGATGCAAAAAAAAAATGTTCTTTACAATACAACGCAATTAACAGAAACTTGTATAAAAGCAGGTATTTACTTGTATTTGGTTGACGTAAAACCTTGAGGATTTTGAAAATGTAAATCTTGTTCGTTTGCAATATGTTTATGTGAGTTTTAGTTCCTCTAAAATACCGATACTTTTATGTTAGTTGATACTTTTCATTTAAAACGGTGTTCCGTTGTTGACAGCATTGTTGACTTGTCTTTTAGGTGACGCAGTGGTTCAATTGACTGTTTCTTTAACCCTATGTTTCATTCATCTCAATTATAAGGACGGTTCATTTATTTTGGTGTTTTTATGGTTAGTGCTATATATATTTTCTCTAGACGTGAAGTTTAGATTCCATAATGGACGAAGCGCAAACTTCCAACGACGGAGAGTTCTCTCCAGAATACAGGTAAACATTTTATTCAGTAATGCTTATTGGGTTGTACCAACGATTAGGCTTGAATCTAGATTAAATCAGGTTTATTTAATTTATCTGTTTTACCAAACTGTGAACATTGTTTAAAAATAATCTGGTTTATATTATAGATATAATTTCAATCAGGTTCTAATTTTACAGTAAATCAAGATTTACAGTAAATTCTGTTGCTCCCATTACTTTAAACCTTAAATATGCTTGGAGGTTTAAATAAATGAAAAACACATAATAAAATATGTGGGAAAATGATCATAAACAGACAGATAAGCGTAATGTCATGCTTCAGTGGTGTGTTTATTGTAAATAAAAATGGAAATAAATAAAACACCTCCGGACTAGTCAGGGCATGGTGGTTTGATAAACAGGTTTGTCGGCTCCAAGATGCCCTGCCTTCTTATCGATAGTACGCTTGCTCCGCCTCCAAATTCTTCTGATTGGTTCACTGCTTTTGGATCTGACATGTTGTATTATAGTGTTCCTTATTTGTATTATTACACAAAGACTTTGATCATTTGATTAAACACATTGATTCATTTTACAATGCTACTTACCTTTTATTTTGAGTTTTTGTAGTACGATGAGGAAGCTGGTATTTTGGGAGGCATTTCCGCATCCTGTCATTCCATGAAATATAACTGATTTACACATGCAATGTCTGTGAAAGCTATAAGTAAAATGTACAGTTTTTCTAGTAACGGTCCAAATGAAATCAACATACATGTTTTTTCATATGCTTTTTTAAATGTCTACAACCATCACGATTTTAGATAAATTTGTGAGAGCACTTTAATTTATTGTTTGTGTATTAACACAAATTTATATTTATTTATATATATATATTGACGTCAATGAAACATGATGAATAAATATTGATTCTCTTCCTGATGCCAAGACCAGTCACAACAGAACCAGTCTGTAAGAAAAAGAAGTTTGAACAATCTGAGAATCAACCGGAAGACTTCATTGAAACCATGGATCTTGGACTCAGGTAAATTGTAGTATCAGCGGATGTTACGTCTGGAAATCGATACTCAAATACATTATAAATGCATCGTTTTAGAAACATAACAATATTTTGAAAAGCAAATTTTCTGTACATTTACTTCTCTGACTACAATGTTATTTAATTTCACAGCCATGATTCTAATCTTTCTGAAGTACTCAACACGTTTAAATTAAATCTGCTAGAGAGGTGTCAGTGTTTATATGAAGGAATATCACATGAGAGAAGCCCAACACCGCTGAATGAGATCTACACAGAGCTTTACATCACTGAGGGTGAACGTGAAGAGATCAGTAATGAACATGAGGTGAGACAGATTGAGACACAATCCAGGAGAACATCAACAGAGGACACACCAATCAAATGCAATGACATCTTTAAAGCTTTACCTGAACAAGACAAACCCATCAGACGTGTGCTGACAAAGGGAGTCGCTGGCATTGGAAAAACAGTCTCTGTGCAGAAGTTCATTCTGGACTGGGCTGAAGGGAAAGAGAATCAGGACGTCCACCTCATATTTCCACTTCCTTTCAGAGAGATCAAGCTGATTAAGAACCAAACACTCAGTCTTTTAGATCTTCTTCATCTTTTCTTCCCAGAGACAAAAGAAATGGAAATCTCCAGCGGTGAATATAATGTGTTGTTCATCTTTGATGGTTTGGATGAGTGTCGTGTGTCTCTGGATTTTCACAGCAGTATGAGGTTGTGTGATGTTAGTGAATCAGCCTCAGTGGACGTGATCCTCACAAACCTCATGAAGGGGAATCTGCTTCCCTCTGCTCTCATCTGGATCACCTCCAGACCAGCAGCAGCTCGATCTCATCCCCTCTGAGTGTGTTGATCGAGTCACAGAGGTACGAGGCTTCACTGACAAACAGAAGGAGGAATACTTCAGCAAGAGAATCAGTGATGAGAGTCTGAACAACAGAATCATCTCACACCTGAAGTCATCCAGGAGCCTCTACATCATGTGTCACATCCCAGTGTTCTGCTGGATTTCAGCCACTGTTCTAGAGATTTGAGTGAAGCAGAGAGTGAAGGAGAGATCCCCAAGATTCTCACTCAAATGTACTCACACTTCCTGATTATTCAGACAAACATCAAACATCAGAAGGACTATGAGAAGAAAGTGAAGAATGATGAAGACATGATCTTCAAACTGGGCAAACTGGCCTTTGAGCAGCTTGTGAAAGGGAACCTGATCTTCTGTGATGAGGACCTGAGAGAGTGTGGCATTGATGTAGCAGAAGCATCAGTGTACTCAGGATTGTGCACTCAGATCTTCAGAGAGGAGTTTGGCTTGTATCAGGGGAAAGTTTACAGCTTTCTTCATCTGAGCGTTCAGGAACATCTCGCAGCTCTTTATGCTCATCTCTCCTTTGTAAACTACAACATGAATGTTTGACCAAATTAGTTCACCATGTTATGCACCTCATGATGGACAGTTTACATTTTCTTATCTGCATCATAGAGCTATAGATGAAGCTTAACAGAGTAAGAATGGGTATCTGGACCTCTTCCTTCGATTTCTTTTGGGTCTCTCACTGGAGTCCAATCAGAATCTCATACATCATCTACAGACAGGAGGCCCGCCCTTCAAAAAGGAGGAAACAGCTGTGTTCATCCAAATGAGGATCTGGTCTAACCCTTCTCCAGAGAAATCCATCAATCTCGTTCACTGTTTGAGTGAACTTGGAGATCCATCCCTCATAGAGGAAGTTCAAAAAATCTTCAATCTGGTAAAATAAGAGAAATGAACCTCTCGCCTTCACAGTGGTCAGCATTAGTTTTTGTGTTGCTGACTTCAGAGCAAAACATGAATGTGTTTAAACTGAAGGAAATTGTTCAACCACAACTCACAGCTCAGAAGAACTCTGCTTCATCCAGTTTAGATCAGTAAGTAACACTGAGAGACAAGCAACACCAGAGGGTACTCTCCACACATCACCTGGACTGACATTACACACTACTTCCCCCATAATCCTCTGCTGTACTCATTAAGTTCTATCAGTTTCAACTGTGCCTCATTAACCTTGCTTTGTCTGTCTATTTGTACCCTGTTCTTTCATCTATTATTTTTGTAGTTTTGTCATATGTTACCATTTCTCCTCTTGTTTAGGTCTGGTCCATGCGTCTGGTCCATGCGTCTGGTTCTTGCCTTAGTTTTCCTATTGTTTTGGGCGAGGCACCCATTTTGTTTTAATGGGGCACATTGTACACAACACACAGAAACATATCCTGTACGTAGAAATAGACACATTTAAAGCAATATTATAGAGAATATCTATTGAGCGTATTCAAAACATCGCACAAATCACTGCGAGAATTAAATTACAACACTATCTGAGTGATATATGCCAAATGCATCAGTCTGGTTTATTTTGAGAACAAATATCTACAATTCTGTGCTATAGTAGTAAAAGATTCATTGTTTGCATACATATGAACATAGAGCACAAAAGTAAAAGCAAATAAAAATGAAGCAAAGTGGTTAACCTTTGTTAAACTGCCTTTAATATAGATTTATTATCCATTACAAAATTCCTTCCATTGTGAAACAAAAATGTATAATGCAATATGATACATAATGAGGTATTTTAAGTGCATTTATTTCTTAATATATGAAAAGTGTCAATTATGTATGAAGGCGCATACTGGCATAGAACGAGTCTGAAAGTCTTGTTTTGGGGACGCGCGCGTTTCCGTGAGTCGATTAGCTTACATATAGCCAGCACTTTTGCTTTGGTCGCCAGATTGGTACATGTTAAGCTCCTGTACGTGATCAAAACGGCAAAAATCATCCAAAGAGGACAAGGATGCAGCTCGCTGATATAGTGTCTTCCTATAGAATCATGCAACTGATAGATGCCGTCTAGAAAGTCATCATTTGGATGTTGCATAACTGACCGTGTTGAAAAATCTGAGGGGGCACATGCCCCAATGCCAGATTTTGCATTCGTCTGTGGATTGTTTTATTTAATAAACTGCAATTTGGTTGAGTCTGTGCAATCGTAACCAATCCTTTTTTTATTCTCTTTAATTCATGTATAAACTTTGTCTCTTACACACTCTTAATCCATTTTTATGTGCCAATTTAAACAGATTAAATTTGTTGGAGCAGATGAATTTCTGCAGAATCTTCTCCCTGTGATTAAACAGCACAGATCTGTTGAGTAAGTATCACAATCACTACATTACTTACAAAAGTTAAACAGCTTACATATTTTATAAATTTGACACAGTGGATCAGTGTGTTTTTGAATAGTTACGCGAAGATTATTCCAGACATTCAAAGAAATCAGTTTGTAGTGTCACGTGTTAATGATTTTAGTGTATCGGTTGATGTAGAATTACTGTTGTTCATAATGAGCGATTTTCGGGACTTCATTTTAAATATGGCCCCCAACAACATGTACACAAAAGTGTAGACATGCATTTTTCTCAAAGAACCAAAAAAGGCTGTGTATTATTATACCATATAATTTAATTTATACCATGAAATACTTTTCTGTTGAATTAATAAATGTAAGTCTTGTTCACTTATTCCAAAAGCACTCAAAAGTAACTCTATTGTAAGACGCAAAAGCAACCCTTTAGGCACCAGGCCAGACCCTACGTGGATGTGTCCAGCGAGGGTGACTGTAATATCACAGATGAAGGTTGGGCTGCACTGTCTTCAGCTCTGAGATCAAGCCCCTCACGACTAATATATCTGGATCGGTCTGATAATAATGTAGGAGATTCAGGAGTGAAGCTGATCTCTACTGTACTGGAGAATCCTCTCTGTAAACTGGAGAAGCTGAAGTAAGATTATCTCTCTGACAGTCACACATGATGTGGTTCTTTATTCACATGTTTATTTTGATGTTAGCATTGGAAAAGATTTGATATACTGTCTGCAGTGTGCTTAGTGATGATTTTCAAAGCGTTCGTGTGAAGTTAATAATTATAAAGATGTTGTCTTAGTATTTTAATCAATTAACTATGTAAATGACTACATTCCGCATAGAACGCTAAACCAACGGCAGGATGTGAAGTCACTGGAAGTGTTTGTGCTGCCATGTTGGTATGCCCAACTGACAATGTCAAATAATCATCTAAATTCACACGTTTTGCACTGTACCAGGTGCATGGTTAGTTTTTTAAGTTTACATACATGTTTAAATTAATTGTTACTTTGGATGTTTATTTTAATGTTTATTTTAATTTCGGACTGCATAGCGATGTATACAAGTCATTAAGGTTAGTATTGCACACTGTTGTAATGACACAGGTGTAAATGTTTAGAAATAAAGCTTCATATGACTTTTAGGACGTATACAGTCTGTATTTAGATTTCAGAAAAATCACATTTGTCATATGTTACATTTACATTTAGTTATTTAGCAGACGCTTTTATCCAAAGCGACTTACAGGTGGGGTAACCAATGGAAGCAATTGGGCAATGTTGAGATGTCTCGTCGGTCTGCTAATCTAATATGTACGCTACTTTAATGAAAATGAATGTAACTCGATCAATATCTAATGAGATGGGAAAATTCCAGACTTTAAATAAATAATCATTACGTTTGCGTTGTAACAATATACTGTGAGACTTCAGATACAAAAGAGGGAACTGGTAAAGTACTGTTTCTTTGCCAATAATAATAACTCCCTATTATTTTAATAGAATATTTGGACATACTAACGTGGCAGCACAGTGGCTTCAGTGAATGATGACATGAGCAATCCAGTCATTATATGGATCAGTGATTTTGATGACTAAAAATTCTCTCATCTTAGACAAGATGATACATTTCTTGTAACATTCTTATGTAACCATTCCTGCTGAACTGTGCAAGTTAAGTGTGTGTTATTGTTCTCTACAGGTTGTTTTATTGCGATATCACAGATGAAGGTTGTGCTGCTCTGTCTTCAGCTCTGAGATCAAACCCCTCACACCTGAGAGAACTGAATCTGTCTGGGAATAATGTAGGAGATTCAGGAGTGAAGCAGATCTGTGATGTACTGGAGAATCCTCTCTGTAATCTGGAGACACTGGTGTAAGATCATATCTTCTCAAAAAGTTTTTTAGATAGTTATGATAGAATAATGGCTTAATAGTATAGTGGCACATTAAAGCTCAAATCATCAGATTAGCAGGTTCAAGGGATCTTCCCTAAATGCGATGGGGAGATTACACATCCCTGAGGTGCACCAGTAATGATTGTTAGAGTCCCTATTCAATCTTTTTTTTCACAGTGTCATCTCTAGAAATGTCTGTGCACACAAACCGGCTAAACCGACTCTAAACGATGTAGTCTACATGCTTAATCAGTATGTGGCGCTGTAATTCTAACACCGAGATACACTAAAAACGGAGAAGAAGATTTTGAGCATGCGCATAAGTGCTGGGGAGATGTCATCGTTTCAAAATATATACAGATAGGCTGTAAACACAAAAACACATGGGTGACGTTTTCTGATTTATCTACTACTTATAAAAAACTTACAGGTTTACATTAGGCCTCCATTCAATTAAACTTCATTAGATCTAACATATAACAATTTTAAAAAGTGCACGTTCCTATGGTAATGACACTCACAAAATACTACAAATGTGTCTTCTGACATTGCGTTAGGTATGTTTGACTTGTTGAGATGCAGCAGACCGATTGGCGAATGTCTGACATCAGAGTACCATGAGAATGTGTCGAAAGCAAATAGAGATCAATACAAGATCTTGTTGAAAAATTAATGCAACTCTGGATGGGAAAAACTGGACATTCTGGACATTCCGGACCGCAACCGCATGCAGTGTGAATGCTCTAATCGGTTAACAATGGTGCAGAAAAAAATATGTACGGTAAATAGCACTGCAAACGGAGTATCTATAAAACAGCGGTAATTGTTCAGAAAAATCACATCAGAGCAAAAAATCTAAATTGAGCATTATGGCTTGTTGTGTGACCATAGTTAAACCGGCTTGTTTTATTTTCAGCGGACAGACACCCCAAGACCATATTTAAATGAATTTCCCCTATAATGATTCAATTATATATTTTTCTTATTTGTTCTTGACCAAACGAACCAGGAGAACCAAACTACAAATAAAAGCACACCCTTGGTATTTGACAGTGTTATATTATTACAAAGACGCAGTCTTTATATTCATGAAAATATAAAAATCTTACATCAAATAAAATGATAATGTCATCCTTTGAAAAGTGTTTTTGTAATAATTACATTTCTGCTAATGAGTGTGTGTCTCTGTTCTCTCCAGATTGAATTGGTGTAATATTACAGATTAAGGTTGTGCCGCTCTGTCTTCAGCTCTGAAATCAAACCCCTCACACCTGAGACATCTGGATCTATATGGAAATAATATAGGAGATTCAGGAGTGAAGCTGCTTTCTCATCTTAAGGAGGATCCAGGCTATAAACTGAATACACTGCAGTGAGTAATAAAAACCTAATAATATTTTTTTTATTTCATCGGGTTAAAGGGACCCTCCACCCAAAAAAAAAGATGACTCAAGTGGTACGATAACCCTAGAACCTCTGTTTATCGTTGAAACACAACCGTGGCTGTTGTTTCACCAAAAACTAGGGTACTGCTAAATTTCCTCTGGCCATAAAACAGCGACATTCCAAAATAAGGGAACCATAAATTATATCAAATCCCTTTATTGTCACCCAACTATATACACGTGTGTCAGATGCAGTATGACAGATATGTGACAGAATTGTAGATTACAAGTATCAAATAATTACAATACTTTACAATTGACATTTTCCTGTACAAATTTACACAGTAAACATTTCTGTACAAGTGTTGAACAACAGTAAAACTAATTACACATAATTTCCATATAACTACACAATTTGAGTAGTGTACACATAATAATGAAACATAATTAACATATAACTACACCGCAGCAAATGTACATACAATGTGAAAAGTGTACAGTGGCTGGTACGTATTGTGGTATTACAGTAAGACAACAAATCAAAACAAAACGTGTACAAGTATGCACGAAACTGAAAGAGTGCATGAACATGCTCAGAGATTTATAGATTACAAATAGTTTCATTTGCATGTTATATAAAACAAATGTTATTCAATGTGGAAATGGCTTTTTCTGTAGTAATTTTAGACATTTTCAAAGATAAAATATGTTATTTTATTATTTGGTAATACCGTACAGCAGTAAAACAAGATGTTTGTGATATAGTAAAACATATAACACTCCCTTGCATTACAAGTATGAAATAGCAGTATAGTTGTTTGGACATGACCAGAAAAGCAGGAGACAATGCTTGTAGTTCTACAAGAACTTCTTTATTATAAGTTGACATACACAATAGCTGACCCTCCTCACGACGGCTTCTGAAAAGTATGTTCATTTCTATGCACACAAGACTCTGTCTATGGGCGCGAGGGCCAGGATTAAGAACCCCTAGGCTATGTTTATGTTTGCTAAAATAGTGAAATGTGCTGTAGAATATAGGTGTATCATTTTAGTTATAGATAGAAACCTTATGCAATGGCTATAATGCCCCCCTCGTTTGCAGACAGATCCCCTAAAAAATTAAATTCTGGCTATGCCACTGGTACATACAGATAACAGTAGGTATCACAAAATAAACAGCAACGGAGTAATCAGGACCCCCACTCTCACAAAACTAATGGACACAAAATATTGATTCGAAATATTCATTAAGTTAATTTGTAAGAGACGCATACCATAAGGATAACTACTCACATTTAACTGACAAAATGTCGAAAATCAACTTGTATTACCCTATCATGTCTGCTAAATGAACTTGAGTGGGCAATCGATTATGTCACCAATAAATATAAATGTCCCAAAAAAAACACATTGTTAATGCTTAATGTTTGTTTTTATTGAACTTAAGTGTGTATCCTTGTTTTCCACAGCTTAAATGATTGTTATATCACAGATGAAGGTTGTGTTGCTCTGACTTCAGCTCTAAGATCAAACCCCTCACACCTGAGAGAACTGAAGTTGTCTCGTGTAAATCTAGGAGATTCAGGAATGAAGCTGCACTTTGCTGCACTGGAGAATGCTCTCTGTAAACTGGAGAAACTGTGGTAAGATCGTTTCTTCTGAAAAAACTTGAAAAGAAAAAAGGTTTTAATGTGGTTAAGATAGGATATAAAAACTGTGTGTGTGCACACACACTTGGTAGCTACAGACTTGTAGTATGACCCTCGTGCAATAGTTTAATTATTATTTTTGTTAATGTTAATATCTACAAAGAGCAAGTATGAATATATGCATAAACATGACTGAATATGACAGATCTCAAGTGATCATATGTATGTGACAAATGCTATAAGGTTTTTATTACAGACTAACTCTGTCTCTCTTCACTTGGATATGCAGTTTTACTGGTGCTACAGCTCTTTCTGTCTCTTAAAGGGATAGTTCACCCAAAAATAACAATTCTGTAATTTACTTGCCCTCAGATTGTATACCTGTATAAAAAGGAATTTGTTTAGCTAAACACAAAGGAAGCTATTTGGAAGAATGTTAAACAAGCAGATCTCATCCCTCGTTGACTCCCATAGTATTTATTTTCCCTATGGCAGTAAATGGGTTATGAGATCTGTTTAGTTACTGACATTCTTCCAAATACCTTTGTATTTAGCAGAACAAAGAAATCTGCTGTAATAAATGAAAATCTGATTCAATTATTATAAATGCGAGCAATAGTTCTGTCTTAGTTTATATTGCAGACGCAGTGGGGCATCATCGTGTGTGCAAACTTGCCAAATCTTGTCTTTATTAGTGAAAATATATACAGTACATGTATGTGTAATGCAAAGATCAAAGTGTGTCGGAAATGTCTCTTTCAATGGACATGCTTCAAGCTAATTTAAACATGTAAAGCGAATTCCAAATGGCACTTTTGCATCCACCTTGAGTTCCTTCTTCCTCCTGAATGAGAAGAGAAAAAATATATCTAAGATGAGAATGACAAGTGTGAATCACTTGCTCAATGCAGATTTCATGTCATTTTGTTAATTGCCCTCACTCAAAACAATATTAGGTATTAAAAAGGAGAGATTAGTTACATTATGAGTAATGTTATCTTAAATGGCCATGTTGTTTAGGACATTGAAGTGTGTGTTATTGTTCTCTGCAGGTTGAATCAGAGTAATATCACAGATGAAGGTTGTGTTGCTCTGTCTTCAGCTCTGAGCTCAAACCCCTCACAGTTGAGAGAACTGGATCTGTCTCAGAGTTATTTCATAGAGTCAAGAGCAAACCTGATCTCTCGTCTGAAGAGACGACGGTAGTAATCAAATAATGTTCTTTTATTTCATCCAGTTAAGTCAAGCGTTGTAATAATAAGCTCTATAGTTTAGTCTCTGTAAGTTTCTATACCTTAAACTGCTTTATTTCATTTCACTCATATTTTCACTGATAAACTATGCTTTTATTTATTTATTTATTTTTTTCGCAGACATACAATATAATTCATTAACAATGGTTAAAACAATAACAATGAGTAGCATCAATACAGTATTTATTATGTTAGGGATAATGTGCATCCAGCTAGCTCTTTGTAAAAAATGGAAACCTACCATAAAGGAAACCCGTTTATCAGCTATCGGTGGCAACTTTCCTACCTTAACTCTTAACATTTAAATGACAATTTTCTTAAAATCTATTTAAATTACTGTATTAAAAGTTTAAGTTGCTTTAAATAAATTGTCTGCTAAATAAATGTAAGTGTTCATTCATGTCGCCACTAAATTTAAACACCCCAAAGAAAAGACGTTGCTTGCGGCCAGATAACTCACTTGATTCCTCAATCGGACAGAAAAGCCTTCATGTAAACACCTTAATCAATCTGATTGAGGTCGATAGAAATCAAGATCGGATTGAAACGGGTGGTGTAGGCCAAAATAAATCCGATCAGGAGTAAAAAAATGAGGCATGTAAACGCTTGAATAAGAGTGTTTTCTTATTCCAATCTAATTAAAAATATAATTATGCAGGGCTGCATATGTCTTAAAGATAAAAATCTGACAAAACGTACCACAATAACATGTTTAATCCACACATTAATAAAGGAATGGGGACACGTGATGTACGTTCTGCAGGACTTGTCTTCTTTTATAACATTACATAAAGCAAAAAAAAGAATGATGTGTTATTCAAAAACTTTGTTGTCATTCCAAATGTGAAAATGCTGACTACACTGACATTACACATCCATCCATAGAAGACGAGTGATGTTAGACATTATGTGCAGTGTTTGCCATGTCCCGCTACGTTTAAAGTATGAGGACAAATTTGTAGTTTGATAATTTGGCTATGCAAGGTCATTTGAGCTAGATTTTATTGTTTTTTACTGCTGCAGCTCTTTCTCCACTTTTTCCTCAAAGGTTTTTGTAAAAGAGAGAAGCGCCAGCACTTCCATATTGCGTAAGTTCCATGATGAATTCGTGCTTTGCAGCTTTATACCAGAGTCGTTGAAAGAGTGCAGGGCTTGACATTAAGCACTGTCATGTGTTTGTCCTTTTGAAGTACAAAAAATACTTGTTCGAAGATAAAAAATTATATTTCATTTGAAGTGTCAATGAACACACAGATGACAAAATAGTGTCTAAGTTAACTGGACTTTCATTTTGACAGGTTGTCGGGAAGACGCTTGAGTTTAAGTGTGTTTGGCGATAGCTTCACTCAAACAGTAAAATACTTGTAAAATAAACTCTGAGCAACTCTAGAAGATTGTGGAAATACAATATTTTTAAAAACATTTTAAATGTAGATTATCTTCTATTCAAGTGAAGGGTTGGAAAAGATAACCGGAATTAATTGCTGTGCTACAAACATACTCTTTTTTTCCCAAAAGGCACCATTTGCTCTTCACAGGGGTGCTGAGATAGTGATCAACCACTATTGCCGAGATATGTGTTTATTGTGGGTCCATTACAGTGGGGGTTAAAGGGGTCAAATGACTAGCTAAAACGAATATTATCTTTTGTTTTAGATGTAAAGTAATGTGTATACGTTCATGTTTGTATCTCCTCTTCGTCCAGCCTCTCTGAATTGTACTGACAGGTGATAAAATGTAATCATTACTTCCTTAAATCAATTCGAACTAATCTGATCCGGAAAATGAAGATGATCAAGGCGATACATCAACTTTGCCAGCGCGACTAGAGCAGGATGTAAAGGATTGTTAAGGTTTTTTTTTTATTAAATAGTTAAAAACTATAGATAACTCTTTTACCTTTTATAAACGACGTTATAAAGACTATAAACAAACAACTATATAAATCATACAGAGTTTGTGTGATATAGAAACAAGCTCACATGACAGCAGGGAATGGTAACATAATAAATTACGCGAGTGCCTTGGCCCTTCTTGATCAAGCAGTGTTACGTCACGTCTTGTCGCAACTCAACAACGACAATAAACCCCATTATAACCACGACATTGGTTGCCTCTAATTTGAACATTATCACTGATTATTTGTACTTATTTTGTATTTTTTTCACGTTGCGCGCGTGTCTGCATTTGAAACACAAGACAAACTCAACCCGCGGTTGTCCGTACTGCATGTACTGTACTGTACTGTACTGTAAGTCTTTTACAATGAAAATATACTTACATGCTTTGAATTTTAAGCGCCAGACTGTCATTGCGAAGTTTAAATGGTCGGAATGGCCCCACTTTTTATCCAAAGCTTTCGCTCATCTCTCCCAGGTTCGTGAAGCAATCTTCGGTGAAATGCGCTGTACAAACTTGAACATTTGGATTGTACATTTCTGGAACAGTGTTGTTAATAAAATGTAACCATTTGTTTTAAGTTGTCTCATCTAAAGGTAGGGCAAACAAAGAGTCTTTCTTTTCGCAACGAAGCACACGATTTCGCACTTATAGCTCTGATCACTAAGCTTAATTCGTCGTTGGTATATAAGTTGCTGAGGATTGGAAATTGACAAGAAATACAGTTTTATACCATGTTGCTGTTAACTTTTCTTTAGTTATTTCAAAACCCCATATAGCTTGAACCACTATAGCGGAACCACCATTACAAAAGTTTTAAGCTTCCAGTTATTTTATGGATTTATCTACAAATGTCACAGGGAACTTCAAAATGGGCGAGAGCTTAAAATCAGGATGATGCTGAATGTGTTTAAAATGAGTCAGCTCAGAAGTTCAGCTCCAGACATTTTCATTTTTATGCTACAGAAATATTAATGAAAAATGTATATCATATAACATTAAGACATATTCTGCAGATATCGCAGAATACATAGAACTACTGTTACCAAACTACACTTTTCAATGCTTATTTAAAAAATATTTAGTTTTCACTGGCACGCAGTTAATCTTGGATTCGGATACATTGTGATCTGATCTAGGAAATACATGAATAGGAATTACAGTAAAGACATTTGGGGTTGTATTTGTGAATGGTGTGTTTTTGTTAGGTCTCCTTTTTTTGACCCGTTTGATTTTATTTCAGAAAAAATACAGAATATAAAGTAACTAAACAAAACATTGAAAGGTCAAGCTCCTCAGTGTTGACTTTGTTGCGTTTGAAAGGATTTGAGAAGATTTCGTCCTTAACGTTATAGATCTATCTGTCATATCTGCATCTATTATGCATATAGTCTAACTTTTTTACAATTGTGTCTATCTTATCTTAAGGAGTAAATCAGGCCTATATACTATTTAACTTAATTTTAAGAGTACGAGTGTATTGATGCTTCAACAGGGTGAGGATCCATCTGCAGTTAATTAAAGAACAATAGTAGTCAGACAGCCAAGTACAAATATTTATTGTTACCTACAAGTTCTCAGATTCAAAATTACAAGCCCTAAATTATGCTTCTCTTCATGTTTTCATGATCATTTACTAATACTTACTCATCTATCTAATGTGGAGGTGTGGGGAAATTAAAATAGTGTGTAGTTTACAGTGGAATTAACGTATTGGGCGTACAAGGTCGAGGGATCTGTGTATTGATGTAAACGTCTGAAGTAAACGTCTCTAGCTTTCCTGTGGGTTCGATCCCAGGGGATTGCAGATACCTATGTAAAATGTATAGGATAAAGCAATGTAAGTCGCTTTGGATAAAAGCCATAAATGCCTAAATGTAAGTTTTTCACCAGTGGAGAGCGACATAACGTGTGAAGTGTGTGACGTCATCGAACCACGATCTTCCTCCCGCCTTAGTATTTAGAGTTAAATTGGCAACAGATCAAAGTTTTGTAAGCGTCTACTTGTGTTTGTGCTGCGAATTTTAATTTATGGGAGTAAATATTACACGTTTGTGTCCGTCTATGTATTTTTGTGAGTGGCAATCTTGTCAGATTAATTGACTGCGACTTTAAATTCAGAACAGAGGTTTATGATTATTGTCCACGAGTGTTTTCACAAGTTTAAAGAGGGATTGCAAATGTGAACAGTACAATGTATTGTGCGATTCTCAAATTCAATTTTACTAGCGTTTAAGTTTTGCTAATCTTCATATTTTTTCTAATTTATTTATTTTCATAAGAACATCCAACATGTCGTTGCTCATATGTTTTATAATGTAATGTATCGTTTGGGGTTTAGACTGCTTTGAGGTTGTGTGCAATGTGATCAGTCTGTGTAAACGTTTGCGGTATTTCACCAGAGGGCGACATAGACCGTGTAATAATGAGAGCTTTACTTAAAGCATTTCAGAATTTACTGTTTTAATAGTGCATATATATATATATATATATATATATATATATATATATATGTTTCATAACCTGTCCTACATGATATTACTTCAGTATTTACGGTCGCTTCAATTGCTTCATAGATGAATCTCACCATGTGAGTTTCTGATGCTTTTTCATCTTTCAGAACGAATTATTGTTAGATAATATATGTTAAAAAATGTTACACAAAATAATAGTTTTGTCTTATCAAATTGGGTTTTTGTTTAAGGTTTTTAAAGTAGGTTTTAGCAGGTTTTAATGCTGTTTACACACTTGCTGGAAACACCCTGCTGGAAATGGAAAATGGTTTGTTCCAAATTCATCAGTTGAACGTGATCCTGCAAGGGTTTTATGACAGCATAGAGGAAACAGACAGCTGCTTACTTGCCAGTGATTGTATGTGTAGACACATATTTACACACACGTAAATGTATTGCAAGTTGGTTACCGTTGTAATTTTATGTTCATTTTACATGCTTATGTTGTAGTATTATTTTAATCCTGCTATATTCGTATACATTTTAATCATTTGTTGTAATTTAAATAAAGTGAATGATGTAATTGAGTTATTGTGTCTACTTGTTTTTTATAGACAAGGAACATTGAAGCTATGTCAGATAAATAATAAGCATGATTGTATAAAGGCAACACACTAATGGGCTATTCAAATGATGGATGTATAAAACTAGAGAAACAATTTAAGTGTTTTTGGACTGTTTTCTTAGAAATTTTCTTTCTTCAATGAGAAATAAAAAGTATCATATTTATATGAAACAGTAATAATGTTCAGTAGACTTTTGTCATTTTTCTTTTATCTTACTGATTCTCTAAATTTTTCTCTTAGAACATTCTGGAGGGCCCCTCGTCACAGTTTGATAATCCCTGGATTAAATAACAGTAATAGAAAAAGTTAAATAATAAATGATAAATTAATTTTAATAATGATAAAAATATTTAATAAAAACAGGTAAAGAACGGTAAATAATTACATAGACAATGACATATTTTGTTAAATGAAAAATGAGAAACAAACTGTAAACAAAGACTTTGTAAAACCCCACAAACTGCTACGGTAACCATATAACCATTATATGTGTAGTAAAACCATCGTTATGAAAACAATTGTCAAAACACCCTAAACAGTCTCTACACTTATTAAAAGTTATGTTAGTTTTCGCAAAGGATAAGCTTATATCAAAATAAACCTACAAGTAGTAGAAAGACTTACAAATGAATGAAACACTTCCCATGAAGTAACTTTCATTGTATTAAGTTTTTAATCATACTATTTATAATAATAAATAAATACAGAGTTTATATTACGATCATGTTTTTAACCTCAGTTCCTGGTTTCAACGTCATTTCCATGTGACCAATAGGAAGAGTTATGGGCAGAGCGACACAAGAGTGCCGTGTTCAACAATAACCCGCCTGTAGACCCGCCCCGCACAGCAGCTTCAGGCAGAACTTCTCGAAACCGAAAGCAAGTCAGACATCTGCTTCAGTCTGAAACTGCGTCACATTTTACAAAGACAAGAAGTAAGTAAAAAGTCACCATTTATTATCTTTAACATCATGCGCAAAGTTTTTATTTAATAAACGAATATAATTCGTCTTGAAAATACTTTGTAGATGCTTTAACGTTTGTTTATCGACATTAGCCTTGTTAGTAAGTTAGGCCACGCGTCGAAATTACGACCTCTTTGCGTTCATTCTTTTATAGTTTCAATATATTTGTTTTACATTTTAACATATCAAATATGTTTGTTGATAGATTCTAAATGATTTTGCGACTTTTTAAAGCTAGTTTTGGTCTTATCAGTTATCACTTTATGTTGTCGTTATTTAGCGACCGCGCCCTGTGTTTACATGAGGAATTGGCACTGCGTTCATTTCTATTCAAGACCACAACCCTGAAATGACATTACCAAAGATTTTTAATGTAATGGTGTTTCTGATTGTTTTTTATTTGTGCTTACCATAAACATTTTGCTTCTTTAAATTATGTGTTTTTTTTTCTATTTTGTTGCGGTGTCTATGCTTTTCTATTTAGTTACTTTAAAGAGACAGTTCACCGGCACATTATTTTATCATTTTTATTCACCCTTATGTCTTTCTAATCATGTAAAGCTTACCTGTAGCTCAGTGGTTAGAGCATTGAGTTAACAACGCAAGGTTGTGAGTTCGATCCCAGGGGATTGCAAATACCTATGTAAAATGTATAAGATAAAGCAATGTAAGTCTTTTAGATAAAAGCTTCTGCCAAATGCATAAATGTTAATGTATGACTTTTCAGTAAGGAAGCAGTAATTATTTAAGTGTTCACTTACTGTGAAATAATGATGCGGTATTGAAGTGCACATACCCAGTTGACGTAGCTGTATCCCGTTTAGCCGTAAAAAACATGCCCAATCAGACAAAAATACTGTAGTGTACCATTGAAAAATGAAGTGCCCTTGTAGTAAATTGATGAACACTCAATACTATAATGAAGTTCAAAAACGATTAAGGCGATTAATACTTATTCACCTACTGTTTGGCCTTTGCTACCAAACTTGAAACCTCTGTAGCAGCAGTGCTATGTGCAAACTTAAAGCTTTAACACTAAAATAATTACTGATTTATAGCAGTCACGGAGAGTAGGCCTATAACCAAATTCAGGCACCTTAAGCGGACACTAGTTAAAATGCTTAGAAGCAAACTTGACCAATCTGAGAATTCAAATTAAATATATATTTTTATCTTTGGTCAATTAATTTTTGTACTTGGACAAGTGAGTCACAAATGCAGACAAATTGAGGAACTTCGTGACTCGTCAATCATCGTAACTCTTGCATCTTCCTTTTTATTTATGATTGTGAACAAAAGTTGCTACGATAAATATACGGTCAACCAAAGTATGTGCTCCCGCACTCACCCCCATGTTTCCTTCCAAACACATACCACCACATGACATAATTAATGACACACCCCCTTTCCCTTCATCACATGACGGTCACCTCATCACATGTATCCTACAGGCAGTCTGATAACTGTAATTTTGTGTTTGTGATGTTTTATAATTTGTCTGAATCAGTTTCTCTTTCAATATGCAGAATCAGTGGATGTGATTCTTCCAATCTGCATATGAAGCTCCATTATGAGCAACACACAGACATCTACAGATGGAGATTCTTCTCCACAGTCCAGGTAGTTATGATAAAATCGATGAAAACAATATACATATTTTTTATTTATTTTTCTCAACAAAAAAAAACTCACCTTCGGGTTTCTTTGAGTAAGAAAAATCACTTGTTACAGTCCCCTGACCAGTCTCTCCAGGATTTACGTATATATGCAAGTCAATCCACGAAAATTTCACTTGAACTTCTGCTTTAAAATAGTCATCTTCTTTGATGATGATGTCACTTTGACAACTTGGGCAGAACATCTGTTGAAAGAAAGTTTCAGTGTTCTAGATTCAGTAATTTCATAGTGTAAAAGAATAAGCCACACCCACTATTTGAGAAATATACTTGAGAAAATATACATCACAATATATTTGAGAAATATATTTGAGAAATATACATCACAATGGGGAATTAAAGACGATTGTGACTTTACTAAAACAATGGTATATTTTCTTAGGTAAAGAAATAATACTTGTATAGTATACTGTATGTTCCAATGGAGACAGCCATTCTTCACTATAAAGCCATTCATTGATGGAGCTGTGATCTTTCTTAATGTACAGTATAAATTGAAAGAGTATTTGAACAGTAATCTGTTGTTATAGTTCAGTTCATCCAAAGAGATCAGATCCAGAGTTCAGCTGTGTGTCTATGAAGAGCAGTGTTGTATAAAGTACTAGAAAGCAATACTTGAGTGAAAGTACAAGTATCGTACTAGAAAAAGACTTTGGTAGAAGTGAAAGTTACCTTTTACAATAGTACTTAAGTAAAAGTCTTAAAGTATCTGATATATACTGTACTTAAGTATCAAAAGTAATTTTCTGACATTTATTGTACTTAAGTATTTGAAGTTAAAGTAAATGTTTATGAAACTATATTTCCATCAGTGATGCAAATTACTAGAAACTAGTTCTAATGTTCATCACTGATGGGAATATAGTTTCATATTTAAAAACGTGTTAACTTAAATGTCACCATATTATCTTGATTCAATAACATAGAATTATAAACAACACTCAGACTGCCACCCTTAACACCTAGACAATAACACTATTAACTGGTACAAACTGCTGTTGTTTGTGTTTTGCCTGCAACGTTACTGTACTTGTGTTATCGTTTATCTCCTACTGCATGTACCTTAAGTTAGTTAGCTGCTCTAATAAGAAAAAATCAGCCAACTCGTTGTGTGGCAATAAAAGCACTGTGACTTTGATCAACAATGCAAGCGTACATTGACAATTTATAAAACGGATAGTTCAAGTCCTTGATTCTGATTGGTTGCGCCGCGTTCGACGCTGTTGTAAATTACTCAACAAACATACAGCTGTGACCGCGCAACTGCCATTTGTGATGATGGTTTGTTTGCTTTGTTGCTTGGTAACTTCTTTGGAACTACATTGCTTTGCGGAGGAATAAATGTGTTAAAGCGTTATATTTTTTTGTTGCTGATGATTTTTTTATGAATAAAATAAATATCAAAATGAATATTTTAATGGAGTAACCGTTTTATAAAAGCAAAAAGCCCCTTGAAGCCGTGTTTTACAGTGGATTTAGAACAGCTAAGGGGGTTCTAGCATGTGCGCCATGTCAGTTACTTAGCAATGTTAACAAGCAGACGTGAGCCTGGCCATCACGTTAGCCAGATATCTGATACGGCTTATGATAACTAATGTTGAATTACATTGACATTGTGGCTTTAGTGAATAACTATTAATTTAACCTGCCTCGATGTGCTTCTTCAGGTTGAACAGGGAGTTTTTGAATGCCAAAATTTCAGTGACTTTTGGTAGGCATAAGAGGCACTTCATCCGGTAGGAAGAATCTTTCACTCAATGTACAGAAACATTTCTTGCAAATACGGCCACGGATGTATAAGGTTATTTTCACCCTGTTCACCGAGTTCACCACTATCGTCGGGGTTGTCGTCTAAGATAATGGGAGGTCCTCCAGTAGGTGCTTCCATGGCGCCGGCGGTTTCAGTTGTGCTTCCTCCGCCTTTGGCAACAAATAAGCATTACGCTGAAATAGAGCGTGCGGAGCCTGCGTAATGCAATCTAGGAGAAGTGATTCGCCAAACCTCCTTATTGCAGTCGCACACATTTCTTCTTCTGATTATTTTATTTAGTAGTAACGAGTAACGAAGATGCTTAGTGGAAATATATCGGAGTAAAAGTATACATTTTATCTAGGAAATGTAGTGGAGTAAAAGTGAAAGTTGACATAAATTTAAATAGCGAAGTAAAGTACAGATACGTGAAATTTCTACTTAAGTACAGTAACGAAGTATTTGTACTCCGTTACATTACAACACTGATGAAGAGTGACCGCTCCATGAATCCACCATTAAAATTTAAGAATGATGACACAAAACCGGATCTCAGGTATAAAATTTCTTGTAAATGACATGATTATAATTAAATATTTGATACTGGAATTTAATTTGTTAAAACAATGACATTGTTCTTGTGAATGTTTGTATATACATTTATCCACAGTTTGCTTAAACTAAGAGACACATCTATGAAACATTACCACTAACAAACAGACAGATTTTTAAAACCACTCAAAACAATATAAAACTTTTGTTTTAGCATTTTTTTGAAATTGTATAAATGAAAAAGAGCATTTAACAGTAATCTTTTGTGTGTTATAGTTTATTTCATCAGCAAAAATCAGATCCAAAGTTCAGCTGTGTGTCTATGAAGAGTGACCGCTCTATGAATCCGCTAGTTGTATTTAAGATAAAATCATTTTATAAATGATTAGATTATAATTGAAAACTTTATAGTGGGATGCATTTGTAAAAATGCTATTTGACATTTTTCTTGTGAATTTTTGTCTTTACATTTAAACAGTTTGTTCAAACTTGTTCAAACAAATATGTTAAAATGCTGTCATTCAGCGCCACAGTTCCACAACACTCCACACCTATGAAATATTACCAGTTCACACACAGACACATTTGTAAAAGCACTCTAAACAATACATATTTTAGCGTTTAAAAGTTAAAAGAGCATTTTAACAGTAATCTGTTGTGTGTTATAGTTCAGTTCATCCAAAGAGATCAGATCCAGAACCCAGCTGTGTGTCTATGAAGAGTGACCGCTCCATGAATCCACCATTAAAATTTAAGAATGATGACACAAAACCGGATCTCAGGTATAAAATTTCTTGTAAATGACATGATGATAATTAAATATTTTATACTGGAATTTAATTTGTTAAAACAATGACATTGTTCTTGTGAATGTTTGTATATACATTTATCCACAGTTTGCTTAAAGTAAGAAACACATCTATGAAACATTACCACTAACAAACAGACAGATTTTTAAAAGCACTCATAACAATATAAAACTTTTGTATTAGCATTTTTTTGAAATTGTATAAATGAAAAAGAGCATTTAACAGTAATCTTTTGTGTGTTATAGTTTATTTCATCAGCAAAAATCAGATCCAAAGTTCAGTTGTGTGTCTATGAAGAGTGACCGCTCTATGAATCCGCTAGTTGTATTTAAGATAAAATCATTTTATAAATGATTAGATTATAATTGAAAACTTTATAGTGGGATGCATTTGTAAAAATGCTATTTGACATTTTTCTTGTGAATTTTTGTCTTTACATTTAAACAGTTTGTTCAAACTTGTTCAAACAAATATGTTAAAATGCCGTTATTCAGCGCAACAGTTCCACAACACTCCACACCTATGAAATATTACCAGTTCACACACAGACACCTTTGTAAAAGCACTCTAAACAATACATATTTTAGCATTTAAAAGTTAAAAGAGCATTTTAACAGTAATCTGTTGTGTGTTATAGTTCAGTTCATCCAAAGAGATCAGATCCAGAACCCAGCTGTGTGTCTATGAAGAGTGACCGCTCCATGAATCCACCATTAAAATTTAATAATGATGACACAAAACCGGATCTCAGGTATAAAATTTCTTGTAAATGACATGATTATAATTAAATATTTGATACTGGAATTTAATTTGTTAAAACAATGACATTGTTCTTTTTGAATGTTTGTATATACATTTATCCACAGTTTGCTTAAAGTAAGAAACATATCTATGAAATAGATAAATATGTTATCTATAAATATGTTAAAATGCTGTCATTCAGCGCCACAGTTCCACAACACTCCACACCTATGAAATATTACCAGTTCACACACAGACACATTTGTAAAAGCACTCTAAACAATACATATTTTAGCATTTAAAAGTTGAAAGAGCATTTTAACAGTAATCTGTTGTGTGTTATAGTTCATAGTTCTTTTGATAGAAAACTATGTCTTCAGAGGTGTATAAATAGCTTACACATTGAAGCGTTATGTTTTTATTGCCTAATACACACAAAACGGGTCCCCTTGTATGTTATTCGCCATGTTCTGTCATCCGATGTGGTGTTTCGATGGGGAGGGGTGGACTGCGCGGTTGGTTGCAATTTGCAACCTTGGCTCTAGATTTCAATCTCTGGAACTTTAACAGTAATCTGTTGTGTGTATAATGGGATGCTTTTGTAAAAGTAGCACTGTTAAAACTAATGGACCATTTAAACTGTAATCTGTTGTGTGTTATAGTTCATTTCATCAGAAGAGATCACATCCAGGCGTGAAGGGTGACGTGTATAAGAATCATCTCAAAAAATTTAAGAGTGATGATGCATCGCCTGCTGTATGGTATAACATTTATATCAATTATAGGAATATAATTTAAGTTTTCATTCTAGAGTGCATTTGTAAAAACAATGACATGTCTCTTGTAAAGTCATGAATTCCTTGTTATGATTTTATCTTTATTAAAATGTTTACATTTATACACTCAGACAACAACATAAGTAAGTGAACCATTGTCATTTTTCTGTTTTTTCTGCTTAAGTTGGTCATGAAATGAGATCTAACCTTCACTAAAGTCACGAATATCAACAAACACAATATCTCTAAACTGATCCAACACAAACAGTCACGATCTTCTTCATGTCTTTATGGAGCACACCCATTAAACATACAAAGTGATGGTGGAAAAAGTAAGTGAAGCAGTGCTTTAATCACTGGTTGAACCACCTTTGCCAGCAATTACCTAAAGCAAGCACTTCCTGTAGACCAGCAGAAAGGTCCAGGAGTCATTTTGGCTGCTCACCTACTTCTATAGAGAGTAGCCACAGTACCATATCGTATCCATTTTGTCTGACTGTGGACTGATGAATATCTAAAGTCTTTGAAATTACCTTTTCCACCATATGAAGAACTCTTGATGGTAGGTCTTCTGTGATCTCTTTTTTTGCAAAGCATGGCTAATACTGCCTGTGAGTAGCACACTGACACTGTTTGGTGTTTATGTAGGTACATTTACTTTTAAACCACAACTTTATTAACATTTCATTGATTAGACTCTTGGTTTGCTAACATCTGACTCCAACTGGCAATTTGTGACACCACAAGCCTACTGGTTCACTCACTTTTCCACCATCACTTTGTATGTTTAATGGTAGTGCTCAATAAAGACATGAAAGAAGATCAGCTGAGGGATATTGGGTTTGTTGATATTTGTGACTTTGGTGAAGATCAGTTTACATTTCATGACCACATTAAGCAGAAAACCAGGAAAATGACAATGGTTGACTTACATTTTCTTGTATTCACAGTTGTGCTCACACTTATTCATACCCTTGGTAAATATGAACTAAGAAGGCTGTGAAAATAAATCTGCATCATTAATCCTTTTATTTTTTACTATACAGTTGTATAGCAGAATTTATTTTATTACTATTGAGCAGATAATCTAGATTAAATCAATGTTTATTTAAAGGGATACTTCACCAAAAATGAAAATTCTGTCATCACTTACTCACCTTCTAGTTGTTCCAAATCTGCATGAACGTCTTTGTTCGGATGAACACAGAGAAAGATATTTGAAAATATGTTTATAACCAAACAGATTTTTCCCCCAATTGACTCCCATAGTAGGAAAAATTACCTTATCCTTTTTATTGTTCTGTTGAACACAAAAGAATATATTTGTAATAATGTTGGACAGCAAACAGCTCTGGGGCACTTTTGACCACCATTGTATTCTTTCCTACTATGTTAATCAATGGGGGGCAAAATCTGGTTATAAGCATTCATCCAAATATCTTTGAACAACTCGTAGGTGAGTAAATGATGACAGAATTTTCATTTTTGGGTGAACTATCCCTAATAACTTTGTTGCACCGCCACCAAACTTTAAACCTTGTTTTAATATATTCAGGGAGACATTTAAATCTTCAAAACCAGGTCTCAATTTGACCTGGATTAACTTTAATTCTGTTGCTTCATTACTTAAACTCAGATTTAACTCTCAATTAGGGAATAATTTTAAACATGCTCCTGAGAAAGAATAACTGTAATAAAAACAAATATCTACTTCTAAATGTTTATCTAAGTGATCAGAAACAGACACCATAAGCATCACTTGAGAGATTGATTGTTATAAAAAGGGAGTTAAATATTATAAGTGTCTTAGTTTTGGCAGAAAGTCTATATACTGTTGGGAGCATTTAAAAATAGACAAATTAGATTTCCTTTTCATACACACTTATTTATTTCCCTTTCAAATGACAACACACAATAATTAAAACATTACTGTAAATAACTGACACATTTAATAAACCTAATAATGTTTGTGTAAGTGATCCAAATTCTCTGTACATTTCCTGTTTAATTTTGTGTTTTAATTTTACAGCCGTGAGTCTGAAATCCTCAAGACATTCAAATCTAATCTGAGGAAGAAGTTTGAGTGTTTGTGTGAAGGAATATCACAAGAGAGAAACCCAACACTGCTGAATGAGATCTACACAGAGCTCCACATCACAGAGAGTGAAAGTGGAGAGATCAGTAATGAACATGAGGTGAGACAGATTGAGACACAATCCAGGAGAACATCAACAGAGGACACACCGATCAAATGCAACGACATCTTTAAAGCTTTACCTGCACAAGACAAACCCATCAGACGTGTGCTGACAAAGGGAGTCGCTGGCATTGGAAAAACAGTCTCTGTGCAGAAGTTCATTCTGGACTGGGCTGAAGGGAAAGAGAATCAGGACGTCCACCTCATATTTCCACTTCCTTTCAGAGAGATCAATCTGATGAAGAACCAAACACTCAGTCTATTAGATCTTCTTCATCGTTTCTTCCCAGAGACAAAAGAAATGGAAATCTCCAGCGGTAAATATAAAGTGTTGTTCATCTTTGATGGTTTGGATGAGTGTCGTGTGTCTCTGGATTTTCACAGCAGTGTGAGGTTGTGTGATGTCAGTGAATCAGCGTCAGTGGACGTGATCCTGACAAACCTCATGAAGGGGAATCTGCTTCCCTCTGCTCTCATCTGGATCACCTCCAGACCAGCAGCAGCTGATCTCATCCCCTCTGAGTGTGTTGATCGAGTCACAGAGGTACGAGGCTTCACTGACAAACAGAAGGAGGAATACTTCAGCAAGAGAATCAGTGATGAGAGTCTGAACAACAGAATCATCTCACACCTGAAGTCATCCAGGAGCCTCTACATCATGTGTCACATCCCAGTGTTCTGCTGGATTTCAGCCACTGTTCTAGAGAGAATGTTGAGTGAAGCAGAGAGTGAAGGAGAGATCCCCAAGACTCTCACTCAAATGTACACACACTTCCTTATGACACAAATGAACATAAAAAATAAGAAATATACTATAGATGCGGACAAAGAGATGATCTTCAAACTGGGCAAACTGGCCTTTGAGCAGCTTGTGAAAGGGAACCTGATCTTCTATGATGAGGACCTGAGAGAGTGTGGCATTGATGTAGCAGAAGCATCAGTGTACTCAGGATTGTGCACTCAGATCTTCAGAGAGGAGCTTGTCTTGTTTCAGCGGAAAGTTTACAGCTTTCTTCATCTGACCATTCAGGAGCATCTTGCAGCTCTGTATGCTCACAACTCAGTTATAAACGATAAAACACAGATGTTCTTTGGCACCTTTTTGCAGACTTCTTTGTCTGATCTGCATCAGAGAGCTGTGGATGGGGCGCTGCAGTGTACAAATGGACACTTTGATCTTTTTCTTCGGTTTCTTTTGGGTTTGTCTCTGGAGTCTAATCAGAATATTCTCAGAGGTTTGATGACACAGACAGTAAGATGCTTTCACAGCAATGAGAAAACAGTCGAGTATATTAAGAAGAAGACCAATGAGAATCCCTCTCCAGAGAAATCCATCAATCTGTTTCACTGTCTGAATGAACTGGGTGATCATTCACTAGTGGAGGAAATCCAACATCATCTGAAATCAAGAACATTAAATAAGGCCAAACTCTCTTCGTCTCAGTGGTCAGCTGTAGTTTTTTTGCTGTTGACATCAGAACAGAAGCTTCAGGAGTTTAATATACATGATTTTGTTCAAGATGAAAACAAAGTTGAAAAGCTGGAAGTTTTTCAGAAGATGCTGCCTGTGATTGCTGAATCCAGATCAGTTCAGTGAGTGTGAATTTGGATTTAGTGTGGACACCATCACTGTTTATAAATAAGTTATACTGTCTCACCACTAACAGGTGTAGTGAAACGGAGGTTGGCATGCAGTATACCGTGTTCAGATATCTCACTTTTGTACATTCAGATTCATATTGCTTTATTGGTGTGACGTGCATTATACCAAAGCATTGCTGGGATAAAAAAATCATTCCAAGAGTAACAATGGAGAGTTAATAATATTGAGGAATATTTGGGTCTCTCAAATACACACATATTTACTCATTTATTAACATTCTTCTGAAAATAATAAAGAGTGCTTTAACTACAAAAGAAAATCTATGTTGATCTTATGACTATGAACTTAAGAGACTGAAATGTGTGTTATTGTTCTCTACAGGTTGTCTGGTTGTAATATCACAGATGAAGGTTGTGCTGCTCTGACTTCAGCTCTGAGATCAAACCCCTCACACCTGAGAGATCTGGATCTGTCTTGGAATAAAGTAGGAGATTCAGGAGTGAAGCTGATCTGTGGTGTACTGGAGAATCCTCTCTGTAAACTGGAGACACTGAAGTACAATTATTTCATCATAATTCATCATTTGTCATATTTACTTAAGAAAACAAGAATTTAACTTTGTTGTGATAGTGTGTCTTTGAGCAAAAACTCTGCCAAAAATTCACGTATTCTAGTTTACTGTAAATATTCATCATTTGTCATATTTACTTAAGAAAACAAGAATTTAACTTTGTTATGATAGAGTGTCTTTGAGCAAAAACTCTGCCAATAATTCACGTATTCTAGTTTACTGTAAATAAACAGTAATAAATATATAGGTGCTTCACAAAGTCATGAAGAACTGTTTTGCTTGAACTGTTACATAAAAAACCTTTAACATCCAAATGATGTTTCTTTTTCACTAATGGTTCTTTAGACCATAAAAAGCAAGAAAGATATGGTTCTTACAAGAACCTTTGAGTGAATGTTCTTTGACAAACTAAAATAGGTCATGGTCTCGCTATGAAGAAACTTTTGCAGCATCTTTATTTTTAAGAGTGAACAGAATATGTGAAATTTAAGTTTCATAATCAATCTAAGTCTGGACTGAATATAAATAAGGCATTTTCTACTTTATATTACTGTTCCTTTTAGAAATGACAAGCACATTGAAATAAAATAAAAACATTTGAATAATAATAATACACAGATAACATACAACTGAAACAAATATATATTTAATGGACAATGTAAGGAAATATATGTTGATCTGATGTGTGTGAACTGACAGATTGAAGTGTGTGTTATTGTTCTGTACAGGTTGTGTGGTTGTAATATCACAGATGAAGGTTGTGTTGCTCTGACTTCAGCTCTGAGATCAAACCCCTCACACCTGAGACATCTGGATCTGACTGATAATAATGTAGGAGATTCAGGAGTGAAGCTGATCTGTGGTGTACTGGAGAATCCTCACTGTAAACTGGAGACACTGAAGTACAATTATTTCATCATAATTCATCATTTTTCATATTTACTTGAGGAAAACAAGAATTTAACTTTGTTATGATAGAGTGTCTTTGAGCAAAAACTCTGCCAATAATTCACGTATTCTAGTTTACTGTAAATAAACAGTAATAAATATATAGGTGCTTCACAAAGTCATGAAGAACTGTTTTGCTTGAACTGTTACATAAAAAACCTTTAACATCCAAATGATGTTTCTTTTTCACTAATGGTTCTTTAGACCATAAAAAGCAAGAAAGATATGGTTCTTACAAGAACCTTTGAGTGAATGTTCTTTGACAAACTAAAATAGGTCATGGTCTCGCTATGAAGAAACTTTTGCAGCATCTTTATTTTTAAGAGTGAACAGAATATGTGAAATTTAAGTTTCATAATCAATCTAAGTCTGGACTGAATATAAATAAGGCATTTTCTACTTTATATTACTGTTCCTTTTAGAAATGACAAGCACATTGAAATAAAATAAAAACATTTGAATAATAATAATACACAGATAACATACAACTGAAACAAATATATATTTAATGGACAATGTAAGGAAATATATGTTGATCTGATGTGTGTGAACTGACAGATTGAAGTGTGTGTTATTGTTCTGTACAGGTTGTGTGGTTGTAATATCACAGATGAAGGTTGTGTTGCTCTGACTTCAGCTCTGAGATCAAACCCCTCACACCTGAGACATCTGGATCTGACTGATAATAATGTAGGAGATTCAGGAGTGAAGCTGATCTGTGGTGTACTGGAGAATCCTCACTGTAAACTGGAGACACTGAAGTACAATTATTTCATCATAATTCATCATTTTTCATATTTACTTGAGGAAAACAAGAATTTAACTTTGTTATGATAGAGTGTCTTTAAGCAAAAACTCTGCCAATAATTCACATATTCTAGTTTACTGTAAATAAACAGTAATACAAATAAAGGTGCTTCACACAGTCATGAAGAACTGTTTTGGTTGAACTGTTACATAAAAAACCTTTAACATCCACATGATGTTTCTTTTTCACTAATGGTTCTTTAGACCATAAAAAGCAAGAAAGATATTGTTCTTACAAGAACCTTTGAGTGAATGTTCTTTGACAAACTAAAATAGGTCATGGTATCGCTATGAAGAAACTTTTGCAGCATCTTTATTTTTAAGAGTGAACAGAATATGTGAAATTTAAGTTTCATAATCAATCTAAGTCTGGACTGAATATAAATAAGGCATTTTCTACTTTATATTACTGTTCCTTTTAGAAATGACAAGCACATTGAAATAAAATAAAAACATTTGAATAATAATAATACACAGATAACATACAACTGAAACAAATATATATTTAATGGACAATGTAAGGAAATATACGTTGATATGATGTGTGTGAACTGACAGATTGAAGTGTGTGTTATTGTTCTCTACAGGTTGAGTAAGTGTAATATCACAGATGAAGGTTGTGTTGCTCTGACTTCAGCTCTGAGATCAAACCCCTCACACCTGAGACATCTGGATCTGTCTTGGAATAAAGTAGGAGATTCAGGAGTGAAGCTGATCTGTGTTGTACTGGAGAATCCTCTCTGTAAACTGGAGACACTGACGTAAGATTATTTCATCATAATTCATCATTTGTCATATTTACTTTAGGAAAACAAGAATTTAACTTTGTTATGATAGAGTGTCTTTGAGCAAAAACTCTGCCAATAATTCACATATTCTAGTTTACTGTAAATAAACAGTAATACAAATAAAGGTGCTTCACACAATCATGAAGAACGGTTTTGGTTGATTTGTTACATAAAAAACCTTTAACATCCAAATGATGTTTCTTTTTCACTAATGGTTCTTTAGACCATAAAAAGCAAGAAGATATGGTTCTTACAAGAACCTTTGAGTGAATGTTCTTTGACAAACTAAAATAGGTCATGGTCTCGCTATGAAGAAACTTTTGCAGCATCTTTATTTTTAAGAGTTAACAGAATATGTGAAATTTAAGTTTCATAATCAATCTAAGTCTGGACTGAATATAAATAAGGCATTTTCTACTTTATATTACTGTTCCTTTTAGACATGACAAGCACATTGAAATAAAATAAAAACATTTGAATAATAATAATACACAGATAACATACAACTGAAACAAATATATATTTAATGGCCAATGTAAGGAAATATACGGTGATCTGATGTGTTTGAACTGACAGATTGAAGTGTGTGTTATTGTTCTCTACAGGTTGTGTGGTTGTAATATCACAGATGAAGGTTGTGCTGCTCTGTCTTCAGCTCTGAGATCAAACCCCTCACACCTGAGACATCTGGATCTGACTGATAATAATGTTGGAGATTCAGGAGTGAAGCTGATCTCTACTCTACTGGAGAATCCTCTCTGTAAACTGGAGTTACTGAAGTAAGATCATTTCTTTAATAGACACACATGTGGTTCTCAAAGAGACATTGTCAAGTACGGAACAATTTGCTGGGTTTCTATAGTGGGGCCAAAAGCAAGCGCTCTAGTGCAGTGATTCTCAACCGGTGGGCCTCGGAGCGCCATCTTGTGGGCTGTATAGGCAGTGGTATACTACCGCCAAATTAATTTGCTTTTATTTTTAAATTGACACATTTTGTTACTTTCTAATGATTTAATAATTCTTATAAATGTACATGTTAAAGAAACACGTTCAAGAAACACTAAAGTCGAGTCAAGAAGCATTACCTATAAATCAATTTATATTTGAATGTCACAACACCATATACATCACACGTCAGATTTTTTAACGTTTGCTGGTTCCCGCCTCTTTCCTTCCCTACTTTGAACTAGTGTTGTCAAAAATATAGATATTTCGATAAATATCGATACTGAAATATCTGAACGGTATCAATACTAATTTCCCGAAGTATCGATACACCGATCCTAGCCGAGCTGTCACTTTCACTTATCAGGAAAGGCGCGTTGACAAACACCACACGTGACCGCAGTGCCTGCCACGTGTCTCATTCGCTCTGGTTAAATAGCAATAGTTAAGTGAATATAAATATGGCGCCTCCGCAACCGGCTTTGGTTGATAAAGAACACAGCAGGAGTGCTATATGGAAATATTTTGGATATGAAGCAAATGAACATGGAAAGCCGAAGGACACAAACAAGCAAATATGCAAGAGTTGCTACAGAGCAGTGCTAACAAAAGGCGCTAACACCTCTTATATAGCAATATGAGTGTTGTCTCGTTTTTTCACCGTAATTCTTAAAGTTAATATAATCCGACTGAGGAATCTTTAGCTGTGAATCTTTAAATACTTTAACTGTGGTCAAATGTAAATTAACTTGTGCTTAATTAACTTAATTCAAAAAATGATTACTTCAATTCATGTCGATCCAGTGAGCATTGTTTTCGCGCGTGATGCACGAAAGATTGCGTGTGTGGATCGGTTATATGTGAATCCGGCATTAAAATATGTTCATCAAATAATGTTATGTATTGACCAGCATTTATGAACAATGAGCAATGCATTTGCTACAGTATATTTTAATCTTTGATGACAGTATGTAATAAAATACAACGGATCATGTTAGCTCTGGTCCAATGAAAAAAAATATTAACAGATAGAACTTTGGATTTTAATTAGTACATGTATTAGTAAATGTTAGTTTAAATTTACTTTTAACTAAGATTAATACATGTTTTGGAAGTATTTTTCATTGTTTATTCATGTTAACAAATATCTATTACCATTAACTTAAGTTCTAAGATTAGTTACATAGTTCAGTTCATTTTAAAAGTGCGGTCAAAAAAAAAAAAAAATGTTTATTTGTTCATAAGTTGTTTGGCATTCTCTTGTAGCACCAGAAAGCAGATGAGACTCGACCTGCAACAGTACATAATGCGTTACAACACACATTATGAAGAATTATAATGCATTTTACCCTTTAATAACTCTTTATAATACATTATATATGTTATATTTATCTTTAAATAATAATAAAAAAAATTACCCCCTTAATGTTGTGGCAGTTTTTTTCTCTGTGGTATCGAAAATGGTATCGAGTATCGATATTTTTCAAGGTATCGTATCGAAGTTAGAAATTCCAGTATCGTGACAACACTACTTTGAACTGTGTTACAGTCATTTACTTCAGCAACTGAATAAAGTGTCTGATGCTGATGTACAGTGCTGTGTTAAGTTTTATTAATCGTCATATTTCTTATCATAGATATTTAACTAGAAAACTATTTAAATTATGGATAAAATGTCATCTTTAATGCACAGAGGAAATCACCATTTAATTTAATCCTCCATGCGAGCGACATTGTGTTTAAATACAATTTTAAAACAAGTTTGGTTGTTTGGATGCACTCTTCACGTCCCAAAATGTTATTTGGTGCTTTGATGCAACGAATATGGTCCGTTCTATTTACGTCTTCAGGAGGAAATCATTAAGTCCTAGCAAAGTCTAATGTTACATCATCCCGATGAATATGGCTTTCCTGTAGCCAAGTGGTAAGAAGGTCTAAAAGATATAAAGTTTCAAATTGTGAAGAGTTTTGTAGGTCAGCAGCAGAATTTGATGAATAAGATTAATAACAATACTGCAATATAGTACTAAAGAAATAGGTGTTATGTGGTCAAAGGTGGGTTAGTGACATTCTGAAAGAACTGCAGTCAGTGAAGTTGTTTTAACACTGAATTGAAGAGAATTGGATAATGAATCCATGGTATTACCAATTCATAAAGACTTTAGTACTTAGTTCACCTAAAAATGAACTCACATACAGTAACTTTTTTCTTTGTTTCTCTGCAGGTTGGAGAGGTGTAATATCACAGATGAAGGTTGTGTTGCTCTAACTTCACCTATGAGATCAAACCCCTCACAACTGAGACATCTGGATCTGTCTGGAAACAATGTAGGAGATTCAGTAGTGAAGCTGATCTGTGATGTACTGGAGAATCCTCTCTGTCAACTGGAGAATCTGACGTAAGATTATTTCTGTTATAATGATTTGAGATGAATTTTTTAAAAGCACTTGCGCCTATGCGACCTGTAAATTTGCCATTTTATCTAGTAGTTATTTCATGTGGAAAGAAGAGTAGATCGCAAGCCCACCAGTGTAGAACTATTTGCGTGAGAGAGGGAGGCTCTGGAAGTGATTAGAAAACTTTGCAGCTCAAGCGTCAAGTTTCTCGCTGTCTTCGCCTCACACCGTCCAAGACGCGCCATGACGCTGATCGCCACCAGCATCGAAAATGAATGACTTCCAGCCACTTTGACGCTCTCACCATTGGCAGTGTGAACAGACGGTCAGGCAAAGAGTACAGATACACAGAGAAGAAACTGGTGCTTTTTGGGAAACTGCACTCCCGCCATTTTGGGGTGAAAATGCTTTATAACTGACATGGTTTCTAGCGAGCCACGGCTTTTGTCATCATGTATTATCACCATTCAGGTTGAATTTCAGCTTTAATGTTTTTTTTCAACAAAGCACCTGATATTGGCATCGTGGGTGACAGTGCATTTTATAACAGCTATGGGCGTTGTCTAAAATCCCCTTAGCTGTTATAAAATGCACTTGTACCCACTGCTTCTGGGGGTTTATTGCTTTTATAAAACAGTTATTTCATATTTACAGAAAGGTTTCATTAAATAAAGTAAATAAAGTGATACTAAGGCTATGTAATGCGGTCAGCCGGTATAAATCTGGGCATTTTATAAAGGCTTAGAACTTGACTCAACCAACCAGAATCATGGACCAGGGGCCTCATGTATCAGTTTACCCGCTCACGCTCGGATGTACTAACGTGCGTTCCTTCACGCCTATTTTGACACATTTACATTTGTGTACCTAATGTAAACACTCTTAAACCTATTCCATGAAATCAGATTTTTTTATTGTCTGTCATTTTGACGGCCAGGCTCTTAATCTGTCATAATCTGTTGCTCATCAGACTTGTTTTATTGCCTCAGATATCAGAGAGGTCTTTATTTCCACTTTTAGCAAAGTAAGCCTACATATGGATGAGTTGAATTACAATTGAAGTGCTGGGGAAATACTTCTCAGTTTTAATTCCATTTGTGTTGGTGTTATGGATTTGTTGGCACCTTTTAAAACATTTTATCATAAATCAGGACCATAGCCATGGTTAAATGACTGTACACGTGCTCTTAGGCAGATGTGTAGGCGAGCAGAGCGAAAGTGGAAAAAGGATAAACTCCATGTTTCACTTCTAATACTAAGAGAATCCCTATCACAATATCAGACTGTTAAGTCAGCAAAATCTAGATACTTACCTTAAATTAAAAAACAAGAACCGTCATAAACCTAAAACTCTTTTTAACATTATTAGTGCTACTCTTAACCCCTCCTCTGGCTCGTTGTTAGAAGGATTAATGAGTAAGATTAATGATCTCAGAACAGGGATAAATCATCTACAGCCTGATCCCTCGGTGTACAGAAGATGTCCTGCTGTTTTAAGTCATTTTACCCCGGTGTCAGACGCTCATTTTATTGAATTAGTGACTCGGCTCAAGCCTTCTGGCTCCGCTATTGATGTAATTCCCCCTTAGCTTTTAAAACAAGTTTTGAATGTGGTATCTCCCTATCTTCTGTCTATAATAAATTGCAGTCTAGAAACTGAAACTATTCTACATCCGGTAAAACATACAATTGTGGGGCCATTACTCAAAAAACAAGTCTAGATCCCACTATTTTAGTAGACTTTAGACCTGTTTCAAATCTGTCTTTTATTACAAAAATTGCAAATTTATTTAGCTGATAATATGATCTTAGAAGTGAAGACGCTACTTTCCAAGCAAAGGTTGTGATCTATTAAATGCAAACTTGACATGAGAATGTGCGCACCTATAAGTTAACTCTGACCCATGCGTAAGCACATTTTGGAGACAAGGGGTGACACAAATGGTGAGTTGGTGAACTCAAGTTAGATTGCAGAAATGAGTGATAAAAATGATTATAAGCATTAATGCCCCACAAATTTAATTTGACTTCATATCTTTTAAAGATCCACATTATCACAAAGATTAAATCTACAGAGTTATTTGCGCTTGAGTTGATATTTGTTTCATGCACCTTCTTGTAAAATCCAATTCAAATCCCAAATAAAAGTTCAATCTATATATTTAATCTGCGCTATCCCACCGTCACAATATGAGCTCATGAGGACAAGATGATCTGACTAAATGGAATAAAGGACTGCATCAAATACGAACAAAGTGTAAAGAGATAACTAAATATGTTTAACTTATCATCAAATGTCAAAGTCTGGAAATACAGGCATCGCACAATCCTTTCTCTTTATGTCCTTGTTATCAGTCCTATGTTCATAACAAAACCGGAAAGAAGAAACATTCGTCTTTTACAAATATATCTTAAAATGTTATCTCATGTGAAGGTCACCACTAGTTTAATTAACTAAACTCCAGGACCTAGTCAACAGCCTACTTTGCCTGTAGCCAGGGCTTGCCCTATTCTCAGATACACACACATACTGTACATACATATACAGCACAATAACAGACTGAAGTGTGTGTTATTGTCTTCTGCAGGTTATGGAGGTGTAATATCACAACTAAAGGTTGTGCTGATCTGATTTCAGCTCTGAGATCAAACCCCTCACACCTGACACATCTGCGTCTTTGTGATAATGATCTCAGAGATTCAGGAGTGAAGCTGATCTCTAAAGTACTGGAGGACCCTCAGTGTAAACTGGAGTTTCTGAGGTGAGATAATACAATCTCATAAGAATTTACTTCTAGTCATGATACTGCAGTTCTGATAAACTACTGCTGTTTTATAAACAAGATATTCTTTGATTGTTTAGCTGTAGATATGTATCACTAAGTCGTCACATACATTTGTCCAACAGCCTTAAGTAAGTCAGTCGTGGCCTAATGGTTCGAGAATCTGACTCTTAGGGTCGGCAACGACTGACCTTATCCCCTCTCGCTCCTTACGGTGATAGCTGCCCACTGCTCTGGTTGTACTTGTGTTCATGACTTGTTCACTTATCACTTGTTCACATGACTTGTTCAGTTACTCATTGGATGGCTTAAATGCAGAGGTCACATTTCGGTTATGAGTCACCATAACTGTCAAATAGGTCACTTTCCGACATTGAAATGCTCGTGTGCCTTCACATCCAACAGTGCATGTAGCACATTTCTATCTCATAGATATTTCATCTGCCTAAAGAGTTTATGATTTGCATGCGTGTTTTACTTGCAGCGGTTTTTCTGACCCAACACTCAGACACAGCATGTCATGCACCGCGAGTAAAGATTTCTTGGTGGGGTCTTTTTGCCCTTTAATGTGCCATTCACCCTGATTACACTTTTTAAGCTTTAGTTGGTGAGTAATGTTGCTGTTAGAGCATAAATAATATCTGCAAAATTATGAAGCTCAGAGTTCAATGCCAAGCGAGATATTGACTTTAACAGAAGTTGTTTTTTAAGGACTAGAAGGAACGGCTGGATCGGACTACAGCCCTCTACTTCCCGGGTATTCGACATCACTATTCCGAGTTTTTTAATAACCTCCACCCACAGGAATACACGCAAAAAGGGGCGTGGCATTCCACAGAGAAGAGGAAGAGCCGCTGGAGTAGTGTTTGGTTACCTTTGTAAACATTTGACTAAGCTGCGCGCTTCATTACTTTCATTTTCATCACAATCCTACAGCTGGTAATAAGAATTCAGCTACACACATTCTAAGATAACCGACGTTCAAATAACAGCTTCCATGACTTTACATCTGCTGTGAAAGCTGTTCTGTGTAATAAACTGATGTCTCCTGGTCAATTTGCTTGATATATTATTCAACTAAGGTCCATTATGAAAAGGCAAACTAACGCTTCTGTTATTAGTGTTAATATAACTGGTCTGACACCAATCGGTCCGGCGTCATATACCTTGGCATAGTAGGAGAAACAGGGCAGTCCTCCCCATGTAGGAAAAAATCTAGATCTCTAATAAAGATTGACGTATGCACATTTGCACGTTTTGCACACTTCTCAGTACTGATCGATCCGCGTGTTGTTAAGTGATGAAGTGAAGCTGATGCCATTTTTACTGTTTATTAAAAGAAGCTGAAGCTTATGGATACTGCATACGTGCACTGGGAAGGGAACCAGCCAATCATATCAGCCTGAGAAGCTGAAGATCACCGTTAGGGTATGGGTGGGACATCTTCAGACACACATCTTCAGTAAGCAGGGAACCAATCACGACAGACCTTTGTCAGCTTTACCAATCAGTGTTTTGGAAGGAGGGACTTTATACGAACCGGAATAAATGTGATCGTCTTGTGAGAGGGACAGCGGTGGAGAATAGACTTGAAATATATGACATACAAAGCGTTTTTTGAACTAGAAACATGAACATATTGTTTAACACCCAAAACACACAATCAAAGCTTCGAAAACACCCAAAGAATAGCACACACGGGTCACACAAAAACAGTTGGTTGTGTCTTACGTTAACGGTTCATTATCCTGGTGCTTGTTTTGGATGTCCCCCCTGCTCTGCATATTTTGCATCGCTATCTTGTATAACACACCTGATTTAAATCACCAGCTTGTTGAAGGAGAGCTCCATGAATGAAGTGTGTTTTGATTGACACACTACCTAAACAGTGTTCACTGCTCCCTGCACACTGGAAATCTTCACTTGAGAGGACAGACTTGTGCTGCACCACTGCCTGCTGCGCCTTCACACAGAAAAAACTTACTACAGATGTGGGTTATTTAACATGAATCATGTGTGTTTTTGTTCTCTACAGGTTGTGGACTTCTAATATCACAGCTGAAGGTTGTGTTGCTCTGTCTTCAGCTATGAGATCAAACCCCTCACAACTGAGAGAACTGGATCTGTGTAATAATAAAATAGGAGATTCAGGAGTGAAGCTGATCTGTGATGTACTGAAGAATCCTCTCTGTAAACTGGAGAAACTGATGTAAGATCATCTCTCTGATAGTCACACATGATTTGGTTCAGAACTAATACCTCTCATCCGTTCCTACTGATTTAAAGCTTTCCTGTAGCTCAGTGGTAAGAGCATTGCGTTAACAACGCAAGGTTGTGGGTTCGATCCCAGGGGATTGCTAATACCTATGTAAAATGTATAGGATAAAGCAATGTAAGTCGCTTTGGATAAAAGCTTCTGCTAAATGCATAAATGTAAATGTTAAAGTCAGGATTGAAATCCACCCATCTTAAAGGGCTGGTCATACTCTACGCATTCGCTAGTTCGCCTGGGTGTGTGCGCCAAATATGACGTCATCGCGGTGTTCGCAAAGTTCGCTTTGGGTGAGCACGAGCTCATTTCGCGTGGCGGCGTGCACAACATTTTTTGTGACTCGAGCGAACAGTTCGCGCGGCGCCACATTTAAACTTGAAAGCTTTAAAGAGATTTTGGCTGAACAGGTACGCCTGTACAGACATATTTTATGATCAATGTGTCTGTTTTATATTGTAATCAGAATAAAACAATATTTATTAACATTGCTCTTTTGAACTGTTCTTATATCTTCTCATTTTATATAACATAAAGACATCCAATGGGTTAATCTATGGCAATGTACATTTAGCAGTCCCTAACCAACAATATGTAGAGATGTGTCTTCATTATGCAAAGAGTGAACAAAAAGTTTGATGTAAAAATGTATTAAATCAACAACCAATAGTTCGAAATGCATTTCCCCGTCCATCACACGCATCTGCTTCACAAGAGCGATGTATTCTACATCTTCACGTTTTGTGACATGCAGTGGGCGAACATTCCATCTCCTTTTTCGCCCTTTTTTTTATAGTAGCAACAACACAAAATCTGCGTTTCCTTGTCGAGCAGCTGCTCGCAAGACGGCATTCTGAATGATCTGATGTAATTCCGGTAAAATGTCAAACTTTTTTTCTACTTACTGCGGATTTACCGGACGATTTCGTTTGTGCGCCCCCTGTCGTTTCAAAGAATATCTCAACGGCGAACGCGTCAAGTATAAACGTCTCGTCCGTTTGGGGAGTTGCGTGCACAGTCAGCGGAGGCGGAGCCAGGCTCGTGTATTAACAGGCCTTAACAGTCTAGAGTCATTTGGTCCTTCACGATTTAACTCGTAATGAATTCTGTCAAACTCTGAGGGCAAATATTCTATTATTTTGGTATTTTGCTTGCAGTTCTTTACATGCCACATACATTGTTTTAATGTAAGTGTTCAATAAAGCTGTTCTTTGACATGCCCCTGCTCCTGCGATTGACTTACGCATTTTTTCCGATAACATTACTTGATTATTATATAAAATTACCTTTGATTTTTGACATTAGTGAATTGATTCTCAATAGTCTGCGAGGCATTAAAGAATCAAATTATTCCCTTAATAGGAACCTTAGTCTATTGAAACTATTTAAGTTCTGAATCAACATTTTTTATCAAACATAAATTATGGTTTTGAAACTGACAGTTTAATTATGCTAGCGCACACACATAATCCAAATTATAAACGAAGATATGTATAAACTATCAAAAGAAAATATATGTTTGTGAAGTGAGAGACTGAAGTGTGTGTTTTCTTCTCTACAGGTTGAGTCAGGGTAATATCACAGATGAAGGTTGTGTTGCTCTGACTTCAGCTCTGAGATCAAACCCCTCACACCTGAGACATCTGATGCTGTCTATGAATTATGTAGGAGATTCAGGAGTGAAGCTGATCTGCGATGTACTGAAGGATCCTCACTGTAAACTGGAGATACTGGAGTAAGATCTTCTCTCTAATAGTCACACATGACGTGTTTCTCAAATTAATATTGTCATATAGTTTGTAGTGAGACTAAATCAGAGCGTTTGGGATCATTATCAACATTTATAATAATTGTATATAAATTAGGGCTGTGTATTGGCAAGTGCCTCACAATACGATACATATCACACAAGATGGGTCTTGATACAATTTACGGATATATATTTCGATACAAAAGACATTTTCCATATATTGCAATACCTTAAATAAAAAATGTAATGAGTAGAGCTAGAAATACAACATGCTGTGCACCACCTGGGGTTTTCTGTAAGGATGGAACATCTCTTACTTCTGCAGAAGGACTAAAATGTGCAATACATGGACCATTAGATCAGAGGTTCCCAAACTGTGGATTGCGCCCCTCAAGTGGGTAGCACAGGGGAATAAGGTGACTCACTCAAGTCACTTGGCTTTTGTGGTGCATTACAGTTAAAACAATGAACGTGGGCATTATTAAACACCTGGTTTATCCGTGCTGTAAACACACTGGTGTCACATGTGTGAAAGCACAATTAATATCATTGTAACTTTTTGGAATAAACTGTCCTATGCACCGTAATAGCCAAGTGACTTGTGGTCATGACTTGCGAAGCTTACAAACAGAATCTGTTTTATATAACTCATTACTTTCTGACTTATTTTTAAACCCAAACACACCCACATGTCAGTTCGAAGCATTTTTATATTTTTCGCCATGCTCACTTCCACTTGCTTTCGGCCATATGTATGTGACATGATAAAAAATTATCAGAACTAGAGGTATCAGTATCGATACACTATCAAAAAAAAAATATTGCTATTGTTACATGGATCGAATATTTTTGCAGAGCCCTTATACAAAACAAATTCAATCTCAGCACATTAACATCTTTGATTATTGTTATGTTCCTCTTTTTAGTGTAGGGGTAGAGAGGAAACAATGATTAAAGTTAGGGGAGATCCTTTCTACTGTTTTGTCATTTTGAGGGAGATCATGGTTAGATGGTTAGACAATCTCTTTATTATAAACAGCATTGAGAAGTAAAAGAAGACAAAAACAAGATTATTTCCAGCTGATGAACGATAAAGCATAATGTCAAATAGACTCCGGCATTATGATGAAAATAAGATGTAAAAATTTTTTTCATCCTTGGCATTGATAGATCACATCTTCTGTCTTTATTCTTACATGTTTGACTGATGAATTGAAAAAATAAATAATTCAGTGTTTCCCTCCATTGATTCATTGAAAATCCATGTTGATCTGATGAGTGTGTTTGTGAAATGAGTAAAGTATGTGTTATTGTTCTTTACAGGTTGATGAGGTGTAATATCACAGATGAAGGTTGTGTTGCTCTGACTTCAGCTCTGAGATCAAACCCCTCACACCTGAGACATCTGGATCTGTCTGGGAATAGTGTAAGAGATTCAGGAGTGAAGCTGATCTCTGATCTAAAGGATGATCCGCAGTATAAACTGGAGAAAGTAATGTGAGTGGTCAAAATCTATTTTCATGTTCACATATTAATAACTTGTTGGGATAACTGTAAACTGGTCTAAGTGCTGTTTATTTAACAGCTTTCATGTAGTATATGTGACCTGACAATTTTTCATAATGAGTATTATTTTTGGCATTCTCTATTACAAAACATTCAAAATGATGTATGATTTGGTAGAATCGGACTAAAATGACAGAGTTACACCTGTTTGAAGAGTCTTGAAGAAATCAGTTTTTGAAGGTCCTAAATCAAAATCACCACACGCATACATTAAATTCAGTGGTAATACCAAGAGATTTGCGTGTTAGATTTGAAGTGTTCACGTTCATGATCCAATGTCATATCCAACATCATGCTTTCGAATCGGATAGAAAATTAATTTGGATCAAGCTCATTGAGATTTTATTAAGGTGTTTACATTTAATGCTTTTCAGTTCAGTTGAACCAGTCAAATAACTAATGGACTATAATGATGGCATGTCAATGTTATTATTGTGTGTCAGTCATAAACAGACTGAGGTATCTTGTTATTCAGTATGAAGCACAATTGCAGTGGAGATGTTATTGTGTTTTATAATGATATCTGACTGTATTTCACCAGGATTGATCCACCAGTGACCTATGACAGTTTTCGCATGTGGCCGGGTTTCCATTCCATCACAGATCTGATAAACCCATTTACATTGTGAACAGAAAAAGAATGATGAAACTCATAATAGCACAGATAAAACACAAACAAACCAAGACTTAACCCACAGATCTTCTCATGAGGTGCCAGTTCTGTCTTCTGAGTGGTACACCTGATCATATATGACATCTGTGCAGTTTATCAAACTATATATGTGACTGTCTGTTGGATTTATTCACTTTTATAACACGGCTGGTTGGAATGCCTGATTCTTATTGGTCATTCGTGACATTTGCAGGTTCGTTATTCCCAGATAACAACCTCTCAAAAATAATAACACACGGTAACTTGGATGCATCAAAATATTTTTTTTGACAATTTAAATATAAATGTGTCTCTTTGTAAAATATATGACATTAGATTTGCAAATGATTAAACCAATTTGCTTGTTTGGGACATTTGAACGTCACGTCTTACATTAAAACAGAAAGTAAACAGCTTTGCCTCATGGAAAGGTCTGCATTCGGTAAAAATTAGCTAATCAATGTGGCCTTCTCATCTGACAAGTAGCCGTGTTATGAGCAAGCGGGATAATGTACAAGCAGCATATTATATAGTCGTTTTATTTGACTTGATAGTTGTTTAAACTTGTGATCACATGTACATATGAGTTTAAAAACCGTGTTATTATTGTGTTATCATGTTTTTAAGTTATTATTACTTTATCAAAACAGCTTGATTGATATTAATTGCAATGCATAACATAATTTGTGAACATTTTTAGAAACTGAATGATCTGCTTTTGCAAATAAGAGCATGTTCTAACATCAAGGTTTCCACATGACAATGTAATGAAGCAGTTTTTTTATAGAAAAACTTGTTGTTAATGCTTAATTTAATAGCACCTGTTGAATTTATCTAAAGTCAGATGAAATCAGACTGAACATTAATACTCAACTATGCACTAAACTGCTTATTTTATTCTATCATCGCTCTTGTCTCCTGCCTGCTATTCTTCTCCTTCATCTTTGTTAAATCACATCAGAGTTGACAATCTTTAAGTAACAGACGATAATTTTCCTTTAGAATAAAGGTCATTTGTGTCAGCAGGATAATATTATGTTGATCATGTTCTGGTGTAGTTTGTCTATAAGTAACATAGCTGATTCATAAACTATTGATGTCTATTTGAAAATGTAAAAATGGGGTTAGGTGAAGGAATAGAAAGGCCCTGTGAAGAAAACAAAATAAACGTGATTGTAACGTTGAATTAATCTGTGTATTGATTGTCCCCAATGTATGTAAGCAGAAGAGACATTGATTATCATTCAATATCAGTTATTTTTATTTAATTAAAAAAAATTCTCAAATACACTTTTATTATACGCATAATTTGTCATTTTATGTAACTCTCTCATTTTGTATATCTAATAAAGTTTCCATTTAAAGAATCATTTTTACTCTGTTTTTGTTTAATTTGAAAATATCCTAAGTGAAAACACTGAATTTTGATGAAGATGAACAATCCATGATCAATGTTGCGATCTGGCAATTTTTTTTTAATCGTCTGATGTCTGTCAGATTATTTTTTCAAACGTTCAATGCAAGTAGTTCATTAAAACGCAATTTGTTTAGGTATTAGTAGTAATATTCCACCGTTGACTTTTCAGCCTCGACATGTCTTTTTTTGCAAACGTATAATAGTGCAGATTTTTTTCTTCAAACTGTAGTTCATTGAAATGGCCACCAGACGGCTACAGAATACAGACGTCATACGTCAGCGTGTCTAGTTATTCGTTTATTCACAGCAATAACTCAAACTCTGTCAGAGCTTAACGACATGTGCACACCGTCCAGTGTCTTTTAGATGAACGGAATTTCTGGTTTTATTCTCGATTAACACTGTATATTCTCTTCGCTGTTACTTTCGTGATTCTTGAACAATGCCTGACTTATCACTGACTTATAATGTAGTGCCATCTAGTGGCTTAATCAATATCTTCACAATTATTATTTTTTATTCATTTTAACAATAGTTATCGAAATATAAATATCTATTTCATTCGACCCGTTTTCAGTTATAAATTAATAATCATGAGTAGTTTTGAAGTTTGCTTGTTTAATGGATAAACAAGCGCAGACTGCATCACGAGCAACGTTTGCAGTAGTTCACCAGCAGATGGCAGCACATTATTAATCTTTTTAAGGTGTCCAATAGAACTTGTAAAAGTTACTTTTTGGTTAAGGACATGTTTACACGATAACAAACATAATGCTGATTACAGTACTGTTGCTACATTATATCTCAACTTATAGAGCAACCAATAATTCTAGGTTTGATTCAAGGGACCACAAACATCTGCAAAGAACTTTTCTCTGAATCTGAAAAGGATTTATTCATAATTTTCTGTACAAACATTGTTGTAGATAGATATGTAGTGTCATGTCACTCAACACAAGCACTGTTCAGAGCAGCAGAGAGCAGATCTGAGAGATAAACATCTGTGCCCAAGCACAAGGTCATAGTTCTGTAAATCCTGCTCTGCTGTACGCCAGATTAAAAACTCTGTGTTTTGATTAAGGATTCAGGGTTAGAGGATTATGGTCCAATGAAGAAAAATGAAAGCAGTTTTAAACCCAATCCCAGAGTTCATCAAAATACACAAACCTCAGACAGTTTGATGCAAAGGCTCAATTCATTGACAAGATGCTGAATGCACATGAATGCATGATGAAACCGCATTATAAACATGTTTTATTGTTAAAAGTACAGGGTTCAGATAAACATTGAGATTTAAGACAAATTTTAATAACAGTCTTCAAAAACCAAGAAGTTTAAAACAAAGGCGCAAACAATCGAGACGAGCTTTGAAAGGTGAAGTGTGTAACTTCAGTCTGTGTTCACTAAACTAGAATAGGAGAACGTTTTTAAACATCCCAAATTATGGCACACAGCACCTTTATGAAAACCCATATACACGTCATATAAATTAGATTAGGAGGGACTATGTCTGTAAAGAAAAAAGTTCAAGTCTTTAAAATCTACAATCTACATGACAATGAATTAATCTACAATACAGCATCTGCTGTCATTTATCTACCGCAGTCCTGTTCCAACATCGGTCCTTCTTTCTCAAAACATTTCAATGACACAGATATATGAAGTCATAGTTCATTCAGATCTGAAATAAACCTGAATGAAAAGGTAAAAATGTTTTTAGCAACTTTGTATAACTGTGGTCCCAGCACAGCAGAGGTGATCACACAACATCTCATGCTCAATGTTCCTTCAGCGTGTGCCTGAGCTTGGATGCATTGAGGATGAAAAATCCCCTGGTGGGCAAACGAGGGTCTGAGATGTCCCGTCAGTACTTGTTGTGCCATTCGCACTGTCCCACACTCACCTCCTCGATGTCCAGATTCTTCCTGGACCTGTAGATAAACTCCCCGATCGCCACAAACACAGACAAGACGAGTCCGGCCGCCAGCACGATGAAGATTCCTCCGATGTTCTCCACACCCAGAGCGCTGGCCTCTTTACTGTCCTCCTCAGGACAACCGTTTCCTCTCCACCACTTCTCCTTCATCATGTGAAGCTTCCCTTCCTCCTGTAACTGCAGGATAGCGATGGTCACCTTATCTCGGTACGGTGAACCTGAGCGAGAACATCAGAAGTTATCAGAAGGACAAAAGTAGCATGTTAACATATTAAACATCTTCTTAAGCAGCGTACCGATAGGAGTGCCCACGCCGTAGCCCTTTGAGTCGATGAGTCCTCCGATCTGTGTGAGGTTACAGTTTCTCTGACTGATGTATTCAATGCTGGTGGACTCCATCAGTAAAGCGTAGTCAGTGGTCAACACACGCTGGATCCCCTCGCGGTTATTCTTCACCAGAGCCGTGTTCTTACGGCTGCTCATGAACGGCCCACATCTTCTCATAGGTGGAGATTTGGATTTCTGGGAAAATAGGGCAAAAAAAGACTTCATTTACACAATGCTCTGAAAAATAAAATGGTGCCTTACATAAGTTATTAAATGTGTAAATACTGCATTTCTATTAATCAAAATAAAAAAATAATGAAAATTGTGTTTTCACTTTGAAAAGACAAACTTATGGCCTTATTATTTCTATATACTAGTCAAATTGATAGTTTTATACTTCTAAAAACTAAATTAAAAAGACAAGAAAGTGGCTTTGATAAATTAAATATTTAAAAAATAATAGATAAGTAATAATAAAAAAGTAATAATATTATAATATATTTTACTATAAACATAAATATAAAAAACATAGTGCCTAAATAAGATATAAACTTATATAAAATAAAAGTTCTGATATGTATTTTCTATGAAGATCATCCATTACAGTAGATATTTTAAAATAGATGTGCTGTTAAACCTTAAAGAAGGTCATGGTGGAGCCGTCCCTCACAGCGCCGTACTCTATCTTGGTCTGTTTGGCCAGATCATCGGCCGAGTCTATAGGCGAGTCCATTCTCTCCACAGTGAGGAAGGCGGCCAGTTAGCTGTGTATGATGAGATGATGATGAGAGTGAAGAACCACCAGATGCCTCCAACAATCCTGGTGGATAAAGCCTTGGGCATCAGCTCCGATCCTGTCCATGAAATACTTCAACCAGTACAACAAGCAGTTAGAAATGAAACACACTTAATGTCTTTCATTTAAACCCACATCTCGCCAATGAAACCAGAATTAGATTTATGACAGAATATAGAAATCTGTAGTGTTTATAAATGTTGATGTAAACCAGAATCACACACCTTGCTGCATCAGGGCTCCAACTCCAACCAAACACTGTTTATTACGTGAAGTTGTTCTCGACTACATCAGAATCTGGGTTGCAGGGATGAGGGTTGTACCATTCATACGGTGTAAACCTGCAGAAAGACAAACACTGTCACCATTACAATCCCATCCACCGCTTTGGTTTATTAACACTTGTAAATTTATATTAAAATGCATAAAAATTAACCAGTAAACAAGGTGACAGGACAGGATAGTGGAGGGACTAAAAACATTTTCTTGGAACTAAAGAGCACCAATGAATTGTCCAGAATAAGAACAGGAATGCGCATTATTGACATTTAACATCACTTTGACTTTTAAAGCACAAATATACCCACAACAGATAAAGTGGATGACTTTGCACAGATGTAAAAGAAGAGCCAAGTATTTCTGAACCTGCGCCATACTGCAGCAAACACACAAACACCCTGCCAGAACACTGAGCAGCAAAACCAGAGCAATGACCGGCGATCCTACAGGACAATGAAATGATTTATGGGTGGCTGAATCGAATCCAAAGGTTCAAATGGATGTTACCTGGCAATGACGAAGAGAACGCAGCTGACCCCGAGGCAGGCCAGCAGCACGTACATCCAGATGTCTGGAGACAGAGGGTTCAGGAACGAGAACACACCTGGATTTGTCCCGTTGGGTTTGTGGTAGAGAATGGAGATTCCCAAAGTCATAAACGGCTTGGAAAGTCAATGACCTCTCTCTCTCACGTAAGTGATGGTGAGCGGAGCCACGGCCAAATCTGCCACCTGGAAACAACCCGGTGAGATATTAGATGTAGTTTGGTTCAAAGTGAATGAGAATTGAACAGCCAATGAAATCTCTTCATACACACGTAGCCAAAAGGCTTTAAGTTATATTTAAACCTGATTTGTCATTGCTAAGGTGCAGGTGGGACATTATAGAAAGCATCTGATTGGACACAATCTGTTTGGTGCAGGATGATTCATCAGCATTTTGTGCTCATTTGCAAGAAGAGAGTCTTATTTTAAGCTTACAGATATGCTCAACAAAACAAAACAACGTACTTGATAAAAAATAAAGTGACTCACGTGATCTATCAGTTCCCTGACCATGCCATTCCACTCTCCTTTATCGTTCTGAGCTCCGTATTTTCCATCAGTCACGAGTTTGACCTCGTAGGAAAAGCCCAGGATGTTGGATAACTCTTTCAGCAGATCCAGACAGTAGCCTTCAAACCGATCGTTTCCATACAGAGGCTTATCAGACTTCTTATGCATCACGTACGGTTTTTTCCTGCATACAAATATAACTTCATTGATAAGTTTCAGCAGATTGTTTTATATGCACCGTTCCTGTGTTTATTCTTACCAGAATAGTTGTGACGATGAGCGTCCGGTTGGCCATGGAGTCCGTCACATGGGTGTTTTGTCTTTGTTGCTGTCTGTCAGGTTAAGGCCTGTGATCGAGTTCCACACGGCCGATCTGAACAGATACAGACCCACATAGTTCATACATTTGATGCTGGCTGATGTAACGTAGAATAGTCAAAAATGTGGTTTAAGAATATATATAAGCTGAAGTGTGTTTCTGTGCAACACAATTGTCACTTCATAGAAACTAGCACAGGTGTAACAAGTCAAAAGGAAAACCAGACACAGAAGCATTAAAGTGATACTTCATCCAAAAATAAACAATTCTGTCACCATTTATTCATCTACTTGTCTTTTCAAACTGGCTTTCTATCTTCTGCAGAACACAAAAAAGATATTTTGAAGAATGTTGGTACCGAACACCAGGCACCCTCTCACTTCTGTTGTATGGACACAAAACCAATGCAAGTCAATGGGTGCCACCGTTGTTTCTTCAAAATATCTTCTTTTGTGTTCTGCAGAAGAAAGAAAGTCATACAGGTTTAAAATTGACATGAGCATGAGTAGATGGTGAAAGAATTTTAGTTTTGGGTGAACTATCCCTTTAAGGGTAAACTGGGATCAACCACAATATATACAAAGGACCGTTGATTTATAACTCAGGCTGTTGTAAAAGTGCTTCATATCATTTCTACTGTATATAAGCAACAACATTTCTTTATCATGACATTGTTTAATGTAAACGTAAGAACTCCCATGTAAACAGTGACAGTGCTCTCTGTCTCCTCTGAGGTGATTCTGTCAGGCTACGTTCGCTACGCTACGTCACTTCTGTCTGATAAATATACATTAAGAGAGTATTATGTACTCACAAACAGATGCTTTATCACACCATATCTGCATTAATGAGCTCATAACAGAATGATGGGATGTCTCTAAATGCATGCCTCGGAGCATTGGAAAGTCACTTTATGTTGGTTTATGATCGGATGAAAAGCTGCCAACTTTGGCAAGAGTAAAAATGAGTGATAAGATCATTACAACCATAATGAAACAATTTCGAAGTTTAATCGTTATTATACTTGGAAGGTGTGAAAAAACATTAGTCAACTTGTTTAATAATATAGGATTCAACTCAATAGAGGGGAGCCAATGAAAAGATACCATGGTATTTGGTCATGATATAAGTATATATTATGGGTTTTTTGGTGTGGTAATACCATTCGTTTTGAACATAGTAACACTTTTGTATTGTTTAAAGTACCATAAAGTGATGCATAAGAGAATCAATCAGTATCACGGTATATGCTCAAATACATGTATTATACCATTTGATAGCATTAGTGTACCACCACATGTGGGGAAGGTCACGTTTCTGACATTCAATACAAACCTTCTTCCACACTTTGTTAAAGCGACCGCCTTCCATAAACTGTTTTTAAAGAAAACAAAGCCAAGACTTCACACGTTAAGACGTCACATGATACAAGAACGATGTAAACTGTTCACATGAAACCATGATGGTGTTTTGGTTTTTACCTTTTCTATCCCATCCTCTTTCAGACTGATGACATCCAGATCAAAGTCTTTCCTCAGTCCGTCTGTCTTGTTTATGATGATCTGTCCCGTCAGTCCATTCCACTGAGCCTATTGGAGGAAAGAGGAGACATGGAGTCTAGATGTCGTATATAGTGTACTTCTTTCAGTTTCCGCACAAGTACTTTTGGTTTGATTATTACACTTGCAAAGCAGGCCAACACACAATGCATGTGTGATGCAGGATGCTTTGCTTTTGGAACACGGGGCTGTGCGAAACAGGTGTGGGGTGAGAGGTCCTAACACAAAGTGATGTCTTAAAGGTGGGTTTTTAGGGCACACTGTAAAACATCCCATAAAAACTGACTTTCTGGCTGCCGGGGGGTCACAAATATACAGAAAATTAAAAAAAATTCTTGTAGATCACTTTTTCTTGTGTAATAAGAAGTATTTTCCTCCTGCAATTTACCTTATTTAAAAATAGAATTATTTAAGTACTATTCTGTACAAATAAAACATTTGCCAAAGCTGGGTTGCCAAAATAAAGTATAAAATAATAGTTTTTTACCCCACAAAAATCAAGTTTTCATGTTTTTTTCTTGTAAATTTGCTGAATTTTCTATTTTTTTACTATGTAAAAACGTGGAAAATCTGTAAAATGACACTATTATTGACACTATACGTAAAAATCTGTAAAAGAAAAAAAAAGGACCGACAATTCTGTAAAATGAAGTTTTTTAAAGTGTTTGCAGGACTATTGGCGTGGACTGCGTATAAATTTGGGGCTTTTAGCTTAGATTTGAGATTATTAACCCTGGCTTGCTCTGTCCAACATTGAGAACTGGATATTAACCAATGGACACTAATGCAGATTTGCTCTAATGATTGCT